>BPTQ01000007.1:43582596-44168078 GCA_019973895.1 Chrysanthemum seticuspe
AAATGTATTTTTCATATTTTTAGGACTTTTATTTCTTAGATTTCACTTTTTATTTTATACGTTACGTAGTTTTTAATTTAAACGTACGTTTTAGGTTTTTAAACGTTCATCACTTTAAATATAGTGATAGCGTTTATTTAATAGATTTTATCTTTTTATTTTCCTTTAATCTGCATTTAAGCCGTTTTCATTTGTTGGTTTTTTTCTGTAGTCATAATATCACTCACAGATCCTTTTCCCGTTCAACTCCTCGATCACTAAACGTTTGATAATCCATTGCACAACTCGCTGGGACATAACGACCCGGGGAAACACTGTACTCCTCAGATCTTCATTGCATTGGTTTTTGAGCAGTTTTAAGTCTGTTACAGTCTGTCATTCACAAGTGGCAGACTTGCGTGATTAGACTTGACTGTTTGGAACCGATCACACGCACACTATTAGATTGGACAATTCAATGATCTATTGAATAAGAATATTCGATGCTCTATTATTTTGGTCGCGAACCAAAATGCTCATTTTACTGAGACTCGCCATCTCATCATTTTAGGTTTCGAGTTGGAACCTCCGCTACATTGTGCTTGATCTATTTGTGCGTGTTCATTATCATCAAGGTGAGTTCATAACCTCGCTTTTACTTTATTTTGCAAACCCCGCGAGGGAGATACATGCTCTAAACTAGAACACAAGGTTTTTCATAAATGCTCGATCCTCTTGAGTATTGGTACTGCCTAAGTTGTTAGCCACAAGTCCCCTGATCATGAACAATTAGTCACCGCGAGTGAACGTAGATATCGTGAATAGTACTATGGGGATTAACGAACCCCGTTTCTGTTATAGAGAAATAATCGGGGCGCACCATATTGAATTTCTTTAGGTAATTGGATATTACCTCCTTTGGGGCATACTTTCGTACACTGGTAATTCGGTGTATGCAGTTAAGTCTTGGTTTCATGAGCTTAGCGCATAATAATTTGTGATTTTTCTTATGATATTGTTAGTTTACAATGATCACGATCTTATACTTGTGTTCAACTTATTTTAAACCTATGGATTTCACTCAAAAATTTTGTTGACCTTTTTAATCATGTCATCTCAGGAAATCAGTGAAGATTATGACCAAGGCGCGGAATGGGGCATGGCAAGGCTTATCCGGTGGTGTAAAACATAAAAGTTGTCATTTCTTTCAACCTCATGATCTTTCTTTTGGGAAAAACACTTGATCTATTTACAATGTTTTGTAACAAACTATGAGTTTTCGATGAATGATAACTATTTTAATAAAACGTCTCTTTCGAGTCGTTTTCTATATATTTTGACTATGATCTCCATTCAAGTAACACCCGATTTAGTCTTCCGCTATCATTAAGATTTTCGGGGGTGTTACATTTGACTTTGACTTTTGACTATTTGACTTTTACTATTCATCGCGGAAATTTTTTTATTTTTATTTTACCATAATGACAAGATAAATAAAACTTGACAAGTTGTCCTGACGACGTACGTTGAATCCATACAGAACCGATTTCACAAAACCGTGTCTGAGAACTACTTTAGGGTTTAAACGTTATTCGGGCATCCCGTTATGTCTATAAAACACTATAAACATTAGAAATATGTAATTCAACCATTTTATGTCAATGCCACAAATTTTGGAATTTTACGTTTTCCAGTTCTGCGTTTGACGCGAATTACGCGTTTTTTACCCGCGTTTTCAGCTTTAAGCAGCGTTTTGCACCCAATGAGATTTATCACTAATTTTATATTTTTATATGGAGTATAATATTGATTTTCATCATTCCTGCAAGTTTTGTATTTTTACGATACCCGGTTTTACGTTTTATGGCTTAACAAATTACGGTTGGCATTTAACGGAATCAAAACACATCATAAACCCAAGATATTATCAAAACTAAATATCTTGCTCCACTAACACATTGTGACCACCTCTATGGGTGAGTCACCTTGGTGTTGGCATCATCTTAAGCGATTTTGCATGTTAAGTCATACATGTGTCCTTAACCTAACTATAGTTATTATCTAACCCAATATATGGTTAACCAAACTTGCCCTCCTATAAATAGCAAGTGAAAGACATCCCAAAAACCCTCATCCACCCCTCTTGGTCGTTATTATCATAGCTCCATCACACAATCCATACTTTGATTCATGACTTCAAGTTGATGCTAAGAAGGTTGCAAGTAACAAGTTACTACATCAAATCTCTAGCAAGTTTAAGTGATCCTCTTGAGTTTAAATCCACTCAAGTCACTTAAGACTTCATTACCAATCCTTCATTATTGCAAGAAGTATAGAAGGGTACCAAGGGGTGAAAAGCTTGATCAATCAAATTGCTATCCTTACTAGTTAATCCTTTCTTTTGAAAGCCAAAAGTTGTAAGCAACTTATCACCACCACCACTCCATTGTCTCATGTTTATTATTACTAATCTTGTTAAATACATGCTATATATATGGTTACTATGTTGATTCATGATGTACACATACTCAAACATATGTTTTAATTCACATATTATCATAATATTAACAAACTAGTAAACTAGTTATATTCTACATATTTGAAGTCATTTAAAATATTTATATATGGACTTGGTAACTTATATACTACTGTAGAAAAAATAAAAAGGTAAACATAGCAACTTGAATCACCCGAAACGGACAAACGAGTCAAAAGTTATGGCAATAAGAAGTTAGAAAACCCTAGAAATGACCATTTTTGTTTACTGCTGAATCTGTCTTATAAAAAGTGGTACTTCTGGTCCGAATCATCAAAAACTTAAAATATGAAAGCTGTCCGGAAGGATGTTTTACATCTATCTCAAGGAAACTTAGCCTGATAAGACCAAATGATATCATTAACTGCCTAATATTTGTAAAACAGTTTTTATCGACAAAATTAGATTTTTACAAGTTAAAAATATAAAAACCGTGTCATTTTTATAACTAGTTATATATTGAATTGTTACAAAAATTTCATTATTGACTATATTTATAACCACTTATAAACTTTGAGAAATTGTAAAAACTAAATGTTTGTTAAAAATATAATAAAACTTTTATAATATAAAAATCCCCACTCAAATTATATATATTTTCTTTACTAAAATACTACAATAGTAGGGAGCTTCATGTGAGGGGTTTCATTTGGGTAAAACGTATCGACAAGTTCGCTGGATTTACGATTTAAAGTGTCCTAGCTCCTCGAACGTTTACTACATGACCTCTGAATTATGATGGCCCAAACGGTAGTACGATATCTATAAACTAAATACATTTTCACATATTGAAAATGTTACTATAAATGACTACATCATGATCAACATAGAGACATATATAGGATGGTTCATGTTTTCCTAAAACATTATTCTAAACCTAACTCGCAACATTCCATTTTTAGGTTGCACGTAGAAGTTTCCCTGTTTATCCATCACATCCGTTAGAGTACTTAACATCATTAACTCTCGGTGAGTTCATAGCCCCACTTTTTATTACTTAAATGTTTTACAAACCCTTGGGGGAAATACATGCTTTATTTTAAATAGAGCACATTGCTTTGAAATTATACTTGAATGTATTAGTTGCACTAAGTACACTATTGCCAAAGTTCCTATTATCATGAACCATTAATCACTTGTTAGTGAACGCGAATAATGTGGATAGATCTATCGGGATTGACGAATCCCATTTGTGTTGACCGAGTAGGCAAACAAACGCACTCTATTTGAAGATCCATAGGTTTAATGGCAAATTACATATTAGGGCAACTGTTACTATTATATCAAAGTTGTTAACATTTTGGTGTCATGAGCTTAGTGCAATAATATCTGTTTTGTTTTCTAAACTATGAATGTGAGACTAATTACCCCACGTTACGAATATTGTGTTCAATTGATTTCCTAAATTCTATGAATTTCACTCAACCTTTGTGTTGACAGTTTTAAGCATATATTTCAGGTCCATAATGTTGGAAGCTGGCACAGAGGAGTACGCATACTCAAGAAGGTTATAAATATTTTATTATCATTCGATAACCAATTTAATGTATTTTGTAAACTTGGAACCATTTGGGACCTCATTTTTGTAAACTCTGATATTTATATAAATCGAATGATAAATCTTTTAAAACGACTCCATTAGAGTTCGTTTTCTATTGTTATGACTGTTGTGCCATGAAGTAACACCCATTTTGAATTCCGTTGCGTATCACGAAATTAGGGGTGTTACAGATTGGTATCAGAGCCTTAATTATAGAGAAACGGGTCTAATTGTGACCTAAACTATAACTACTTTTACAAACAAAAACATTTTTATAGCCTTCCTTCCTCCGTGCCTTCCATCCTCCAGACGTTTATGGACTTTTTAGACATTTTATAATAACATGAACATATTAGTATATTGATATATACACTTGAATTATTTGAGCATTCCCCATAAACATTAGAATTGTTTTAAGATCATAATACTTATTGTAAATATCATGTCTTCTTCCGCCTACCCCATTAGTATCCCGTCAGACTCAGATATTGAGGACACTTTTTCATCTACCAATAATCCTACCGACCTATACCCCGACATCTTCGAACTACTCTTCATCATCAGACGATAATTTTTATTTTATTGAAGCATTAACCTCGTCTCAAGAAACTACTACTTTTCCATCACCACCACCATCATTTCCCTTTTCCATCCCTACATGTGATGAGTTGGATCACTCATTGTGGATAGTACCACGACCACCATTAATTCAACAAGAATGTCAGCATGGGCACAATAGCATCTCAGATCTATTAGACGCATTCCTTCATCACACTAAACCAAGAAGTTACCAATCGAACTATGGAAACATCGATTCATCCAAACCCTCTAACCAACATTAGACTAGTGTGATATTACTAGTTGTCTTTTGTACTACTAAACTGATTAGACTCAGTTAGAAAACTCTATGTAACCCATGTAATAGCTAGCAGTAGTAAAACGTTGTAATTACTAAACTGAAAGTATCAGTTTGTAAATTTTGAAGAAGCTTGTAATAAGTTTCGATTTTGTAAATCAATCAACGTTATATGAATAAAAACTCTTGTTTTATGCTATCATGTGTTATGGTTTAAAACTTCAACTTTATTATTTCTAACTTTTCCCCACCAAAAATCATGATCGTTTTATGACTCATGATATATCTTTTATATGATAGAAACATGACGTCTATAAGACAAAACTTCAACTCAAAAGCCATTGAACAACTCTTTCGCCAAGTATGGACTATTTTATAATTATTTAAGATTTCCTTTCCATACGTATCTACCCATACTATCTTCTATGCAATGGAATGTGAAAACATAGGTTAGCAGTCTTTTATGGCCGGTACTTGCAACTAAATGGTTTGATATCGCCTTTGCCTTGTGGATATTTTCTCAAAAGCTGTGGACATATCACGAGTATACCTAATTTAGGTATTTGGAAAATTTATCGAACCTCGGCTAAATATAGTCTAGTCACCTATATTTAACCTAGGGACAGTGGAACATAGTCTGACTAACTATGTTCGACTTAAATTTTTCAAACACAGAGAATAGTTATACAAGGGTCATATTCAGGTTAATTCCCTGCTTAAACTCGATAAACCACCGGAATTCATTAAAAAGATCTAGAGACACGATAGTATCTTACCACTCAGCAAGATCTTAACACTTACTTATACTACCTAATTTCATTCTTGAAAGTTTTCATTTATGAAATAATCATAACTACTATCTTGGGATAGTCATCAAATCTTATCGTCATTTCTTAGAAGTACTAGTCTGTTTAGGTTTCAAGGCTATCATTCCCCCATAATCCTTTAAAATTCACTTATGATTTTAAAGCAAATTTGACATCTCTACCTAAGAATAATGGTAAACATACACTACATTATTCTAATTATCAACATATCACTTCATTATCTGAACCCCATTGTAAGTCAGTATATAAAACTTCACAGTATCACGTTTCCTTCAACCACTAGTTGACCAAAACACTATAAGATATGACCTTCATCTCGAAACTACCTAAGACATGATCAACCTTGGAAATGGTTTGGATAACCACTTGCCACTAGCAAGACCTTCCTACAACGACAATTATCACATAATTATAAACCATTTCACATCAACCATGTCTTACACTTTTGATTAACAACAGTTACCCTAACAACAACAAAACTATTTCATTTAAGGCACTATATAGACGAAAGTGTCAGTCAACCATTTGCTGGACTAAGGAGTTCAGAGATCACACACGAAACAACTAAGGAAACCATACAAATACAAATTAGGCTGAATGCCGCACACTATCGCCAGAAATGAAAATTTCATAGATTTAAGGAGTTAAAATTTACCAAAAACTCCATGTTAGAAATTAAGGTTTTGTTGAAAGCCTCGATACAATAAGATATGATTCGTTTTGAGAATCGGGAAAAGCCAAACTTGAGGTATATTGGACTCTATAAGATTCTAACAAAACCCTTTAGATTATCAACTTAAGCCACCACCAAAAACTTAGAATGATATATAACACATTATATGACCAGAAACTTGAGAAAGTAAAGATTAGAATCCGGCGCATACACCCACATTTTCCTAGACACTTCAACATCGGATAACACACACTGAATTCCGGGACGAAATTCCCTTAAGGGGTAGAGACTGTAGCAACCCGTAATTTTTCATAAGGTAAAATGACTATTTTACCCTTTGACTTTTTAAAGTTGACATTTGACTTTGACTTTTGACTATTTGACTTTTACTATTCATCCCGTAAAAAATTTTATTTTTATTTTACCATAATGACAAGATAAATAAAACTCGACAAGTTATCCTGATGACGTACGTTGAATCCATACAGAACCGATTTCATAAAACCGTGTCTGAGAACTACTTTAGGGTTTAAACATTATTCGAGCATCCCGTTATGTCTATAAAACACTATAAACATTAGAAATATATAATTCTACCATTTTATGTCAATTCCACAAATTTTGGAATTTTACGTTTTCCAGTTCTGCGTTTTTTGACCCGCGTTTCCAGCTTTAAGCAGCGTTTTGCACCCAATGAGATTTATCACTCATTTTATATTTTTATATGGAGTATAATAATGAGTTTCATCTTTCCTGCAAGTTTCGTATTTTTACGATACCCGATTTTACGTTTATGGCTTAACAAATTACGGTTGGCATTTAACGGAACCAAAATACATCATAAACCTAAGATATTATCAAAACTAAATATCTTGCTCCACTAGCAAATTGTGACCGCCCCTATGGGTGAGTCACCTTGGTGTTGGCATCATCTTAAGCGATTTTGCATGTTAAGTCATACATGTGTCCTTAACCTAACTATAGTTATTATCTAACCCAATATATGGTTAACCAAACTTACCCTCCTATAAATAGAAAGTGAAAGACATCCCAAAAACCCTCATCCGCCCCTCTTGGTCGTTATTATCATAGCTCCATCACACAATCCATACTTTGATTCATGACTTCAAGTTGATGCTAAGAAGGTTGCAAGTAACAAGTTACTACATCAAATCTCTAGCAAGTTTAAGTGATCCTCTTGAGTTTAAATCCACTCAAGTCACATAAGACTTCATTACCAATCCTTCATTATTACAAGAAGTGTAGAAGGTTACCAAGGGGTGAAAAGCTTGATCAATCAAAGTCCTATCCTTACTACTTACTCCTTTCTTTTGAAAGCCAAAAGTTGTAAGCAACTTATCACCACCATCACTCCATTGTCTCATGTTTATTATTACAAATCTTGTTAAATACATACTATATATATGGTTACTATGTTGATTCATGATATACACATACTCAAACATATGTTTTAATTCACATATTGTCATAATATTAACAAACTAGTAAACTAGTTATAATCTACATATTTGAAGTTATTTAAAATAGCTATATATGGACTTGGTAACTTATATACTACTGTAGAAAAAATAAAAAGGTAAACATAGCAACTTGAATCACCCGAAACGGACAAACGAGTCAAAAGTTATGGTAATAAGAAGTTAGAAAACCCTAGAAATGACCATTTTTGTTTACTTCTGAATCTGTCTTACAAAAAGTGGTACTTCTGGTCCGAATCATCAAAAAGTTAAAACATGAATGTTGTCCGGAACGATGTTTACATCTACCCCATGGAAACTTGGCCTGAAAAGATCAAATGATATCATTAAATGCCTAATATTTGTAAAATAGTTTTTATCGGCAAAATTAGATTTTTACAAGTTAAAAATATAAAAACCGTGTCATTTTTATAACTAGTTATATATTGAAATGTTACAAAAATTTCATTATTGACTATATTTATAAACACTTGTAAACTTTTAGAAATTATAAAAACTAAATGTTTGTTAAAAATATAATAAAAATTTTATAATATAAAAATCCCCACTCAAATTATATATCGAATGATAAATCTTTAAAAATTTTATAATATAAAACTCTGATATTTATATGAATCGAATGATAAATCTTTAAAAACGACTCCATTAGAGTTCGTTTTCTATGGTTATAACTGTTGTGCCATGAAGTAACACCCAGTTTGAATTCCGCTGCGTATCACGAAATTGGGGTGTTACAGAGGGCTTATGGGGAATCAAAGATAAGCTGGTAAACTACTATATTCTCCCAAATATAGCTTATAGTGAGCTTATTACAGCTTAAATTTAACTTATGAAAACATCTGAGTCACACTTCACAAAACAACCTATATGTCACCTTACCAAGTAGCCAACTTTAAGCAAAATTTAGAATAAGCAAATGAATTTTCTGAATTTTTCTACTTAACACTATTCTAAAACTACTGTCAAACTACCTATTTATATTTTGTATAAATTTTTTAGAAATCCTAATAAGCTATAAAACAGGCCTGCAATTAAGCACTTTGAACCAAAAAGACTTGTGCACAGGGCACAAGTTATCCAACCCAACAACTTTTCACTACTAGAAAACTGAGTAAATGATTTTTCTTATTTAATCTAATTAAGCACACCTATAACCCTACTAACTAATGTTGTATTTTTAGTTTTTTTATATTTTTTTGGAAATGAATATAAGCTAAAAATGACAAATGAAAACACTTTGACAGAAATTGCGTATGAGGTTTTTATCCTTTTTGACTTTTGAAAATTAAAACTTTGACCTCCACTTGAACTGTAAATGACTTGGACTATGTTTTAACACTAAAAATAGACTCAAGTTGACATAGTTTGACTTACTCATAAGGACTTAACTCGAAAAAAAGAAGTTAACTAATTAATCTACTTAAGAGATGACAATTATGATCTATAATCCTAGGATTCAAACTAATCAACTAAAAACCACATATCATCCACTTGATTAACCTTCTACTAGCTAATCCTAACTATGCTAAGTGACCTTACGCTATGGAAATCAGAATTGACCAAAGGAATGCCTTAAACCAAACACTCCCTATAAAAACTGAAATTGAAATTAAAGCTTGACTAGATTCCAACCTCAACTGATTTGAACTAATAATGAAGTTATAAGAATAACAAGTTAATGAATACTAATAATCACTAACATGTTGCCGATTCTAATTTGACACCTAAAAATCAGCATGGTCATATGTGCCAATGTTATGGAATCTTTATGATAGAGATTTATTATGGATACGTATAATGGGGGTGTTTGGATTTGTGTTTTAGAACGGATTAAATCGTTATAGCAAACACAGTACCAGTAGCCATTCACATAAAACATTAAAAGAGATCAACATAAAAAAAAAGTCAGTAGGCATTCACATGACCAAGTACCAGTAGCCATGAACTTATAACATGAAAATCATATCACTACAAACTCAGCCATGAACTTAGAACATGAAAAATCATAGCCATGAACTTAAAACATTTTTATATTTTATCAGTAGCCATTCACACTTGACAGACTCGGTACCAAGCAACCCTTGCTGCAGCAGTAAGTCAGGAACCAAACACCCACATTGAGAGTAAGCATATTCCATGAACTTATAACATGAAAAACCAAACCAGTAAGGATGCTAAGGTACCAGTAGGCGTGCAACAAAAAGACTAATCAAACCAGTAAGAATGCTAAGGTACCAATAGGCGTGTAAGAAAAAGACTAATGTAGTACCAAACCATTAAACCAAATAACATAAGATTCAAATAAAATTTGATAAAGATAAAAAAAATAAATCCATTATCTGATATTTTAAAATTTTAGCAAAAACAAAGTCTAAAATAAAAGTCAACATGAACAAAAATAAGTTGAAAAGTCCATCGAACTTAAGATGTGATGTACCACCGGTTTGTTACCTTAACGATCCAAAGGAAATGTACTCTTAAGATTTTAAGTTGATGAACTCCCGTAACCTTTGTTCCTTAACCCTTTCTTCGTGTTTGTGAGTTCAAAAAGCTCGGCAGAAGTTGGAGAGATGTGAAGTTCTTTTCCCTGAAAATCCGTAAGTATGTTATTTAAAAAGTATACAAAATAAATTATTTGACTTGAACATAAAAATCCTCAAGAAAATGTAAAAATAAGGCATCTCACAAGTCTCCTCTTAAGTTGTGAGCAATTGAGCCTCCACAGTGCTTCCACAATTTTGACTTTTTGTTCCATACTCGATCAATCATGTCTTCCTAATATCTTGATTGGATCCATCCTGGGTTATAAGGCTTAAGAACTGAAAAGTTAGAACCGCCAAACTCAACTCCAGCTAGTTGCGCCATCTTAACCAACTCATCTCTTGCCTTTGACATGAGACTAGGATAAAGGTTCCTCATACTATCCTCCCACACCTCACGGACCAACACATCAGCCACAACTTTCCATTGGAAATAAGCCTATGCATACAACAACAATGAAGTTATATATGTCATTGTTAACCAAGTTTGATTTATTTACTAAGAACCAAACGTGGGTACACACCTTAAAAGGTGCCCATAATTCATCACGCGCAAACCTGTTAACCTCATTCCAAGTGGTCCAAGAACCATTAAACATGTTCTTAAAGATATAAATTATCATACGAATAGTTGTTGCGGTAAACCTAAAAATAGGAATTGACCATAGGACTACCACTATCTTGTGTGCGAATTGACCATAAGATCACCTACCAAACGGAGAAGCTTAAGAAGTTAAAAGGAAACCTAAGTTCCAAGAGGCCGGGTTTCCTTAGAGTAAGTCTAGATTGTAGTTGGTTTGCCAGATATTTAATTTTTACAAAAAAGGTGAAAACCTTTTTTTGATGAAAAAATGAATGGCCATGATTGGTTAGTTAAATCTTTAGAGAATGTTGAATCTACATTGAAATTTTCTCATCGATCATAACCATATGAGTAAACTGCAAAAAAATGTCCCTAAACTTTTCGATTTTTGCGAGAAATGTCCTCAAAGAATTACGAGAAATGTCCATAACGTTTCATTTTTTGCGAGTTTTTCCTTTAAACAGTTACTGTAGTTGTAAAAAACCGATTTTGGCTAACACTTGTTACTAAACTTCATTAGTTAGTCATCATGTGCGTTGCACGTGAGGGTATTTTTGTCACTTCAATATTCTCGCCATCAAATCCACCTGACAGGCCCACTAGCACACCTACCTTTATGTTGAGGGACTTTTTGCAACTAAGTTTTCCTTCTTCATTCTTATATAACACAATTTACATACCATCAAAAAGACCCAACAAGCATCAGCTCTTCCTGAGAAGGATTCAATCCAGCCACAGGTTCCCCTGCGACTTCGTCTTCCGCTCATAAATAAGCTCTTCTCCATTGCACACCCACTACCATCTACTCACTCACATACTTAAGAACATAACAATGGTGCTATGTGGTTGCGGTAATGTTGCTATCATCAAGACATCCTGGATGGCCGAAATCCAGGAAGAAGGTTATGATGCTGCGCCAACATAGTAAGACTCGTTATACTAAATTAGAGGGATTTGTTTACATTAAATGCGACTCACAGTGTTGTTATCTGGATGATTTAGGGTTTGGACTGTGGGACATTCAGGTGGATAGATCCACTGATGTGTCAGGGGCGAGCTATTGAGATCATTCTTGGCCTTCTTAGGGCTAGGGATGCACTAGAAGAAGACATCGAGGAGTATGTTCAGATATACAGGGAGCAGCAGGAACTGGTGGTGCAGCTGAGGTTGTGCTTGGTCTTTTTTTACGATCTATGTAGTTTATAAGTGGTTCGAGGATGGTTGTGACTGGTACTTTAGTTTTTATGTATTTTGTTTTGTTTATATGGGATGTGTAGTTAATCCCATTTTCTGTGAACAGTCGTGGTGGGATGAATGTAAAGTTGTTCTTATTAATCATTTGCGTTATTTCTTTGTTAACTAGGATTATTATTGTTTATGAATTATGATCTAAATTTTAGCAGATTTCTTGATGTTTAACCACATCACAAATATATATTTATGGCATTCTGCAAGTCCATAAATGAGCTTTAAAAGTCAAACATAAACCTTAGGTTGGGCATGGGTTGGATGGCTAACATGAGTAGAAGTTGTGGTTTGTGTGTTTAGTAAGGTTGGATGGCTAACATTAGTGGAAGTTGTGGTCTGTGTGTTCAGTAACAATTGATGGACTAGAAGCAGTGTTTGAGGTATGTGTTGAAGATAAATAATTGTCAGTGTGAGGAGTGTCTGGGATAGAGGAGTAGGACTAGTGGTAGGTTCGATGGCTATCATGAGTAGAAGTTATGGTCTATTGTATTCATGGTGAATTTGTTAGATATTGGATTTCATAAACACATAACAAACAATAATATGGTCGAATTATTTAGAGGTTTTAGAGAGAGAAAGTGGGAGCCTTTCTAGAGAGAGAAAGTGAAAGAAAACATAGAAGGTTAGATTAATATGAATGAAAGGTCCAACCCTCTACCTTGGGAGGTAGAGGGTATTTATAGTTACAAACATAACGACCTCCTATCGGCCTGTGGATCAGGTATACAGTGGGTAAAGACCCGTCCTTCCTCCACGGTGTTGCTCTAAACTAAATAGCTAACTAAATAACTAGTAAATAACGTAATATCTACGAGCTAAATTATGCTAGATTATATATGGGGTGACCGACACTTCACTATGGAATTTCTAATTCCTAACAATCTCCCCCTAAGGGAGGTCACCCCATGTTTTACATTTTGAATCCTAGCATTCTATTTAATTTTCAGTCTTGAGCTCGTAGACTTAAATTCTTCAAATTCCGCATCATTTGTGCTTTAGCAGTGATACTTCAAAGTCCGAGTGCTTAGTACTTTCAGTGGAGGCCTTTAACTGATCCACATCTTTGATGATCTTTGAGCTTTCATTGAGATCATCAGCCACAGTAAATCTCTGGATCACCCTTTATTGTGTTGCCATCATGTGTTGTTGTGACTTTCGGACCGACATGCTCACACTTTTGAATCATGACATCTTTCCATCAGAGTAGCGGAAGCCTTACTGGTTCATGATATTTGCAGCAGCGTAGCAGAAGCATAGTATAAAAATATCAGAACCAGGTTATGTAGATATGCACCAGTCATGATTTCTTCAAATTAAGTGTGGAAGCTGTGAGCATGCGGCTTTGGATTGACTTCTCAATTCTGATCAGCTGCAACCGTCCAAATGTACCTGCAAACAACAGTTAGCAATAAAGCACACGAAAGTGTCTTTGATCACTTTCGCTGAATTGAGGTACACGGCCCGCGGTTCCCCGTTGATCAGTACAAGTACTGCCTGTGATCAGGTAGGATTCCTAAGAATCTCCTTGACAGGGTTTCGCAGCTGTTCTAGCTGTTCTCAAACCGGAACGTCTCAAAGAGGACAACACGGAGTGAGTGAACCAGCGAATTGAGATTCACTGATTGATGAAAAATTGATTTGAAAACAATCGCGTATTGCTTAGAATAAAGAGTTTTGCAATACGACGAAGGTTTTATGAGAAAGATCAATTTTCAATAAAACACTTTTTGCATTTGAAAATAGTACACAATCGACGTGCTAGCGAAAAGAAGAGATTCGCACATCGAACGGTTTTTCTAAAAGTATTTTTCAATCAGATATACTTTTTGAATTTGAAATGAGTACACATTCGATGTGCTAGAGAAAAGAAGATTTGCACATCAAACGGTTTTTCCAAAAGTATTCGTCAATTCCATTCCTGGACCAAGGTTGATTCAAGAATGAATCTCCCCATTGTTTCTATCCAGTTGTCACATGGTTGATCTATAGAATAGATCTCACATGCCACCTACCAGGAGCTTGTTTGATGTTGGCTCCAGAAGGCTTTCCATCTTCATCGTGCGTACTTTCATATCACTCGGATGTTCTGGCAATACCACAAGGATAATGCGTAGGACTCTTAATATATCCTTACTTTTCACATTGCGTGAAGCAACAAGTCTTCATTAATTTAGTGTCCAAATGAGATATTGTGGATGATCTCTTGGCTCTAGACTCAATAGTGCACATTTGGTTCCTATGCCGGAGACTAGGGAGAGGGTCTCCTTCTTCAATATCAACAATCTCTAAGAGAAAGTCGATAGATAATGTCGGTTCCCCGTGAGAATGAAACAAGTCCTTTTAAGAGGAACTTGAGTGGTTTGGGAAGTTTAGTGCAGTGCGTCACTGGGTCCATGACGTCTTGTCTTCAATACCAGTGTTACCTTAGTAACCACCAGTAGCATATGAATTGAACCCGGTTTCTGCCCTAAGGTTGAATTGATGGAGGGCTATTTCTTTTCACCCTTTTATCATTCATTTCTTTTTCATTCTTCAACCCCTTCAGTGCTTACCGAGACTTCATAACTAGAACCTTGTTGGGTTTATTCCAGTACTAGCTCAGTCTCAGTCTGCACTCTTCCCATTCCTCACTTTTCTCCTTTTTTTTTTCAATATACCTAAGGACTCTACACTATCTAGTGGATTGTCCCTGGGTAGATCCCTCCGGTTCTGGCGGATCGTGGGAACGAATACCTAACCTAACCATCCTTATAACTCCATGCATAAAGTAAATTGGTCGGTCTTTTGGTATTGTTCTTTCCTTCATGAAACCAATTGAAAAATCATATGGAAAAACAATCAAGGTACTTGTGATACGAGATCAAATCATTTTGTACCTTAATAGTTTTGATCATTTAGAAAACCTCCCCCTCAACATGTGCGTGTGATTTAGAAATTGTTTGGCACATGGAGGCAAGAGGACTTTGAAATATTTTCTTTGATCACAATTTTCATACGAAAAAGCCATTTGATTTTCTTGGTAAAATTCTCCCCCTCAATATGTGCATTAAGTATATTAAAACATTTTATCACATAGAGGCAAGAGTTCTTTTGAAGCACATCCACAATCACAAAATCCATTAAGAAAACCATTTTAAAACTCAATCAAGGTACTTTATAATTAAATTTTTTAAAAAAAAGCTTTTGTACCTCGATAGTTATGCTCCCCCTCAATATGTGCTTCGAGATTCGAAAGCGTTTAGCACATATGAGAGAGCAGCCTGCACAATTAAATCAAATCGATCATCATTCATCAAATTTCAAAATTTAATCACAAATTCTCCCCCGATCAAAAATATCAAACCCTTTGAGATTTTGGATCCCAAGTGATTTAATTAGGTTTAGAAAACATGGGAGAAAATGTGGCCTTGTTTAAATACTCATCCGGTTTTTGGATAAATCCTCCTCCTCAACATGTGCATTGTGTATGAAATCATTTGGCACATGGAGGCAGGAGTGCCTTTAAAGGACTAAAACCAATTCCATTTAAACAGATAAGAGATTTAACTCACCATCTCTACCCCGATCAAAATTTCAAACCTTTTGAGATTTGTGATCCCAATTGATTTAAATCATTTAAAAGATTTTGGGGAAAGACGTGGCATGATTTAACTTTGAAAAATGACAGATAAGGACCATTTTAAGACATTAAAGATTGTTAGTGTCAGGTATGATTGTTTTAAGAGATCTTTTAGGTAAAATAAAACAATTTCACAATCAAACAAGAACAGAAAAAAATTTCATTTTGAAAGATCTTTGAGTTTTAAAGAAAATCATACCATGACATAACATTAAATCTTTAGATCACCACTTATTATTGTACAATCCGAACTTTTGTGAAGAAATATTGTTTGAAAATAATTTATATTAAATCACTCTCCCCCTCAATCAATGACCGAAGTCGATAATTGAGTGACTTAGGTTTTGATAAAAAAGAAGTCCGGTGATTTTCAAAAATTTAGTCCAATTAATTTTCAAAAACAATATATTCCATTTTCAAAACAATTTAATCAATTTTATTCAAAATTGTTTGAGAATGGTATCCTGCACAAAGATACGTTAGGTGGTTGAGAAGCTTATGTTGTTGCTGTAGGGCTTGGAAGAAAAACCGTCTTCAGATGCAGTGAGACTTCTTATGTTGCATTTTAGTGCCAACTGAGGTCAAATTAAGCTCCGTTTCTTCAATCACTTAGAAGAAAACCATCTGATGATGCAGTGAGACCTCTTACGTTGCATTTATGCCAACTCTCCATTGAAGTCCAATAAAGCTCCGTTTCTTCATTTGTCAACCCAAGATATCGTTACCCTTTCCTTGCGGCATCCAATCATGTTCATTTGTGGGATCCGGATCGGGAACATTCTTATATACCAATATACCTGCATATGTTAGTGAACACACATACAAATATATGGTGGTCGACAACACCCAAACAACAATCGACTAATAAAAGTCAATCCAACATATCAATCAGATCATGTAAGGTATGGGAATAATGTGATTCTCAAACTCTAATCATCTAAACCTAACAATCATATCCTAGAAACCTAGTCCTTCAACATAGGCAATTATATTTTTTCAGATAAGCACGTAGGATAATTAAGAAAGTCCGTTAGATGATATAAATTTGAAAACATTCTCCCCCTCAATCAATGACTTATTTTCTGAAAAGATTAAAAGCGCTGAAGTCATTGATTGAGTTTTCAATTTTCACAAAAACTCTGAATCTGATAGATTTACAAGCAACTCATTTACCACCATTTTAGAAAACAACAAATATTTTTCTGAAGAATTTATAGACGGAAAAATATTTGAGTAGGAACAGCAGTCCTTCGACATACTTTCCTCATTTGTTTTTAGGATAAGTGCACGAAATATTTGAAAAATTGGTTTAGCGCAACACTTTCCTTTCTTTTGAAGAGCGGGTTGCTATCTGAAATAATAGCAAACCATAGTTTAAGCACGGGTTACAGTCTGAATAGCTGCAAGCCATTATTTAAGCCCGGGTTACAGTCTAAAATAACTGTAAGCCATTTGATTTGTGACATGTTTTGAAAAAAAATATTTACACCTCCTGCTCGAACTTCATCTATGGTCCCGTGCCATAATTGAATGACATTTCTAAGACCGTAGATGTTATCGATATCAGAAGACATGTCTTGGAAAACATATTTTTGGTATTTTTGAAATTTTCTGATTTTTATGGGTTTTTGAAGGTTTTATATTTTTCTATTTTCTTTTGTTGGTTTTATATTTTTGTATTTTGTTTTGCTGGTTTTATATTTTTGTATTTGGTTTTTTAATAAATATATACAAAGATAGAGTAGATGATATAATTTAAGAAGATGATGATACGAGTACCGAGATAAGGATATCGAACAGCCCCGTTGTAGAAGATGGAAGTCATCATCTCTTAAACATTCACCACCAAAGCTTTCGATGCTCCTGAATTGTGAGAAATTGAACCATCTGAAAGTGAGACTCTGGCAGCTTCCCCCCAAACCGAAGATCCTTAAGATGAGCAGATTTGAAGCTCTATTTCAAGCTTGCTTTAGCCAGGTGCACAAGGAAGCACACCATTATCATAAATCCCGCTGCTCCATTTAAACGATAATCGAGGATCTCCATTCGGGGTTATATCATCAACAAGAAGAACACCAACGTATCATCCCATTCATAAATAATCTTCTCAAATTTCATAACCACTTAAGTCTGACGCAATCCATTCCAAAAAGGTGTCAAGAAACCACTTCCCCCGAGTAGTTGAATTGATGCAGCCCGTCTCTTAGAATAGAGCTCAAGAGCCCGAATACACAAGTAGATTTCCAAAGAATAAATGATACAACCACCCAATGCACATTTATCTTTCCTGATGATTGTGTATAAGGCTCAAGAACCCGAAGTACTCAAATGCCTCCTCACTTGTGTGCCTCTTTTATCTTCAGAAACTTTATATTACATCACTTCCTCCACGTCGTTGGAATAATAACACTAAAAGCCTTGATGAGTAAAACCTTGAGTTTCTCTGCGGTCATGACATTTGTTTTCCCGGGATATCTTCAATCACTTTGAAGTATTAAGTTCATTAAGTTTACTCGCCATGAGTCAAACCTTGAGTTTCTTTGCGGTAATAACATTTGTCTTCCCGGGATATCTTCAATCACTTAGAAGAATTAAGTTCATCAAGTTTACTCGCTTTGTATTTAGATGTGAGTCTCCTTTCCCCCTTGCTAGTTTAGACACTTCAGAATCAGCAACATTGTATAAGCCCAAATACTTGAAATCTTTATGAGAAGAACACTTGAACTCTTGTGAGAATCAACTTGCTAAAGACTCACTCTGACAATTTTTATCAACCCTTATGTAGACAATTTGAAGTGACCACTGATGAAGAAAACCCGATATACCATACTTGAAACTAAAGTCAACTTCCCCACATTTGTATCTTAAGCTTGCACCTAATGATGGAAGAACGGTGTCGAGAATTTATGCTTCAAGCAAATCTCTAAGTACTCACAACCCAAACAAAGTATGAGACAATAACACCTCTTGCGATTATCCACACCGTCATATGCGTGTGACACTGAGTAAAACAAAGTAACTCCTAATAGTGATAGTTAACCAGGTCTTCAACCATCCACCTCGACTGCTGGTAACTAGATAAACCAAGTCTTTAACTCAAATTCTTAAGCCCGAGCAAGTTATCAAATAAGAACACGCCTTTGTGAAAGTCAACTTCAATCTCAAATAAGTGATAAATGATTAACTCCGAAGTAATCAACTTGTGTCAAATGTCCAACAATAGTCAATATCAACGTCTCGAGGAGTCACTGCTAAAGAATATGAGAAAGTCTAATTGGGAATTGAATCTGACTTATAACTTTCTCCCAATTAATGCTCCCCCCTAAACCGACAATCTGTTTGATAAATGCCCAGATAAAGAAGAAGTCTTTAGATTGTTAAATGCAACTTGTCTTCTAGTCTTCTAACATGTAGCAGAAAATGTAGAACAGACTGTAGACTCGACCTTCTTCAAGATTGTCCAGTTGGGGAATAGATAGTTAACATTTTCAACTCACCAAAAATTAAGAACATCACCAAAAAGCATCCCAATTAACTTACATCTTGCAAGTCCCCTTAACTAAGATCTCTCCCAATCAAACAAGAACAGAAAGATGTTCATCAAGGAAATTAGCAATCAGGCCGCAACGAACACACGAAATGGTAACACCAAGCAAACAATCACATCAAACAAGAACAGAAGGTTGTTCGGAATCATCATGTTGATGTGCACGTGAAGCATTAACCGGAAGCACTTTGTCAATAAACTCATATCAGCTTGTGAAGATGTCAACTAACGGCTCATAGAAGAAACACCATGTAACGATGACCCGATAAGAAGAAGATCGGTTCTTACATGTGTTTGGAGCCGTTTGACCATTTATTCTCAGAAATCAATCAACCATGCAGTAATTTCACACTTCTTCTCCCCCTCAAGAATTGCATACGGAGTTGCCATTCTTGATTAAATAAGTGAAAGTCATCCGAATGTTCTATTCACACTTCTCTCCCGCAAAATCAGCACATGATGTCGCCATCTTCATTATAATCGAGCAAGTGGAATGAGAAAACAATCAGTGATAGCCCGGTTCACTTGATGACTGAAGCGCATGGAAAAAGTATGAAGCATGTTGATGAGAATGGTCATAATAAGAAGATTTCTCTTCTTCAGAAGATAAAGCGCACTGAAGCGTACACTTTTATTTTCTTTAGAGAACGAGGTTTGAACTGAAGTATTCAAACGTCATAAGAAGATTTCTCTTCTTCGGAAGATAATGCGCACTGAAACGTACACATTTCTTTTCTTTGGAGTACGAGGCCTGAACTGATGTGAACAGACGTCATAAGAAGATTTCTCTTCTTTCGAAGATAAAGCGCACTGAGACGTACACTTTTCTTTTCTTTAGAGTACGAGGCATGAACTATTGTGTTCATACGTCATAAGAAGATTTCTCTTCTTCGGAAGATAATGTGCACTGAAACGTACACATTTCTTTTCTTTAGAGTACGAGGCATGAACTGATGTGTTCATACGTCATAATCTCTCTCTTTTCAATCTCTTTTGGCAAAACATGTAATCAACCCATTATGATTCAGTAGGCTCTTTGTTGTGACAGCTGATGGAGAAAACCCAATATGAAGAATTTGACCCTGAAGTAAACTACCCCGAAATCGTTACTTAAACTTGCACATATGTAACAAAGAGCGGTGCCGATTTCCATTAGCATCTCTAAGTACTCTCTATGTACTCTATACTCTTCAACCAACCAACCATCAAGTATAAGACGTACATTACCTCTTGAAAATCCACAATTGAATGTGACACTGAGCACTACAACGTAACTCCTTTAAGTGATAGCTATTTTGAGATGATAAGAGCCCAATTCCCCCAAGTGGTAAAAGAAAAGGAAAAAGTCACCCAACAATAACTAGATTTCCAAGTCTTTGTTTTTGATAATAAGCTTGAACAAGGATCTCGAAGTATCTTCATCCAACCATCCCCGATACCTTCAGATACTAAGTACACTCGCCCGTGATATTTCACTTCAACCTCAAATAAATAATAGTGAATTAACCCCGTTGTCACATCTTGTTAAAAGCTCAAATCTAGCATCCTTTGATCTTAAAAGTGAACTTTGATAATGGTTTCATCCCGACCATGGTTAAAAGCACAGAACCCCGTAAAACTAAGTAATAACCAAACTGCCATGACGACAATCCAAACACACATCCAATATATGAAGTACACCCTTTTATCCCTTCTTCGAAACATAATCCGTAACACCAGCATCAGAAGACCTTGAAATACGCTTTCCTTTCTCCAAGATGGTTCCATCATCACGGGATTTTACAATTCTATAGTTTAAACCGAGAAATAGTTTCTTTCGCGGGATTTTACAAAACCAAGAATAAACCGTAAGATAGATCCGGAAATGCACTTTACTATTACCCGAATGTTTCCATTGTCACGGGATTTTACAAGTCTCTGATTTAAACCGAGAAATAGGTTCTTTCGCGGGATTTTACAAAATCAAGACAAAACCGTAAACAATGTCAGCTTGAATGTGTTATGACAACTTTGGTTTCTGTGAATATCTGTTTTAGGGGAATATGCACTGGTTCATCAACGGTTCATTAACATCATCAGTATCATCAACCATCCAATAAATACTCTGGAAAACACATCGTTCACATATTCTGTCGGCTATTGCTGTGACCACATGGAGAAGTAAAACCGATATACCAAACTTGATCATGAAGTAACATTCCCCGGATTTGTTACTTAAGCTTGCACTAATCCTCGTGAAAAAGAAACGGTGTACCCAATGTACAAAACCTCTTGACGTATCCTCAACTGCGTGAGACACCGAAGTGATAGCTACGTTGTGGGTTAAGCGAGAAAGAATCACAAACGCAACTAAACGGCCAAGTCTTAATCAGCCTCTATAAATGCCCAAACAAGTCATCTTCACGAAAGGGTAGAAAGAAAGAAGACGAAATAAGTAAACGCGCCCGAAAAACCTTACTTCAAATCCAAATAAGAAATACCGTCCAAACAACCCCGTAGTCGAATTTGTTCAATTAATTCAAACCGTGACAGAAATACTTCGTGAAAACGCATAAACCAAACCAAACTATCAATCCACATAGCACATTAAATCTCATCATCACTCCAAACCATATCAATAAATCTCATCAACCAATCTCATCATTAAATCACATAAATCTGATCTCATATTAAGAAGCCCATCTGACCGTCATTCAAATCCAATCACTTATATACCCGTAATGATAAATTTCTTTTCTCAAAAATTTAAGCACAATCCGTGAAATTGTATCCTCCGTGGAATATTATCATGCCAAAAATACCACTCTTTAACATTCTACACAAAATTTGTATCCAACATCTTATATTTCAACAATATCATTCTTCATGGTATCACATGGCCTATTACAAGTCTCACAAATATTATATGGTCACAACAGATCTCATCATGGTCCAGCACACATCTCACGAATTTCCAAAATCATTACACCGAGCCCATCACTTCAATATAGCAAAAGTCCATAACATGGTCCACGAATGTAACTTAAACCTAATGCAAAAGATTAAACAAGATAGGCCCACATACTCCATAAAACACACGGCCCAAAAACGCTCAACATATCTGTTGAATAACCTTCGGCCCATCTCCAAGAAATCACAATACCCAATCCATAAGAATCACATTATATCCGGTTATAAAAGAGATTAACCCTAAACATCCTATTTTACTTCAACCCTAAAACTTCTCTCCACTTTTATCCGCCCCCTTCCTAAGACTTCTCTCACCACAGATAACAAAATATGTCCGCCTCCCACTCCTAATCAACATACGCTTCATCTTACACTTAATCAGACATTACGAAGACACCAAACCTTAAAGTCTCTCCCAAATTCATTCACCTCTTCCCTGAATCTGCTCATAACCATTAACGTACAAATCACTCTCCTCCTCATAGTCCCCATGCTCGCCACAGGGATGGCTTGAGTGACTTGTAACAGCCACAGGGATGGCTAGAGATATGACAAAGGCTTCACGAACGAGCCAAAGGTAGGTTTTGTGAGATGTAATTAGTCAATTAGCATTTGATTTACATTAACACGAATCAAAGAAATGATATAACATACTTGTTGTTATCATTTCTTTATCTTCGTATATTATCAACGTATTAGATCTATGATGAAATCTTTTGGGTTAGTTTGGATTCAAAAAAAAAAACTGAAAGAAATCTTTAACCCACGAAAAAGAAAATATGAGATCTTGTAATTAATTTATTCTTTTTGATTTGTTTGAGTCCTTAAAGGTCTTGATTTTTCTTTGTTGATTGAGAGTTGGGGAGTGATATGTGAGGGTTAATTGGTGAGTCTAGATGTAGGTTGAATGCTTGGTTTTGGATTAGGATCACTCGGACTGATGATGTTATGACGGAGGTTGACTGAGTTGATATGGTACGTGTTGTGGTCAAAGTCAGTAGTACCTCTTCTTCATTATGTTTTCTATCAAGTCGCTAAGTCAAATGAGTCAAGTCGCTATGGCAACTCGCTAAGCCAAGTTACTAAGCCAAGTTGCTAAGCCAAGTCGCTAAGCTAACTCGCTAAGCCAACTAGCTTCAGTTGTTGACTCAATAGTCAACAACTCGCTACCAGGTAAAAGTCACTACAGAACATGCAATGTATTTGGACAGTTTTGACAAGTCGCTATTAAGAACATGGCAACTCGCTAGGAAGAAGCTTTATAACCATTTCTTACTTAAACCCAAAAAAAATGACCCAGACTGCTTTTTAGACCCATGAATATGACCAAGAAAAGTTACCAGTTGACCATAGGGAACTGACCATTATAATAACACAGCTTTTGTACCAAAAACAAATAGATGACGAGTTACAAGATTGTTCTTTGGACACACGCTTGACACAAATCAGATGTAAATATTATATTGGACATTGACCAAGTAACACATGTGTAAAACTGTTAACCACAAAGATAGAAAAAAGAAAATTTTTCGACTCATAACAGTAGCACATAAACAGTATAAACATATATCAAAAACCACACTAAATCAACACAACACAAGAACCTGGGCTCTGGTACCAATTGTAGGATCGTAATATTTATTGTGTTGATGATTCGGGTGGTCTTGGATGATCAAAATACATGTTTTCCATTTTAGAGAGAGAAAGTAGAGAGAGAGGGTGTTTTCTTGCTAGAGGTTTACACAAAGGAAAGATTAGATTGAAATGAAGCACCACCCCTTCCATGGATGGAAGGGGTATTTATAGTTACATGAAATACGACCTCCTATCGGCCTGTGGATCAGGGATACAGTGGGTAAAGACCCGTCCTTCCTCCACGGTGTTGCACTAAACTAATCTACGCTACAAACTAACTAATAAACTGCTAAATAACGTAAACAACGACAAATCTACGAGCTAACATATGCTAGACCATTATTGGGGTGACCGACTCTTTAACATGGAATTTCCAATTCCTAACACATTTGGATTCAAAAAATCCTAAAAGATCTAAAAGTTGATATCAATCTTCCTGTCAATCTTTTTTGTGACAACAAATCTGCTTTACAACTTGCTATCAACCCTGTTTTCCATGAAAGATCAAAACACTTTGAAATTGATGTTCACTTCATCAGGGAAAAAATTGCTAGAGGTGTTATAAATGCTAAAAAGATTGGCTCTTCAAACCAAACTGCAGACATACTCACAAAGAACCTCCCTGTCTATCAACATAAATTTTTGTGTGAAAAATTGATATTGTTTGATATGTTTGCTCATCATATTAAGGGGGAATGTTAAATTTTGGGATAATCTGTGGCAAACATATATCATTCTATCAATTGCTAATGGCGTTCAAGTTATGATTCATTGCAGGATTAATTACAGGGGTTAAACTTGGACAAAGGATAAAAGATTTAAAGTTCCAAGGTGTTCATTTCTGCTGAAGCTTTCATCGTTTCTGCTGATGAGTCATTTATAGCCGTTAGAGGGGTCTTAGTGAAACTTAATCTCCTATTTAAATAAGTCCCTTAATCTAGGGTTAAACACACTTGAGTGTGCAGTCTTTTGTATCACTCTCTTCTATTCTTTCTGATCATTTAACTGATCTTGTCTTGTCTTTACATTTACATGATTATTGTCTCATTGACATTAATCTAATCTTGTAACATTTGGATACTATTGTAAACTTAATCTAAGCTGACTATTGCAGCTTAGATCTGAATAAAGGTTTTATTGTTCATCTTGTGTTGCCTATACTTTCGTACATACTTAGATTTTTTTATTTTTATTTATGTATTTTTATTTTTATTTTTATTTATTTATTTATATATATATTTTTAAAGTGAAGTGTTTCTGGATAACGTATGATTTACAAGCACTTAGGTCTGATTTGATCCGTTTGACCCTTTCCAGTATTTATAGGCATATGTGTATTGATGCCTGTTGTCCTTGTTATGTTGGCCTCTACGTGTTCTTTTGGCCGATTCTTGACCCGGTTGACCCTATGAAAGATGATGCAGTTATCAAGACATAAATGCTGAAAGCCTGCACAAGAGTGCTACCGTTAAAGCAGCTACTAGTAACAAGACAATTAAAGGGGATTTGCAATGCACAGTTTAATTCTTCATCCATATATATGTACATATCCGTTCTCGAATCATATAAATAACACTTAATCTATCTACGACACTAATTAGATAACCAAAAGAAACAAAGTTTAAAACGGCCATTCTAATCAAACTAATAACAAAAAAATCAACTCAAAGATGATCAAGGGTGCTGGCCGGTGAAAAGGGTCCTCCCTGGCAATGTCCCGGTCGCTGCAAGAATGGAGTAATGTTGTATCAGTAGATAAAGATAATAAGAAATGATCAATAGTTATAGTTATACTGAACATGTTTATTTGATTTATATGTTTAGCTGCAAAGCACGTTAGATAGAACCAAGCAACATCAATACATCACCAAGAAAATGGACAAAATTAAGAATGGAAATGCATACCATGAGAATTCCCGTCATGACCACTTTGGGGTGATAATGGTGTAAGACGCATCTTGGCAAACGTGTCCTCGAGCTGAAAAAAGATTTAGAATTTGTCAAAGTGGGTTAGGAAATAATGTACATTAAAACTTCATTTGGATGTAAGCAAGCAGCTGGAGCTCTATTTGTAATACTGAAAATTCGTAAATCAAGTGAACTAGTAATATCAAGTTATTTGATTATGGTAAACATGACCAGAGCTGCAATTCTCGTAGTCTAAAAAGCATATATATAGTGCGCTCTGCTTGCAAAGGAATTGGAACAAACAATAACATAAATTATTTTAGCTTTAATTTGTTTCAAGTCATTTAAAGTCACAGCAGTTATGACTATGATGCTTTTTTGGTAAAACTTGAACAAGCCAATAATTAAAAACCAAGGAATAACTATAATTACACACCAAAAATTCCATCAAAAATCTAGTTGATACAATTACTAACACGATCATCAGAATAATCACGCTGATAAAACTATCCAAACACCCTGTAGCCAAAACTTAATACTGTAATTTATTTGATTACCAATAACCCAAGGCTAGCCCAAAACAGCGCAAAGAGAGAACACACATATATATTATCAAGTATGTGGGTCCTATATGCCCACAATTGTTGGATCTCAAAAAAAATGACATTAAGAAAGTTACAGAGAGTAAACCAAAACAATAAGATTATTTAATAAAAGGTTTTTAGATAGATAGGTTACCAAACTTTTCAACTTTATTCGCCTAAGTTATCAAACTTTTTTTTTGTGCAAACAGGGTATTGGAGTATACGGGTTCGACATTCAGGTTACTGAACACTAGAACCTTGTTCATTTAGGTTACCCAAAAAACTGGTAACCGGGAGATTGACTTTTTACCTTGTCCACCTCAGCTTTTTGTGGGCCCCATTGTCCAACTCAGATATCCACTTACCATTACTAAACAGATAGGTTACTCAACTTTGCGATTTTGTTCGTCTAAGTTACTGAAGTTTTTTTTGTTCAATTGGGTTACTAATATATATTTATTTACATGGCTAGCACTCTCCTCTTTGCTTGATCACAAAACTCATAGAATAGTTTAATTAGTTTAATTTATCGTTTTAGTAGTTATAATTAAATCAAATCAAAACCCCTTTGAAACTTGTAAAAATCACTAGGTTAATTCTATATAACACTACTTCTGAGAACGACCTCGTACTTACCCCAATAGCTACATCTGATCGGGTACACTACCTGTGAAAGTGTCTTTAGGTACAGTCCGGCAAAATATAAATTTAAACTTGAATTTAAAAATACCTACAACGAAACACACATTTTTGTACGTTGTTTTCATACTTGTTCATCCGTTTTTATACGTTCTCATACATTTTATAATAAAATTAAAAAAAGTTTTTTTTTTGTTTTTTTAATTTTATTTTAATTTTTTTAAAAATAAAAAGCAGTTTTTTTTTAAAAAAATTATTATAATAAAATTAAAATTAATTTTTTTTAGTTTTATTATAAATTTTTGATTTTTTATAAAATTAAAAAAATATTTTTTTAATTTATTATAATAAAATTAAAATTTGTTTTTTTTTTAATTTATTATAATAAAATTAAATTTAAATTTAAAAAAAAAAGTTTTTTTTATTAAAAAATTTAATCGTAATAAAATTAAAAAAATTTCGAATAATAAAACCAAAATCGTCCCCGTGGTTTGTATAACGATCGTTAAAACCAAAATAAAATGTTAGCTCTTGTTTTTTATTTCATTTATTGTAATAATATATTTTAGCATTAAGTTATAATATTCATTTGAATATCTAAACCAAAATCCCACACCAAATCCAAATCAAAATTCAAATCCAATCCAATTTTAATCCCGTGTACAAACCAAACGGGCCCTTAGAACAAAGTTGCATAGTTCAGTAACCTAATTGAACAAGAAAAACTTTAGTAACTTAGATGAACAATTTCGCAAAGTTTAGTAACTTATTTGTATAAAAACCCTTTATATAAAGATTATTAATTAATAAAAATAAAAGTCAGCTGCCAGCGTGGCAGGCAACTGGGTATCAAAGGTTAAAAATAGTTCGGTCTCTAATTTGTCCGGTAACGATAGTCGAATACCCTGTTTGCACAAAAATAAAGTTTGATAACTTAGGCGAATAAAGTTGGAAAGTTGAGTAACCTATCTGTCTAAAAACCCATTAATAAAAGCATTGATAATAATGTTCTTACAGCCTTAGATGCGTTCTGCGGACTCCTCTTGTTGTATGGCGTAAATAATGCCCAAACACCTTTACTCTTCACAATTTCTTTACTTTGGTATGGTGTTATACACATCTTGGCTAACTTGGCCTCAAGCTGTAGAAGGATATCACGATTAGCAAACAACAATGAAACTCCTATTTAGATTCATTTAGCAGACAAACAATCAATAATGTGGTTTAAAGGGGTTGGGAAGTAAGACAACATTTGGTGATATCGAGTCATTTGGTTTAAAAAACGGTTTTTTAAGATTTTTTTGCAACTTGAACCTATTCTAGCTAGATGGGTTCAAACATCAATAACGACGAAATCAACTTATTAGACAGAGCACACACAAATACTGTTCTTACATCATGAGATGAGAGCTTCGGACCCGTCTTGTTTGATTTAGCTGAACGACATCTTGGAGTGTGATTATTGGCATTTTTTGCTTTAACGTTTTTCTTGAGTTTAATACCAAGTTTTCGCAATGTAGTGTGAAAGACACATCTTGGCAAACTTGTCTCGGGGCTGAAGAAATGATCAAATGAATTAAACATGAAAACAACAATTATTAACACATAAACTCCTATTTATATTCATTAAAAAAAAACACGGTCGTCCTTGAGGGTGGGCGATCGGCCTGATGTGAAACATTAACATTTTCATTTTGGAAGTACAAAATCAGTTGGAACTCTATATGGAATAAAAACTAAGTGAATTGGGGATATCATTATATGCCAAAATATCCAATTGTTCTATTGCCTAACATCATGTACAATCACACAAAAATATATATATATGATTAACATGAAATTTGTTGTGTTTATAAATTTATAATGTCATCACTTTTTTATGTACTCGTGATTTACTAGAAATCAATGAGCTAGTTCACGTATCGGTTATAAACAAGTCAGGAGGTGCATAGTGCACACTTGTTCTACCTACCTTGATGCCGCCACAACTAAGAGCGGGGTTCAAGTCAAATTTTCCTACCAAAAGACACAACTTTTATCAACGATTGTGTCTGTTCCCGCTAACTGTTCTTAACCAAATGTAGCTAACAATTTTATGTGTATTTGCTTTGTTCTCTCGTCAGGCGAGGGCCGTCTTTGAGGGTGTGCAAGGTAAGCGGACAGCTCACGGCACCTGAATTTTTAGGGCCCAAAATTTGTCATGTTAATAATTATATACATGTGTAAACATATTTTTCACAAAGAAAAAAGTAATTAGATGGTAAAAAAATCTTAAATGAGTAATATGTTAGAACGTTTAGATAACAAACAGTGACACTTTATATATAATATTGCCTAACGAAAGGCCTCATTCTATAATTTCATACAAGGCCCTCAAAAATTTCGCCAATTCGTGAGACCGCCCTGTCTCTCGTGCCTCGAAAACAAAATGTTCCACCGAATTATGCAATTGAGAATTTTGTGACACCCGGGGTCGAGATACTTTAATTTGAAAATAGTGATCTCTACACAATTTATAGAATATATTACCATTCAATCAAACTTACCGAAATCCAACCAAAATTAATTACTATAAAGAAAACCCGACATTTGAATGAATGTAAATATATAAAGAATTAAACAAAGTACCCGCGCTTCTTGCGTGCTCGATTCTTCATGATGATCGAGAACTGCTGCGTTAAACCCTAATGCAAATATGACAGAAAATAAAGGAAGCCTGGGGTAAAATATACTTGTATCTTTTGTTTATTTGCTTTTAAGTCCTTTGAGCTTTTCTAAAATCTAATGCCCACCATTATTGTTAAGGGGGGTTTGATTAAGGGGGTGTGTTGGAAAAAGTTGAGGAACGGAAAACCGAGCCGACCCGTCCAATTCGAGGCTGAAAAAAACCGATAACTAAATAAACCGAAATTGAAAAAACTCGAAACCGGTAAAACTCGTTTACCATAGTTTGGTTTTGTTTTCAGTTATTCGAGGTTAACCGAATCAAAACGTATATAACATAATTGTAGGATTGGATTTAACTAAAAGTTTATAAAATTTGCAAGTATTGATTATATTATTGCATCAGTTTTACTTGCTAAGAGGTTTTACTTACCTAACGCGAACATCTACTAATGTCTATGTATGAAATTTGACTTAAATTAACTTATAAACGTCAAGCAAACTGTCTTGGTTAATTTGTTATAGAGTTATTTGCATTTGTGGTCCTTGTGGTTTGGCTAAATTGTAGGTTTGGTCCAAACACTTTAAAAGTGCAGAAACGTCCCTATATTGTAGTTTGGGCTGCATGTTTGGTCCTGACGAAAGTTAAATGACTAAAGTGACCCCTCTTTCCATAGGGCAAAAAATGCAATTTACTCATTTATTATTTTTCTTTTCAGTTTTTACAAGTTTTGTCCTTGTGATTTGCACACAAAGACACATTCAGTCCTTTTTCCAAATTTCTCCCACGAATCATTCAATTGTTGTCAAAATTTTCCGTTCCCGTATTTTTTGCCAATGATCGTTAGCATTTGATGTTTCGTCCGTTTTTATATTTTTTTTGTCCGTTTTTAACCGTTTTCGTTCGTTTTTATACGTTTTCGCCCGTTTTTATTCGTTTTCGCCCGTTTTCTAACGTCTTCAAATGTTTTGTCCGCTTTTATTTCATTGCATCATTTTTTATATGTTTTCGTCTGTTTTTATCCGTATTCAAACGTTTTCATTCGTTTGTATACGTTTTCGTCTGTTTTTATACGTTTTCGTCCATTTTTATGTTTTCGTCCGTTTTTGTACGTTTTCACCTGTTTCCTTACGTTTCATACGTTTTTTTCCGGTTTTATACTTTTTCGTCAATTTTATACGTTTTTGTCTGTTTTATACGCGTTCTTACGTTTTCGCCTGTTTTCTAACGTTCTCATACGTTTTCGTCCATTTTTATACGTTACGTTTTTGTCAGTTTTTATACGTTTCACCTGTTTTTTAACGTCTTCAAACGTTTTGTCCGTTTTATACGATTGCATCCGTTTTTATACGTTTCCGTCTGTTTTTATCCGTATTAAAATGTTATCATCCGTTTTTATACGTTTTCGTCCGTTTATTACGCTTTCTTACGTTTTCGCCCGTTTTCGTCCGTTTTTATACGTCTTAGTCATTTTTTATACGTTTTCGCTCGTCTCCTTACGTTTTTGTCCTATTTTATACTTTTTCGTTCATTTTTATACGTTTCATCCGTTTTTATACGCTTTCTTATGTTTTCGCCTGTTTTCTTATGTTTTCATATATTTTCATCTATTTTTATACGTTTTCTCCCTTTTGCTCCCTTTTTCTTACGTTTTCGTCCATTTTTATACGTTTTTATACGCTTTCTAACGTTCTCATACATTTTTATATGTTTTCACCTATTTTCTTACGTTTCAGACATTTTGTCCGTTTTTATACGTTTTCGTCCATCTTTATACGTTTTCTTTCGTTTTTATATGTTTTTATACTCTTTCATCCACTTCTATACGTATTATTATGTATAAAAACGTAAGAAAAATATAAGAAAACAAATGAGAATGTATAAAAACTGATGAAAACGGATGAAAACAGATGAAAATGGATGAAAATGTATAAAAAAGGATGATAATGTATAAAAACAGATGAAAACATATAAAATAGGGCGAAAACGTATAAAAACGGGCGAAAACATACAAAAACGGATGAAAACGTATGTAAACGTATAAAAACGTAAGAAAACAAACGAAAACAGATGAAAGCGTATGAAAACATATCAAAACGTATATAAACGGATGAAAACGTATAAAAACGGATGAAAACGTATAAAAACGAACAAAAATGTATTCAAACGTAAGAAAACGAGGAAAAAAAACGTATAAAAATGGACGAAAACGTATGAAAAAAGGATGACACAAGTTTCTGTGATCATATCGTAAGAACAACCACCAAAACAAAGACCGGAAATTTTCATATGCTAAAAGGTTTGGGTGGTGGTCTATAACTCGAGTATGCATTTCCAGCAGTCTCGCTATTATGTTTAATATCTTCATACATCTTCATTGAATCTTCAGAGAATTTAGTCAAACGATCAAGAACCTTAGTCAAACTTGAATGAATTATGCTTAAATTCAACCCCAAATCATCATCATTCTTCATCTCATGTCCATTTTCAAGTTCTGCATCATAAAGGAGACGAACATTTGATAACAAGTCTTTAATGGTGTCACTTAGTTTCTGAGAAGACAGACTTTGAATCCCAGCTGACCAATCCCGAAAAATAACAAATATTGGTGGGGCCACAGCTCTCCGAGGACAGAAAGCTCGCCTGCCTTTGGCCCTTTCCTTAGGTAGAATTATACAGTTTTGGAGCCAACTGTTGATTGATTCGACATATAAAGTATAGCATTTGACCAAATCTGAAGAACTTGAATCAAAGTATTCTATCTCATGCTGCAACTCAGCCAAAATCTGGTTCTTGGTTTCGCCGTGTTGACTCTTGGTTCTTGAAATGTTTGAATGGTAAGCTAATGAGATTGTTATGTATTGAGTATGGTGGCATTCGAGCATTGACTTCCACATCCTGAGTAATCTGCATGGTTTAATCACATTTTACTTTCAATTTTCGTTTCATCATTATAAGAGATGATATCTAAGGTTAAAGTCACTATACTTTCAAAAAACTATTACTTATGTGTACCCCATACGATATTTCAGCAGTGGCGACCCAACTTATATTTTCGAATTCATTTGGCCGTTTCCGCCGAAAAACACACATGATTGAGGCTAATAATTTGCACACTCTAAAAAATTATTTGCACACTCTAAAAAATTATTTGCACACTCAAGGTATAAACCGTTGAAGCAGAATGTTTAATAATGTATAAGTATTTAATGCACAAATGGAGTGTCTCAATCAATCCTCAAAGTGTGCAAATCAATTCCCCATGATTAATCTTAAATTACTCTTTTGCCATAAACTATTTTGATAGAACTAATCTAAAATAAAATTGATGCTTACCCTTGAATGAGTTCTACAAGCTGCGGTTGTAACTCTTCGTCCCTTATTTCCTCAATCCGTCTAGATATGGAGTTAACTGTATGCAATGCAACCGTCATACGTGAATGCAAATCTTTAGTAAAAGCTCGAGTTTTATCGATCAAATCAGGCTTTAGATCCTTTGCGAATTGGTGTCTAAGTTCATCACACTTTCTATCATATTCTTTTCTAATACATTCACTCGCCTGAAAATATAAACATAAAACAATTCGTATCAACTTTTTTTGTTATTATAAACGGCGAAACTGTATTACAAGCCTTATGGTTAAGCCAAAGATAAACTGTACCTTCACTTCATCATAGAGTTTCCTTTCCCAAGCATACAATCTGTCAAGAGTTGAAGAATGGCTTCCTGCAATCATACAAAAGTCCTCTATGAAATCGTTCCCGTTATCATCGTTTGATTGTGTGTCTGGTTGAGGTGACAATGATGGATGCGTAGACAATGATCGCTTCCATGTAATGACTTTTGCGGTTTGCGGAGGTTCTGCATACCGCACACACACCAATATAAAATAAATAAATAAATGTAAAACTAGTTAAAAATCAATAGCTGATTTTGTCAATCATCACAACAGGTCTAAAATGAAAGTTCCATTATTATTAGATTTGCACCAACATTCTCCCGTATTTTTTAGTATAACAAAAATCAAATTTGGCTTAACATAAAGTGAGGCCTAAAACAAGTTACTCGACGGGGGCATTAAAGGAGCAAACCATCCTTTGTATATCAATTCAGGACCTTCAAGGGATTTCTGGTTGTTTCAAGTTTTTTAAGCTTTCCGTCAGTCATGACTACCTTTAGTAGTTTATTTACTTGAACATTAAGTAACATCAAATAGTTTACAATAAGCAAAATACATTATAAAAATCGGATGAATAACTATTCATTTTCTCTCAAAGTATTTAACTTTGGCCAATTTCGGATATACAATGAGCTAACATGTCAAAACAATGTATCTTTGTTCCAACTCTCTTAAACAATTTCACAAGTTATAACGATTATGTGTCCCTTTAAAAACTGAGGCATAAAGCTCTTGCTTTGCCTTATGGTTAAACCTGTCCACAATTTCCGGGTGAAAGCTGATTCAGACAAGTTAGGAAACAGATTTAGTTCAGTACTACATAAGTGACTATGAAAACCATTCATTATTAGTGCACATTTCAGCCGACCTACATCATTTGAATGGCTTTTTCACCTTCAAACTCCCAATCTAGATACTGTGCTTATTATGTACTGAAGGGATAAACTTGTCACATGATCATAAGTTTCATGACATAAATAACAAAAGCAACAAATATTATACTTTTAGTAAAGCTATGAAACTTACCATGTAAAACGAGTGTGCTGTGTGCTCTGAAACAAGTTAGGAGCGACAAAGATGATCCCGTTGAGCTACCTAAAATCAAGCATTCATCTTAAATTAACTAATCAAAACTGTTACAATAATTAATCTAAAACTTTTACTAACATTTATATAAATTAAAACCAAACGTTATACCTTTTGCTTCTGCATAGCTAACTTGTATCTTATTCGCCTCAAGCATTCTCGAGACCTCAATCCCCGATTTTGAAGCTCTGATAAAGTGATCCTCAATGTCTTTAATGCAAGAAAGAAAATCCTTAGCTCTGTCAGTAATAAACTCAGAAGGATCCTCTGTTTCTTCCACAGCCAAACAGCCATCTTTTGAATCACATTGTTCAATTCGATCATTTTTGCATATCAAACGCGATTCATTCACTTCACTATCAACCACATTATCAAAATCATGCCCATTTTGGTCCCTATTCACTGATTCAGGAGGAGTAACGAAACCTTTTAAATCACCTAAATCAATATCTTTATCAGCATCATTAAGGTTAACACGAAACCGTTCATGACCCATCAATCTAAAGCTCCCATCAGACGGATTAAAGTAGTCCCACGACAAAGGTGGTGGTGGTGGCAATGATTCGACATCATCCACGTAAACCTTATTACTATCACTAAACATGGATGGATGAATATTAACAGTTACTGCATTAGCACTGTCAGATTTCATGTAACTTAACGCTGAATTATTAGGCGAATGTGGTTGTGAAGAACCCAATTCGCCAGCTTGACCACCAGTGTCAGCATTGCAGCCAATTTGTGGTATGTTGAATAAATCTAAGGATGCTTGAGTTTCTGCAAACTTACGTAGTGCAATTCCTATGTTTTGAAGGGATTGCATATAAACAACATGAGCAGCTGCTAAATTGTACCTTGAATCAATAGCTTGTTTCATAAACTTTTTTCTTTCTTTGCATAAACGCAACGGCTCACATGTGTCGGATTTCGAATTTGAGACACCCATTTTGTGAATGGCTTGTTAGAAAAATGGACACAAATGTAGTATATTGTGTTGTTATAAACATATTGACATTATTTTAGAAGCAACATGAGTTGGACTTTGAAAAGAAAAAAAAGTTGTAAAGATCCAAAGTTAAGATTTATGAAATGAATATGTGGGAATCTAATATACTTTATCAAAGGCATAGTTTTTATGAAGGTGAGTTATTGTAATTTTATTATAAAGGTGTGGGGAATCTGACAAAATGAGTCACAAACACTAGAATTTTTCTTAATCTGATTCTCTCCATGCAAACAAAGAGACTAGTGTCACTTTTGTTGTCAAAAAGATTCTGCTTTGGATTTTAAAGTGAATCATTAAAGATACAAGATAAAAAGTAACCGATTTATGACTTTATCTTATATACAAAGGCTCTTTAGACCCTATACAGGTCCAGTAGCAAAAATAATGATTTAGACCAAACTGTATGGCCAAAAAATATTGTAAATTTGTCTTGAAGTCATTGTGCTTATAATATGTACGGGTGTGTGTGTGCGCGTGCAGTAGGTGAGCAGATACATAGCCAGAGAAACCTGTAAGAGCAATTTGCCATTGAAGATATTGTGGAAATATAATAGTCAAATCACGTATGAAACAAAAAAAGTATCACATTTCACATTTTTCTCATTATTATCAAGACTTGAGCGTAGTGTTTGCCTTTCTTCTATTTCTTGGCTAGAAGCCAGCATACTGAGTGTATTCTGCATAAGCTTCGCCTGGTGATTGCCTGCCGATTGGTGCCCTTATCACGTGATCGGGTAAATCAAATGCATCAACAAGTTCTTTGGCTATGTCCTTCACCTGAAAACTTAAATAAACCGCCAGCTTGTGGATTGCCTGCGCAAATTAACCAAACACGACCCATTTCATTCTCATGTCTAGGACCATATATATTCTAAGGGGTTGTTTGGACCATTTGAATGTGCGCTATAAATATAATTAAGTGATATTATTTAATCAGATGTAATGAATTGAAATTTAGCAGATAACATTAGCATGTGCTTTTGTTGTTTAAATTGGTATAAATTAAGAATACAAGTAGTTGTTATGAGTGTTTGGCAAGTTCTAATATAGATAAAGATAAATTACCATAAAGGAATTATGTAAAAAGAGATGTGTAGGAAGACACCTAAGAAATTTATAACAACGGTACCGACTGAAGTTTTACCTTGGCTTTGTTAGGAGCAACATAGTCCACATTTCGATAAGTTCCTATATCGTTCCATACGCGATTCAAGGCATAAAGATCACAAACAAGCTTCAAAGCAGTTCGAGAATTTGCATCTGGACAGCTGAATTAGACAAGACCATAAAGCAACATTAGATCGTATAGAAATGCAGCAGAGGTGGCAATTTTGACCAATTTACTTATCAATCCTCGACTCGGGTTTGTTTCACAAGTAAAAAATAGATAAACAGGGAAATGGGTCAAATGGATATTGGAAAATACATAACCCAATCGGCCCAATTTGCCACCTGAAAAATATACAAGCAACATCAAGAGGAAATATAAAAAGTAATATTTACATACCTTTTTATCGCTTCAATAAAGTTCTCAAGGATGACGGTTTCTATGTGGGATTCTGCTAGTGTCAAAAGATGATTTAAACATCTATTCCATGCACCAAAGCTGCCAAGAGTCTTTGTATGCTTTCGTAGTCGGACAGCAGCACTTTGAAGCAATCGAGATGTCCGATACTGAACCCATTAATGCCATATGTAAATTTAGTTTATCATCTCTAAATGCAAATGTTTGACTATCTATCAATGTTGACTTAATACATAGTTAACGTTGAGTGTTTTCCGGTAAAAGTCAAACACGGACTTTCTGAGATGGATAACATTAATCTTGTAATACAATGCTTCCCATATCTTGAATAAAAAAGTTAACAGTTGCACTTTTAGCTATCCAAAAAGAAAATACCTTTGTTTCCTGTCAATCCATTAGATTTTAATTCAAATTTACATATTGTGCATTAGCATGAGACCATGGATATAATGAGTTTGGTAATAAAAAGTTGATAAATATGATAAAATTCCTATATTGTATCCATAAGGAGTATTTCAAGAAGAAATAGAAGATTACCCTGAAAGCATCCAACTGGAATTTAGGATCTCGTAAATGGTCTTCTCCTTCCCACCTACTGGTCACTGGATTCGGCTGTGAAAGATATGTATTCATTGACTCTCTCAAGTAGTTCCATGTAACAGCAAATGTCCCACCACGAAACTTCTCTTGGTACTGCTTCAAGAGATCACCTGCCACCTGAGAAAGAGAAGAGAATAAACAATACTTTCTTAGCTTAGATAGTGAACCAAGACAAATATCGACCATCTATCATGTTTTCAAGAAACCTAGAAATAGCAAAATGGGTGGATTGAGTACAAACAGTTTTTTACAATAGTCAAAACAGGTCTTCCTGTGTTGACCACAAACATTTTATATGTTTTTTCTTGTTTTATGATCAAATTAATGTGTTAAATATGGTTGCAAGAGTATACCCCTTTAACAAATAGTATAAAACTATTTTATTACAACATTCTAATCCTCCTTTTAATACAGTGATTTGAACCCCTGGAGACAATACATGACACAATCGACCCATATATAAATGGGTCGAAAGATATCATCTCTTTTGATTTTAAAAGATAAACCATCTTCACATTCTCGAAAGTGACCATACCTGCTGTAGAAGCACAGTGTTGTCTCCTTCAAAAGTTTGGAAAATATCATGGTCATTCCTCAAGCTACCAAATCGATTAACAGCAGCATAGCCATGGCCTCCACAAGACTCCCTGCATATGCTTAATGACTTAGCCGTATAAGAAGTCACATAAGATTTGAGTCCAGCTGAGAGTGCATGAACATCCGCCACCAATTGTTCATCGTTTGTTTTCTTCATTTCAGCGTACTTTTTAATCAAATTCACAGTAGCAAAATGAAACGCATAAGTCGATGCTAACATAGGCATCAGTTTATGTTGTTGCGACTGGTAATCAAGAATGCTAATTTCTGGCTGCTTTGGAGGCCCAAACTGTTGTCTAAGTAACGAGTATCTGATAGCAATAGTGGCCGCAACTTTGAGCACACCAACTGACGTATAAGCAAGCCCGACTCGCCCACCAACAAGTTCACCTAATGTGGCTGCAAATCGTTTATTGATGGTTGGAAGGGGACTTGTGTATGTACCATCTCTTGACACATCACCAAATCTGTTAAGAAGATTGTCTCTGGGAATTCTTACATCACGAAATCTCAATGCACCATTGTCTACTCCATTTAGACCTACTTTATGGCCACAATCATTTATTTCAACCCCTGGGAGAGTTTGGTGCGTTTTTAGGTCTCGTATTGGAACAATGAAAGCATGAACACCCATATCGGAAACAACCTTTGTATCATGGGTCGGTAACATTAGTTTGGCAAAAACTGTGGCAAATTTTCCATGAACTGCAGCATTACCAATCCACCATTTAATGGCTCCATCATTCGGTGTGGTGATGACAAATTCATCAGTAAGGGGATCAAAGGTCGCAATTGTTTGGATGCCTTGAACATTTGAACCTTAAGGGCAAACAGTCAAAAAGAGAGCTCATTAGTTATGAAAATGGGTTGATATGGGCATCAACTGAATGCTGATGGGTCAAACGGGTAAATTTAGAAGGTTAACTAAAGGGAAACCGGCTGACAGGGTTTAAAGTAGCTTATTACATAATCATTAGTTTTATAACCTCCTACATTGTTTGAATTTAAAGATAGATCACTAATGCTGTAATATTTTTATAATCATAACTAATAAGTATACGGAGTATTATTTATAAAAATCCATAGAGAAGACAGCAGTTAGCGGTTAAACCAAATTTACCCAATTTGACCCATCTAAACAACTTACATGTGTTATGTCATACCAAATTTGACTTGTTACCCAACCCATCCGAGCCTCCCGGTTTGCTACCTTTATAAGAAGTAAAAGAAGAGGCATACCATGGTGAAGCTCTGTCATGGCAAAACAGCCAAGATACTCCAGATTGTTGATACCTTCAAAGTACTTATCCCTATGTTTCTTGGTACCCAAATTTATAACGGAGCCTCCCCATAGACTGCATACACACATGAAGTCGAAAATTACTATAACAAGATATAAGCAGCCGAAGATCAAGGTCTCAAAACATAACTCTGCATAGAGTGAAGCAGAAAAGATAATAAATGTAGCATAAAATTCCATGCAATTGTAACTTTTCCAATTGTAGATACTTGTTACAGATTTTTTTGTTCTGCTGTTCAAAAAGTACCATACCCTGTCAAAATTAAAATTTTGGTTGTCCACCAGCATTTGATTTTCTATTTTTCACTAAGATTAACTCTGCCTAGTTTCATTTCTATTTTCTAGGATAAAATCACATAACGGGCATCTAATGACTAGAAGTCATTGCGAACATTTTTTTAGAAAGTTACATTTTTATATTTCATTCGCTTCAGTGATCTATGCTTGGATCAGAAACACGAGCAACATGAGGAGCAATTTGGTACAATAAATACATCAACTGAAACATCATCCTACTCTAGTCATTTCAAATGCATATAATCTTATTCTTAAATTTATCTTCCCAACAGATTATGGAAGAATTAAAAAACAAACAAAAGCTAGCATCTAGTAACAATCATCTTCCAACATCAATAATGTATATAACAAGTCAAATTACAGCATATCTATACCTCTAAACTATAAAGAGTCAACACAAACAACAAAAGGGTAGAAAGAAGTAAAATCCATAGGACATAACAAATCCAAATATTCAATACCAACTCATTCTCTAGTAACAAAATATAAAATTATCAAACAAGTAGCATCAATTACTCATCTTTTAACATATAAACTAGCATCATTCAAGATACTAACATAACCAAAATTTAATCAAATAGTAATATCTAATCTTAAAGCATCCATAAGTAACAAATTCCAAAATAATGTATAAAAACATATTATTACTAACGTCAATTTAATCATATTTCAACACAAATTAACAAAACAAACTACAAAAGCTTGACCAAATTAAAACCCAACAAAACCCATTATGAGCATAAAAAAATTGTAGTTCCAAAGAATGTTTTCTTTATTGCAATACTCCCTCCTTCTCAAAATTATAGTCCACGTTTCTTTTTTGGGATGTCTCAAAAAATTTGAGACGGAATATTCTGACAGTGGTCCTATTTCTATTAAACTTTGTGATTTCTCAACAATAAATTTGAAACGAAATGAGTAATAATTAATTTCAAATAATAGTGTAAACTCGATCAAACTTCCTAAAATATATATATTAAGTATTTGTGAATTAATAAAGCAGAAAAGTGAGCGAAATAAAAAAAAGAAAAGTAGTGGGTACCTATATTGAACACCCATTTTAATACCAAGAGACATATCAACACTACCAACAGCTTCAGCAATAGCAAAATATTTCATAGGATCATTAGAAACATATTGAAAAGGCTTAACACCAGCTTCATTGACAACACCCATAAGCTGTCTCATACAAAGCTCCCTGTAATCATCTTTCAATATCTCAATTGGTGTTTGAAGATCAGGTCTTACGTTGTTGAAATAATCAAATATTTTTTCTTGTATGTCTCTGTTGTTTCCTCTCAGGTAAGATGAGAGGCTGGTGACGTTGATGTTTGGTTTTTTTGCACGACTGGAACATGGTTCGAGGTTGATCAGGTTGTTGTTGTTGTTGGATGGTGGGTTGAGGTGGAGGGAGAGGTGGCGGATGCGACGGCTGGTGGGTTGTTCGTCGGATAATGACGATGATGATGATGACATGTTTGCGTGAATCAAGATTGTGATTGGCGTGGAAGCAAGTATGGGGGGTTTTATTATTTATTTAAAACTTTGAACAATTGTTTATGTACGTGACGTGGATAGGATGGATAACGTAGGAGTCAATTTGGCACGCGATTTAAGACGAAAAGTCAAAAAAATGCATGATTGGGACGTTAAGCGAATGATAGGTGTAAAATTGGTAGTCATCATTGACCGTAACTATTATGTTGACCTTTGTCATATCAGCGGCACATCAGCTTTCTCTTTTCAATACTACACCCCAACCACAATGTGCTAATGGTGACCGCATCAACGACCGTAATTATAAATAAATAAATAGAATTTACAGTAACTCATTCTTATCTTACCCTCAAATTGACAAAGATAATCACAACAAAAACACATCAATAATGCATTCAGCACCCTTATCTCAAACCAAATAAACTCTTGCTTCACAACACACACAGTTCAAACAAACAAAACAAAGATAATCATACGCATCAATCAAACACTTCAACAACCTTATCTCTTCTTTATAATAATCACCCTGAAACACAAATAAGAACAAACAAGAACCTTATCTCATCATTTCTTCAAGATCTCTCTAAGGAGGTCTCGGGTAGGATTGCTTGTTTTGTCTCTTGTTTAAAGCTTTAAATCTATTATCAGTTGTTTTAGATCTTTAAAGATCTTGAAGTATCTTGAAAGATACACTCAACTCACAACACTGAGATGGGTTTAGCACTTGTTGATTGATGTTGTAATTTGATGTTTACTCGTTGGCTGAGATGGGAATAAAAACAAAAACTACACACACAAAAAAAATGAAAGTTTCGGTTGGCTGACAAACCGTAAGAATGCAAAGGTTGGGAGGCGACGCGGTCACCATCGGTTGAGCTAAGGGAGGAGATGCGGTCATGGGGGTCGGTCGGTTGGGGTGCAACCGAGCCATTAGCATCAACCTAACCCCTTTATTTTGATGATTTTGTCTGATATGTCCGTGTAGTTTCTTTGATAGGAAAGGGTCAATAACACGAAGATGATTAATTTGGTTGATGCTTTTGTTTTGTGTTTGTTGACGTATATGGCCGAACGGCCTATGCCGAATTACCCTATACGAAGGAATGTTTCCCGCCTAAATGTTTCCCGTCTAAATATTTCCCGCCTAGTTGTTTCCCGCTTAAATGTTTCCCGCCTAGTTATTTCCCTCCTAAATGTTTCCCGCCTAAATATGTCACTATCTATGTCACTCTCTATATATATTGCTTCATATTGTATCTCATAATATATAGCACCACATCTCTACATCACAATTATACACATCTCATACATATTAACACATCAAAATGCATACATAACATGCTTATACATATATGCTAAATCCTTTACCTAGGAGGTTCTGACTTGACCGTCGGAGGGTGGTTCCCGGGGCTTCGGCCTCGGGGCTCCTTCTAACGGGTTCTTTCATGTTTGTAGCATACTTCAAGGCTCGGGACAAAGAAGAGTGGCACGTGAAACCATCAAGACTAGCCCGGCGGAAAAATGCTTCAACAATATTCAAAGTAAAATGGCACATAAATGTTTTTGATTTTGACAAACAAAAATGTCGTCTATTTGAACCAAGTTGTAATAAGTGTTTTAATTTAGTCGCTTAAACTTCACATTAATCATGAGAATTACCAAAGTTTTAGTTTTGTTCAATTGTTGTGAAAATACACAATGGCTATGTTTAATATATTATAATAATATAACATTTACCGTGGTTTCTAATGGGCAAAACTTGGTCTACAATGCTTTTGTGAGGAGAGACATTGTGTCTATAGTGTTTTTGTGAGGGGCGATATAGTGAAGTCTATGGTACACCGAGTATAAAAATTCTCCCCTCTCCCACAAATTTTTGATCCCTCCATCCTTCCTCTTCTCCCGACATAGGCTTTGCCAATCTTCCACACACACTATCTAAAAGTAATAACACTAGTTGGGGGTTTAAGACACACTCTTCTCACCCGATCACCATACTGAAAATTTTGATCCCCTCTTTTCAGTACCTCAGATTGCAAATATGTGTACAATAGTTTGGTGGTTATATCATTGTTGAGTTCCATTTATTTTCGCAAACATATTCAAAAATCAAGAAAAAAAATTTTTTTTTATCAGGTAATGAAAACACCTTTTTTTTTTTTTTTTTTTTTTTTAATTCCTGCTTAATTTGTGTTTGATTCTTCTAAATTCCATTATATGGGTTTGATGTAAATTGTGATTTGTGATTTGGCCTTTTGATTTTGTCAGTTTATATGATGATTTCGCCAAAAAAAACTTCTTAAGACTTCTAGAATCGGAGATGAAATACTATCTATGTATCATCATCATGGTTTTTAACAATCTAATATGACGAATTAACCGAATAAGAAATACTATCACGATAAACCTAAATATCATTTTCAATGAAACCCAACTAAAAGTAATTAAATAACGTCACCAACATTCTTCTTCCCGTGATCACAAATACAAATTACAAACTTATCCAACAAAATAAAACAATAAAATAAATAACTTACTACATTACATATAACTGATTATATAAAACTTATATTACAAACATTGGCACATCCTTGATAAAAAGTATATAAACATCTGCACAAACATTACGTACAAAACACGTACATATTCAACCAAAAACACAGCTGGTGCATCGCACGGGTACGTAAGGCCTCATAATTAATAAAATAGAATGACAAAAAAGTACATCAACATTAATTTGGTGTAAAATATTAATCAACATTAATTTGGTGTAAAATATTAAATGAAGGTATAAAAGTTTTTTTTTATATAATATCATTATAAAAGTTCACCTCTCCTCAAATAAACCACAAAGTTTGGGCTTATAAAAAACATCTTATATAATCTTATAAATCACTCATATAAGCTTAGTCGAACATTTAGTTTAAGCTTATTTAACATATATAAGTTACTAATTTAGGCAAAAGTTCAATATAGATCTCAAATTTATCATACATTCAATGAACCAATCATAGTCATTCATTTTCTAATAAAAACGATAAATAAATAAACTTTCACCCTTTTAAAAAAAATTAAATATCCCGCAAACCGTTAATCGTTACGAGAAAAAAATCATACCATCGCGACGAGAATTAAATTATCATAGATATGCACTTATATATATTTTTAACAATTTTTTTTTTCAAAAATTTGGCCCAGAAAAATCATATGTGATTTGTGAAAATTACATGTGATTCGATTTATACATATGATTTGAAAAAATCACATGTGATTTGTAAAAATCGCACACATGTGATTTTTCTGGGCGGAATTTTTGAAAAAAAAAAATTGTTGAAAAATAATTTAATTCTCGTCGTGCTTGTGTATTTTTATAGTGTGAAGATTCACTGTTTGTAAAATATGTTGTTTTAAAAAAAAAAAAAAAAAAAGATGAAAAATAAATTTTTTATTAATTTTGATAAAAATTGAATGGCTAAAATTTAATTTATTGAATATATGCTAAATATCATATCAATTAATCTCAACTCATAAAATCTAAAAAATTGTTTTGGTATAATAACACTCGTTTTTAAAATTTTAATTTACATTTTATACACCGACGCGCACCCAACCCAAGCAAGCAAGACATCCCTCTTCTCCATCTTCCAGATCCAATCGTAAATCCTCCATTAAACCTGCACACACCCTCACTCTCACTTCACTTCACTTCACTTCTCACACACACACTAAATAAACAAAATGTCATTAACATCACTACACCAAAGACCACTTCCCAAACCAAACACCCTCCTTTCCCCCAAATCCCAATCCCAAACACCCCCTCACACCTTCTCCTCCCTCTTCAACCGCACCACAATCCTCCTCCTCATCACCCTCCTAATCATACTAGGCATCTTCTCCCCATACACCACTTTCCAAACACCCTCCTTATTCACCTCCTCAACAACCCCCTCCCCGTTCGAAACCAAATGGAAAAGCTACACTTTACGCCAAGCCCTTTCTTTCGTCGCGAAAAACGATACCAAGACTGTGATAGTGTGTATTGTTAGTGAGCCTTATTTGTCTTTTTTGAATAACTGGTTGATCAGCATTGTGAGGCAACAACATCATGAGAAAGTGCTTGTGATTGCTGAGGATTATAAGACGTTGTTTGTTGTTAATGGGAAGTGGCCTGGTCATGCGGTTTTGGTGCCGCCTGTGATTGATACTCAAGTTGCGCATAAGTTTGGCTCGCAGGTTAGATGTTTTTGAATTTGGGTATTTGTTGTGGATTAGTACCTAGTTAAGGATCCCGGTCATATTAGAATCCTGTCTGATCTGTTTTTCTGTTGGCGTTTTGCTATAGGTACTATTAGAATTGTGTTAAAGTGCCCAATTAGTGGTTTGTTTGATTCGATTAGGTTGTTTAGATACTAGTTTTCAAAGTGTTTTGTGATCGGTTTATTATGAATTTCTGTGAGATGAATGGTGTTTAGTAAGATAGATGGCAATTAGTAGACTTGTTGTGGATTAGTACCTCGTTTGATCCAAATCTAAGTTAAAGGGTGCCGGTCGTGTTGGAATTTGGTTTGATCTGTTATGATGTTGGCGTTTTTCCCTTTAGATGCTAGTTGAATAATAAAGTGTCTGATTAGTAGGTAGTTTGATCGGTTTGTTATAAAAGTTAGTGAGATGAAATGATAAATGGTGTTTAGGATAAAGGATAGTGATATGAGTATGTTTTTAGGCATAGTTTGTGGTTAGTAAGTTAGTAGACTTGTCTTGACTAGTTGTGAATTATGATGGTAATGTTATAAGTGACTGAATAATTACTAGTTGGTACATATTAGCAGTTAGTTTGATTCGAATATGTGGTTTAGGTACTAGTTGATGTGTTTAGGTATATACCCCCAAATACAGTTGGTACATATTAGCAGTTAGTTTGATTCGACTATGTGGTTTAGGTACTAGTTGATGTGTTTAGGTATATACCCCAAATACTTAGACTTGCTTCAACTTGTTGTGGTTTTTGTTTACCGGAGATGTTGAAATTGCCTGATTATCAGTTAGTTTGATTTGTTTTATAAAGATAAGGTGTGCCGTTCTTGTTAGTGAGTTGGAAGCCTGTCTGAATTGCCATCATTTGGCGATTTACTGTGGATGCTTGTTACTTACAGTCTTATTCTTTTGATTTTGCCGTTCTTGGCCCATTTGTTGAGTTTATTAATCCAAGGCTCCAAGCCTTACATTCTTTCGATTGATGCAAGCATATGCATATGGTTTTTTCTATTGGGTTGAATGCTCTCTTACATGATTGAATGACTTACTCTAAAATTTTACGAGCGAACCTATGATTCTACATGATTAGTAGTCAGTGAAATTTGTATAGCTACTTAGATCAGTATACAAATTAATAACTTTCTCCCAGCTTAATCATTATTGATCATTTAACTTTTTGGAGTTGTATCTTGAGAATAAGCGATACAGTTAGTTTTATATTCAGTTCAAATAAACTGATATAAGATGGGCAGTTCTGTCTTATTGGCCCCGTGGCTTAGACTTAAATGATATTTTTCATAATAAGACAATGTTTGGTTTCATGTTAATATGCTTTGGAAACCTTCATTATTACGTAGGGAGACAAGGCAACATGACAAAAAATATAAAAATTGGAAAGTTTACATGTATTATGATCAGTAACCTTCAGAGTGGTGTAATGAAGGGTGTTTGGTATTATTGGTACTGCTGGGATAACGTTTTGTATCTCCCTAGATGCTTAGAAAATTTATTAGGCGCATGCCTTTCCTCCTTTCTGTTTTGTTTCTTATTTTAACCAAGTACCTTTTATGTCCATGATGTGAGGATGAAAGGAAATGTCATTTGCAGTATGGATTTGGGAGATTTCTTTTAGTTTTTGTAAGTACATGGAAATTTCCTGTTGGATCATGGATTAATTGTAGATCTATGCTTGATATATAAGTAATGATCAGATGATTCTGACAGGAGGATCTTGGAAGAATGTAGCTTAGAATATTTCAGTCCCACGTCTGTCTGCTCATCATTAATAGATTTTTGCTATATTACTTCGCCTCTGCTACTGATAGCAACTCCTCTTATATTATTGGCGTGCGAAGTCCTCTTAAGTCATTCAACTAGTATTTGAGTCCCATGTTTATAGTTAACAAGTTTGTATAGAACAATATTGATAAACTAATGCTTTTGGTTCTCCATTTGCAGGGTTTCTTCAACTTCACTGCCAGAAGGCCACAACATTTACTGAGCATACTAGAACTTGGATATAACGTGATGTACAATGATGTCGATATGGTTTGGTTAGCAGATCCATTTCCTTATCTGAAAGGAAATCATGATGTGTACTTTATGGATGACATGACTCCTGTAAGTACTGTGTTTGTTTTATGTATCAAACGGTACATTACTTTTGAACAAATTGTTATTTTCCTAAGTTGGTAATGTTGACATGATCAAATTTAATACACGGCCAGAAGTTACTTATTTTGTTTATAGCCTTTTGATGTGTTTTTGTTCCTACGGCGATGCGAATGTTGCTCTGAGTATGTGTTTTTATCATGAGCAGGTAAAACCACTCGACCACCCTAATGTCTTGCCACCTCCAGGGAAAAAAGGGCGAACTTACATTTGCAGCTGTATGATATATATGCATCCAACACCGGGTGCGAAATTACTCATGAATAAGTGGATTGAAGAGCTTAAAGATCAACCTTGGTCTAGAGCAAAGAAAGCTAATGACCAGCCTGCTTTCAACTGGGCATTAAACAAAACTGCAGGGCAGGTGCGTTTCTTGTAAGATTTTGATTTATAAACTGACCACTTCACGTGTCTATAAACCAAGTAAAATTAACGTGTACCAACTATTGGGCAGGATGTATGTGTTTTCCATTCAATGATCACCTCTGCATAAGTTTGCTTTAAGATCCATAAGTAATGTTTCAAGTCTGAACTTTGTATTTAAGTAAAATAAGTGCAAATCAGTGGTGCATTTAGGAATTCCATCGCATGTTGTCCGCTATATAAACTTTTTTTGTAGCTGTTAGGAAAATTGCATGACAACCACCAAGAATTGTTACTGAACTCAATCTAACTTTTCATAAAACACATGTAACCAACTCACAGCAAAAAAATTCTAGTCCAGAAGACAATAACAAAGTAAGAGGTTACCATATACTTACTCAACAGGGCTATTTTAGCCGTGTAGTGATTTCTACATGTTTAGGAAAGATTGTCAGTTTTAAGTTAGGATTCAGCGGATGGTAATCATATACTCAGTATGAAGTATCCTTATGTGATAAGAAAAAATTATTGCAGGTCGACATGTACCTGCTTCCTCAAGCAGCGTTTCCAACTGGTGGACTATACTTCAAGAACAAGACATGGGTAAAAGAAACCAAAGGAAAACACGTGATCATTCATAACAACTACATTGTTGGTTTTGAAAAGAAGATAAAGCGGTTTCATGATTATGGGCTTTGGTTGGTTGATGATCATGCTTCAGAATCTCCACTTGGTAGATTAGATTAAATGGAAACACCTATGTTTAAGTAACATACAAAATCTCATCATATCCCACAATCCTAAATTCTGCATTTTATGGCACACCAACATATTTTCACGTCTACCATAGAACCTGCCAAGTGATTGGAAGTATTTAGGTTTTCATATGTAGATAGAACTCCATGGTCTCTCCCTTCACTCGAGCTGGGCATATTCTTTACCGGATTGCAATGGAGCTGGTGTTCCCTGATGAGTTATTGATAACTATACCTGTAGTATCTTGTGGAGTTATTTTAGAGCTGAACGAAGGTCACAAACTGATATTTTTTATTTTTTTTGTGTCCCAGGGTGAGCTTCTTGTTCTATCGAGTCTTGACACTGAGATCTCACTGTATATGTACAATTATTCTTTCTGTAGAAATTTTGCAAGTTTTCTGCTGCATATCATTTCAATTATTACTCTGTATCAGGATTCCTCTTATTCAAAGATCGGAATCCAAAAATAGATGACGTGTTCTTACAATGTATAAGGGGTTATGTTGGGCTTACTCGTTAGTGTTGCAATTTTTATAATATAAATGATTGCACGTCATATTTTTTCAAGTTTGTAGTGGGGGTAAAGTTTCCAATGCACTTTAACCCTTAGAGACGCACTGTGACCAAAATCAACCATCTTATTATCGATAAAAAAAAAACATTTTTAGCGTTACATAAAGGTATAACTAATCACAGCAAGGCTTTTCTGGTCCAATTTGCATTCCATGTGTTCACTAGGTTGTTTAGAGTCCCAAATCAATGATTGCTAATTTGTTTCGGTTGATAATTACAGTTGCAGAGCTTACAAGAGTCTTCGTAGTAATGTTAACAAAGGTTCGGAATTCCCTAAACAATTTCAGCTATAAAACAAACCAATAACTATACTTGCCATATTAAAAGATCCAATATATAAAGTAACTTGTCAAAACCAAAATTTTGATTGCTTTTCATTTGACTGATCAAATCATTGTAAAGTGCTAATCCTGAAAAGTATATTTCTCAAGATTTAGCAGTGATGACAAATGACCGTAAACAATTGTTTGAATCAGTCAGCCCCCAATCCCCAGTGTGGCACAACAGTAGGCAGTCAAAACCGCTCAAAGATACAGATCAGGGAAAAACTTAAAAGAGAACCAAGTTGGAGTGTTTATAGTCGCTATGTACAATGATATGTATCAACGCAGAGCGTTATACTAACAAGTACCCTGAATAGATATTACCAAAAACAAACAAAGTGCCATCTTAGAGGAACACAACTTCCAACTCGGCCGAACAGAAAGGTAACAGCACTCTAGCTGTAAGAGTTGAGTCAAATTATTTCCATACGCACCATTTGACAACTTTTGTTTATGTACAGCCTACCAAAGCATCCAAATTCTTGAAACAACATAGCGACTAATCATCTTCTGGGAAAATAAAGTAATACAAATAACGAACATTTCCATATATCTAAACTTAGTAAACATGGCTAACTTCTAGGAAATAAAACGACACCAAAGGTGGGTTGAAACAGCCAGGAAATACAATCTTTCAATCTTTCTTCTTGCCTTTCAAGGGACCTTTTGGGATTCTACTCAGAACCTTAGCATCAAACACTGCATATTGTTTCTTGAACTCGATCATTGCTTTCTCTGCATATGCATCAACTTGGTCCTCGTACTTCTCGTACAGAACAGGGACTGTGTGTAGAGCCACAAAAGCTGTTTCCATGTAAAAAATGAAAAATGTTAGCAGAAGATGTGACCGGTAAATTTAACTGATGAACGCGAGAGTCATAATATAAATGCATTCAAAATAACCAGATGGTAAAGAGCTATTATATAAGATGGTAAAAATCAAATGGTCTTACTTATATAGAACAATGTCAAGAAATTGCACCAGCTTCCAACAATGGAGAGAACCCACAATCCAGCAATAACCTGCCAATAATATCCAATATACATCATGAATTCATGATATAACCTCAAGTATGTACGGAAAACATTTTTAAATATTACTTACAGCGAGGAACTTCTTCAGATCTCTTCCAGATGCCACATCTCGTAACATGCCAAGAAAATTATTAACTTCAATCCTTACTGCACCAGCAACCTGACGAAGTGTGTCCTCTGGGATTTTAACTTCTGGAATGGTTGGAGGAGACCTGCGGCTAGACCAGTTAGCATGTGAATTTAATATGATAAACCAAGACAAACTTTAGAAGGCTTACCTGTTTATGAACTTACAGGCATTGGACCACAAGAAGAGAACTGCAATCACAAAAATCAAAACGTACGAAACCAAAGTAACCAGATGGTACTCGAGCAACTCAAATAACACCCACAATGCAGTTGCTCCAGCAAGTACACCAGCAGATATCTTCTTGTTCCTCCACAAGAATACATCAGCAGCTGTATCATTAGCCAAAACGGACATTAGAAACAAGAGATTAGTGCTGAACTCATGAGAAGAAAGTCAGGTGAACAAGACCCCCCAATGTAACAGAGACATTTACTCTGAAAACCATATTGCACATCCCTCATAGTATAATAGGATACATATCAATCAAGTTAAGTGTCACTTAGGCATCATGCGAGTATAACAACTTTATAGCATATGTACCCATCTAATTCCTACCAACGCATAGCAAACAACGCGGTTACCGATTTATCTCTTATAGTACATCAGATAGAAAGATCACACAAAAATGACGGAAAACCCAACAACTTGCTGTTCATGTATGATAATAGCTAACTGAACAACTAGACCGTATACTAATTCATATGTACTCATCTAGTAAATTACAAGCAACATAACACTCAGTTAACCTCAAAATTACATCAGAACAGGCACAAAATATCCAACGGACGAAAACTAAGATCTAAGATCATCTGTGTGCTATTACACACAATAACTAGTCATCATTATTAATTACTTGTTTCTCTCGATTCCGGTCTACAACATCCAATATTCACAATCCGAAAAGCATTCTCATACAATAACAAATCGATATAGCAATCCTTGTTATTGTCAACTTCACACCACTTGACACCACAATTTAAGCAATCATCCAATACAAATCACAAAATCTAAAATCACTCTTGTAATAATTTCACAATTAAACACTAAACAACACCGTCCTCTTAAAACCGTAACTCGTTAAACTTTATAAAATCACTACACACATCAATTTATTCTAAAATTAACCACAAACTATCAGCTCCACATATCATATACTTGAAAATTAACCGCCACCGAAAACATTTTATTGCCCAATTAACACAATGAAATCACCAACATAACATTCTATTATAACACTGTCATGGTTCTAAAAAGGCGTGCCATGGCAGCGCCGCATGAGGCGTGACATCCACGTTACGAAATAGACCAAGGCGTCGACTCTAGGCGTGGCGAGAGATGAGGCAGGAAAAGGCGCCATAAGGCGCGCTAAGGCGTGAGGCGGGTTTTTTTATTCAACGCTGATAATTATTTATTTATTTATTTTTTCTAACCTTATTCATTATGTATTTGTAAACTTGATATATATGAAATATGATAGAAATATATACGTATTTTCATATTTTGTGTGAGCCTTAAAAACGCAAAAGCTTCGCCTTAGACACTAAAGCGTGAGGCTTGTTCATGCCGCCACGCCACACCACGCGCTATTTATAACCTTGAACACTGACAGCAAACTAAAATATTCACTTTTAACTACACATATCATAAACTTCAAATTATATAAAACAAATAAATTAAAAAATAAATAATAAAAAAATAAATTAAAATAAAGTGTGTATGTCCTTACGTTTACCACCGCCGAAAACCTGATGAACCGGCCTCTCTCTCCCAAACAACCGCTTCCTCTTCGATGACGTCATCACCGGAGCCTCATCAACATGCTTCTTCACTTTCTTATTCTCAGAATCAGAATCTGACGAAGAAGAATCATGATGACGATGAATCTTCTCAGTTATCTTATCCATAACCGACTCGTTCTTCGTCTCAATCTCCTCAGCCATAATTTCAAAATTTGAAACCCTAAGTGATTGATGATTTTAAGTTTACACACAGTAGTAGTTGCAGCAGTAGGTGTTTTGTTATTAAACGGAGGAGGAGCTGTGTGTTGTGTATACGTGTTCGAATAGTGGGGACAGTTTTTAAAAAGAAGATTCAAGAATATCTATATTAACGGCGTTTAATTATTTTGACGGGAGTGGTTGTTGGTTACGTTTCGTGTTTATATTTTGAGCAATGCTACAACCACATATAATTTACAAAAAAAATCTTACACAATTAGGTGTCATGTAATTTATGGCCTTCTCTTTCTAACATTTAAATTATCTCTCTTATTTTTATCCACAAATTCACTTACCACATCATTATGTGGATTTCTTTTTGTAAATTGTAGGTGGTTGTAGTATTTCACTTATATTTTTACTACCTATATTTATGACTAGAAGGGTACCCGCGCGTTGCAGCGGCGGGTACCCTGAAATAAAAATTTTTGATGAATAATGTATTTTAGTTTATTATGTTCTTTTTAACAATAAATTTACGGATATCAAGAATTTCGTATAGCCCGTGCCCGTTCGGGCTCGAACCCATTGGCCCGTGTCTGCTCGGGCTCGAGCCCGTTTGGTCCGCGCCCGTTCGGGTTTAAGCCCATTTGGCCCGTTGCCCGTTCGGGCTTGAATATTTGTATAATGTGCTTTATTATTTGTAGTAGTGAAATTTAATGCAGGAATTGTGTTCAATTTGGTTGTATAATATGCTTGATAATTTGTATTTCTTATGTAAGGGGTGTTTTAATAACTGTATTAATTGTATTTATTGACCAAATGAGGATAAAAATTTCAGCCCAAAATTCTTTCAAAGAATGATGCAGCCCAAAGCAATCAAACTTAACCCAAAGCCCAAGTTTAATCCGATCAAGCCCAAATCTTACTAACCAAGCTTTACACTTTAAGTGTGGTCGCCGGAAAAATTTGTGTAGCCTCCGCAACAATTTTTTATAAGTAGTAGTGATAGTGATTACGGTTAGTAGCCCACCGTTATATAACTTTATGCCAACTAAGTTTTTACTGCTAACTTTGCTCAAGAGAAAGTCCAGTCCAATTCTTTTATGATGTCCAATGGCCCACTATCTCATACCCTACTAATTACACAGTATTTAACACTCACTTATAACCACACTTATCCAATCTTGAGTAACCCTAATCCACAATCTTAAGAAAAACGCAGTCACTTTTCTTGCTTTCTTATCACATACCAAACGCAGTCAAACTCTCTCAACCAAACTCTGATAAAAAATATTTCCAGCTCAACCAAAGTAAATCATATTCGTCCTTTGTTTTTCCTGATATATTCGAATGACAATAAGAACTACACTCCTTCAATTACTTTCACTTAAAAATAGATCTGAAGTAGTTCTCTTCTTAATACCACTCGAATCAAAACACAGCTCCAAGTTCTTATACGATTCTCAGGTAGGTGCTATTTACTTGTGTTAAGTGTTTGATCAAATCGAATGTAAAAAGAAAGATGAAACGAATTTGTTTTGTTTTTCTTTTGATTTTCGTAAATTAGAAAGAAGTGTATGCTTCGAAAAGATCAATGACGGATTATTTCTTTGGAGGGCTAAGATCTTAAAGGTCTTTAAAAATCAAAGAAAAAATCTGAGATCTCCTTTTTTTTTTGTTGCATTTTTTGTTCAAAGCGAATGAAAAGAAATAGGAAACTAATGGTTTTGTATTTCTTTTAATGATTCGGATATTAAAAGAAGTGCATGCTTCAAAAAGATCTATGATGATAAATCTCTTGTGGTGTTTGTTGTTAGAACGAATCTTAGATTACACAACGAGATGAACTGAGATCTAATAATGTTTTCGTTTTTCTTTTTGGTTCGAGATCTAATAGTGTATTAATTGACCACTTTAATAGTATTAATGTGGTGTTTTTTTTAATATATGCATTAAAGTGTTGTACACTATGCTTATTTGCTTGTAAGTCTGAAAATTTTGTGCTTTAATGTGTTGTACATCATGCTTTATTACTTGCAAGTCTGAAAGTCTGAATATTAAATAGGAGAGAGAGTCGTTTGTGCATTATAAGTAGTAGTGATTAGGTGTTTTGTTATTACGTTTCCTTTTTACTAGTCAAATACTGCATTCAAAATTTCTTACATTACGTTTTCAATAATTTCTAAGTAACTTAAATGATTCATAATCATGCTGCACGTCACCTAAGGACTCGCACATGTTTTAGTCAAAACTTGGACCATCCATCTCTTGACAGTACTTTCGTTTCAAAATAAATGTTCGGTTAAACTTTTTACTGTATAATTTTTTTTGTTCAATATTTTGAACTTAAATATTTTTATTTATGTTATAATATTTGATGTAAAATATATAAATTTATTCAATTTTAAATGTATTTTTATTAGGGACAGAGCTAGGGGTTCTCGCGGGTGCCCAAAAACCCCATGAATTTTTTCGATGTTGTGTTTTATTTTTGAAAAAAAATCATTTTTTTCCAAATGCATCTTAAATACACCCGGTTCTTCAAAATGTGTTTCCAGTATTATGGTTCAAAAGATTTTGTACACCTGGTCATATTTGATCCTGGCTCCATCTCTGATTTCCATTGATGTAATTTTCATCAATATTTTAACACAAATAAAAGTATTTAAAGTCAAAATTAAATAAGAAAGACTTTGAAAAATCAAACTGTAAACTTATTTTGAGACGGAAGAAACATTTGCATATCCAAAAGATAAATATCATTTTTATATTTCAAAAAATGATTTTGGTTAAAAGTTTAGTTTAATAGAGATAATTTGTATATTTTCTAAATTGATTGGCACATTTTAAGTTAGGCTGGACGCAATCGTCCATTTTATATATGTTGGTCATTGCATATGACCGATGTTTAAATCGGTTGTAGCCTTTGTGGAGAGTCGGTCAAAGATCAGTCGTCGAAAGAATCGGTCGAAATTTCGACCGATATTTTTAAACACACAAATACAAAAAATATATTATCTTTTGATATTTAAAAAAAAAAAAAAAAGCTTGGGTCGTCGACTGGGGCATCCGAGTTATGTCAGGTCGCTGGAGAGAGAAAGCTGACGTGGCGCTGGATGACCCAGGTCGTCCTAGGTTTTAATCCTGTGAGAGTATAAATGTCAAGACATTCTAATTTAAAGTGTATCAATCAATTAATAGAGTATGCAAATCAACTTCCAACAGTAAAACATATAGGTCTGTGGTCCAAGTACCATCTAAAGCATATACGAGAACATATGAGATAGTATCTGATAATCTAATAACTATCACCAAATAATCTAGTGGTTTGTTATTTGACATTCTCTTAAGAGATCAATACTCCAAACCAAACTACTTACGAATTTAGAAGTGGTCGGGAAAGGATCGATCACGAGGATACTCCGGTTATACCTTGTACGTCTGAATCAAAAGAACTCGTCCTTCCCAGATAACCTGAACACGTTGTTTATCCGGTTACGACCGTTTATGAGATAATATGTGATATATAAATCTAAGAATAAGTTTTCTGAAGAAAATTTTGAAAGTATTGCAATTAGAATAACCCGTCTATTTTTTGTATTATTGTAGAATAAACCTCAAGATATGACTTGCCGAGTCAAACTTGATTTATCAGATTATTGAGTTGTAACTTGCTATCCCATACCTGCTTTGGTAGGATTGGGTATGTTGTTGTTGTAGTTGTAACTTGCTAACTTAAATACAGCTTATGCGGCCATGTGGGTGATGGTTATCACCTATGAAGCTGGTGATAGTCTACACTTGTGTCTAACTCACAGAAGGAATTGGATACAGCTCACGATAAAGAAAAATCTAACACTTGAAGTATAGTCGGATAATCAGTTTAACTGCTTACAACCGAGAAAATGTAAGACATCTTAAAGACGACGCATGATCAATCAAAACTTTTGAAAATATGCACATCTATAGTGCTTGAACATCAAAACATGTACTAGATGTAACGTCGGTGTTAATGATATGGAGCAGAATGCATTCGAAATAGAAATCAAATATGTCTATTACAATGAAATTTCCATCACTCATAATAGATGCACAATTTTTTTTGAACCCCAAACACTAATTTTCTATACCATGATAGCTATCATGATGTTGTTGGGTTAAACTTACAGGCGACACGAAAGCCAGAACGTGTAGCATCTGGTAGAATCAAATGTAAAACTTATCTTATACAAGACCATAAATAATCAGACAAGGGTGCAAGAAAAGCCATCAGCTATACAGTAATACCAAACAAAATCATACCCTATCCTGTATATGTAAACATGTATAATCAATCTGAATAGTATCTAAAAACATGGAATCAATGACATATCAGTTTCGATATTGCTATTACAACTCGTAAATCACACTTTACTACTTGCACATCACGCATCAAGACTTATACTTGATCACTAAAAAGGCCGAGGAGGCTTCTCCAAAACAGCTGAAAAAAAGACCTCTCTCTCGTCATCTTTATCAACTTTTGGTACAACCACCCATTTGTGTTTTTTGTATCTTAACATCCTAAAACCATCCAAATAGTCATCTAAATCCTCCTTTAAACAAAAGAAACTATCGATCCATAACAAGCCTCCAGGCCTAAGTACCCTGTCCCAATCATAAAGTACAAAATCTAACAGCACGAAATCGATCCACCCGTCGAGAAACCTTGTCGTGTGGATGATATCCAATGTGTTGTCAAAAAATGGGAGTCGTTGATTTATAGTCATGTAGAGGGGTACTAGTCCCCGAAGCGCTATCATTTCACTAAAAGGTGCTCCGAGATTTAGAGTAGCCGAAACAATTGTCACATTATGCTCTCTCATTCTAGCAGCAAAAGTAGCTGTCCCGACACTAAAATCCAATCCTATTCGTATCTCACCGGGCTTCAAATCAAGAACTTCTGTGATCAAGAAATCCGGAGTCGAGTTCGAGGACGGTACTGGATAAATGGGTACTACCCATCTGGGCATTTCGTGAAGAGTTAGATTAAAACAATCTGCACATTTGAAGAAACCTTTGCCTGTCTTGTTGTTGGCTAAACAAGCAAAGTTTTTACATCTGTATTGACTCCAACGAACGTTTTTATCATCAGGAAGACTCCAAATTGACTCGGGGATTGGTAACGGGTTAGTGTAATACTGTGGACCCCGTGAGATGCATCGTCTTCTTGGTAACGGGTCGCAGCCGTGAACCATCAACCGTTGAGCTAACCTCCAATCATCATTACATATCTCACCCACATCATAATTCATATATTCTTCGAGTTCTTCTTTCATCGAGAAACAAGCATGACCTATGCTCGTAAACGTCCCGTTTGCTCCCATGAAGTTTTGTTTTCCTAATCTGTTCGGTTTTATTCGAACATATTTACGGATTTCTTCTGTTAGGAAGAAATCTGGTGAGATATGAACAGATTGTGACCCGTTTGAGCTCGTGTTAGACTCAGGTGGTTTAGCAACCTTGCTTTCTGTATCACCTGATTTTGCAGACTCGATAAGACCTAAAATGTCAGCAAGAAATGAAGCGTATCTCAATGCATACGGGGAATTCTTTTGGGAATCTCTAATATCGATGATTTCATGTTCGATTCTTTTGATAACCGTCTCTAATATATCGATTTGAGGATTAATGCTTACTTGTGGCTTAGTATCATATATGCATTTTGTATCCGAAATAAGAAAGGGCTTCAAAGAATAGAATTTTAAGAAAATAACACAAATAATTGATAAAAGACCTAATATGAAAACAAACCTCGGAATTCCTCTCGATAAACTTAACTTCATTTTCCCCATCTGTCAGATCATCGAAAACAATTCAAATATCATACAACTCCTACTCTACTCCTAAATGCCAATAATCACCGAAACTTAAGTGTCACTATTCAGTTGGAACTTAAAAACTAGCTAGATAAGGGGTTGTGTACGTTGACTCGCTTTAAGTAGCTTAACTGTTAGATAAAGTTTACGAATTTAATAAAAATCTTAACTTTTCGTAGATTTTCAGATAGGAATCTTTCGATTCTTGAACTTATGGGTGATTATAATAAGCAATAGTTTAATAATTAATTCGAATCAGATTCAAAGTTCTATGCTTGTATTCGAGTTCTTAAATCTAAGCAATAAAGAATTGGTTTGACAGATGGATCAAAGACAATTAACAATGTTTTATAATAGTGTACGCAAACATTAAAGTCTTTCATAAACAAATGCAGCTATGAATTCTGTAGCTGCATTGCGAAGCACGAAGCAGAAAATGAAGCACTAAGTGATGCCAAATTTAGCAATATAAAATGAAACCAAGTCATGGTTTGATGCTTAAATAAAGGAAGTTCTCACCTTACACAAGAAATGCGCGACCTGGTGCACAAAAAGTCCTCAGTTTTCGAAGTGTTGACAATGAATGCGTTTCTTAGCATCGACTTCTGAAGCTTTAAATAGAAACAAAATAACAGGTCGGACAAAAATTTCATATGTTTTTACGAAACTCAGAAATTTGCATACACCCACAATCATAGGTAGAATTTCAATTTTATCTCGGGATTCTTGTTCTAATGGAGTGTTTAGATGCACTGTAACTTCTAAATGTAATACTCTGTATTACTTAACTTTGGGTCTTTGAGCACTTCAATTATCTGATTTTTTTTAACTATCTGATACTCTCACTGAAAACGTGCATCCAAAATTCCAGACGCCCCCTAGTTACATTTATTCGGAGAAGACTAGTATAAGAAGATATCAACAAGCAATAACGCGGATACAAACAATCTTTAAACATGTTTAGATAATCTATAATCACAAATTACAGAATTTCTACCAGTTTGTAAATTTCACGCCTTTGGGACATATACGAGACTAACCGTGAAAAACAGAAAATTACCACATGTAGATGTTAGCGTATGACTGAAGCTTGCTTCTAGCGATGATCCATCACTTCTCTCTCACACAAACTACAAGATCAAGATCTAAAGAAATGAAAGATGCACAAACATCATGAGATGAAAGTCAATGACACAAATTTGCAGTTTGCTGAAAATTAGATCAGACGTCCCCATCACACAAACTACAAGATCAAGAACTATAGAAACTAAAAGTGCACAAACATCATGAGGTGAAAGTCATTGACACAAATTTGCTGGTTGTTGGAAAAGACATCCGACTTTTCACTTTTGAATGAAACAGTAGCAGAAACATTGTTAATGGATCTTCTTTGGACCAAGAAATAAAAAAGGTTGGTCAAGCATCATGATTGATTCATGAAAATGAAAAAGCTCAACCTTTTCCAAAAATCCAAATCACATGACACCATGATTGATCTGTTCAATTGACAGATTTCAATCACAGAATCGAATATCAGAACAGATTTTTGTAAAAATTCGAATCCAAATCCGTTATTGATCAAACTGAAGCTCAATAAAACAATCAAACAGTACTAATCAAAACCGTAATTTCTAGTCATTCATCAATTCATCACTATTACACTGACTAAACAATCAACCAACACTAGAAAAACAACTGCGCAAATTACTCTAATACAATTCATCGCCAATTCACTAAACAATCAACAAACTCTATTAATAAAAATCAGCATAATAAAATAAAAATTTGTTATTAATCAAATCGGAACACGAAAAAAAACAATCAAAACAAAAACAATCCAAATCCCAAAACCTAAAAACACTCCTTATAATCCACTAATCAAAAACCTAAACAACTCACTCACCTCCTCCTCCTCCCGTCCGAATACTGCGAAAGCGGAACAACTTCCGCCAACGGAGTACTCAACGGCGTGGGAAGAGGCGAGTTTCTACAAACCGGACAACTCGCATTCAACCTCAACCACGCGTCAACACACATCATATGAAAGGAATGTTTACAATCAGGCAACATCCTCATCATTTCACCTTCTTTGTATTCACACAAACAAATCGCACAACAACTAACTATTTTATCAGTATCATTTTGAACAACAATTGAATACGCAAATTTCGGATAAGAGTTAATCACACTCTCATCAAGCCCAACCACAGAGGAGCTTTCATCATTAGTCTCGTCAACGAATATGATACTAGGCAGTATCACACCTCCATCGTTTTGACGACGGTTGTTATGACGGTTGTAACGGTGACGGAAGCAGATGTAGGAAACGAGGAGGAGGGAGGAGAAGAGGACGATGAAGCCGAAAGCGATGGCGATTGCGTAACCGAGGCCGAGGTTAGTGAGGTAGTAGTGGGTTGTGGTGGGGGTTGGTGGTGGGGGTGGTGGGGAGGACATGGTGGGTGATGGGGAGGGACATTGTGGGATGGGTGGGGGTGTGGTGGTGGTGGTTAGGGTTTTAGAGAAGTGGGTGAGGGTGCATTAAATGGGTGGGTAGTCAAGAGCATTAATGGTGGTGAGAGCTATTGATGAAGGTGTTTGAATTGGTACTTTTCAATGCTTACCTGTTTCTTTTTTTATAAAAAATATTGGGTTTTGGTTTTTTTACTGTTTTTTTGTTTGTTTTGTTTGTGGGTTGTTAGGTGAATGTAGGTGAGCATATAATAAGTTATATTTTATTCTTTCCAAATGGTACTTCTTCTAGTTCTAGATCGTGGTTCGACCTAATTCGAACTTTGATTCGGGCCCAAATACGATTAAGCTTATTCAGATCTGATTACTCGGATCAATACTTTTATTCGGGTTATTCGGAGTAACCCGAATAACCCGGATACAAAATAGAATCGGGTGTCAGGTTAAAAATGTTTGTCTAACTCAAGTTTAGATTGATCCGAATAAAAGTTTTTTTTTTTTTTTTTTTTTTTTTTTTTTTTTTTTTTTTTTACTTATATTCGGGTTGACTCAAACTAAAGTAGACCCGACTCGAATTGACATGTTCCCGACTAACCCAAGTTCAAACAGGTTCGTGTTTTGGATGTTATTTTTAGTCTTGACCCAATCCGAATTGACCCAAATCCGACCCGATTAACACCACTAATTCCACTGAATATTTTGAAGACCATATTGTCAAGCAAATCGGTACTTCTAAGTTTACCTAGATCAACCGGTTGGTTAGTTTGAAACCTGGGGCTTAGCATCGGGTAAAAACCGACCCGAACAGACCAAAATCAAATCGAACTGAATCAAAAACTAATTTTGAGAAAGATAAGAACCGATAATCGAACCGAAATGACTCGGTTCAGTTCGGTTTTCTGTCAAGCTTCTCGGTTTATATGGTTTAGGTGTCTTTTTCTCGTGTTTGGCTCGAACCTAACCAGATCGAGCCAAACCAAAACCGAAAATCATAAAATATATAGAACCGAAAACTGAACTAAATATGGTCAGTTTAGTTTTGTCAGACCAGTTCGAGTTGATTTTTTGATTTGGTTCGATTTCAAATCTAATTTGCTCAACCATATTTGAAAGTGATAGAATGAAAATACAGACAAAAGTAATTAACGATAGTCTAATGCAAACCACACAAGAATCTGTAATGATAAATATAATGACATTTTAGGTCTTACCAATTCAAAACATAAGTATAAACTTTTCAAAAGTAACAAGTAACTTATACGTTTTCTAAATGGTTTTTCCTATTTTGCATAATTTAATAAAATCAAACCAGCCAGTTCAGTCTGGTTTTTTAAACAGTGCTTCTACCTCATAAATGTCTTCAGTGATTTATAAGTGTATTTACATATCACTAAATCAAAGCTATGAAGACAAATCGACATGTAACATGTACAAGAGAAATTTACATAATAGGAGAGTGGAAGGTAGATTAAAATATAACTTGTGTTACAATTTGTGAGTATTTGTGTCTTATTGTGAGTCCCTGAATAATTTGTTGTGTAATTTTGATGGAGGATTGTAGCTAATTAGCTATTTTAATTGTAGTCAAAATATCCTTTTTTAATTACTACATCCGTCTCATATTAATTGTTATTTTTTGACTTTTTAAGTTTTTCTTTCTCAACTTTCACCTTAAATATTTTTGTTTATGTTATATAATATTTAACGGAAGGAGTAATATATAACTTTTTTTTTCGTTGAGATGCATTCGTGGTCTTCGGTTTTCAATGACAAAAGTATGTTATGGGCGGTCTTCGGTTTTCAATGACAAAAGTATGTTATGGGCTTGACATTAGTCAGTACTTTTGCGTTCAACATTCTAATGGTGTTATTAACATGCATTTCGGATGATTTTTAATACATGATGTGTGTGTTTACAACATTATTTGGTTTATGTTGGCTAAAGTTTATCAAACTCTTACTACTAAGAGCATGAGCAATGGTAAAAGTCTTTAATGATTTTTTGCCTCATAAACATTAATATCTCATTAATATTTCAATAAATTTTGCCTTTGAAAAAGTCATTTCCATAAAACTTTTCCAATGCAACAAAGCTTTTCAAAAGCTTTTCACAAACATTTTATACAAACTATCCTTATGTATTTGTGTTTTTACAAAATGGCCTTGATTGTGAATGTATTACTTGTTTTATTGCACTGCATTTTGTATAGATATTATTCGGTCTTGTATACTGGACGAGATGCATTCATAGATTACTAACAAATTCAGATATAAAGAATTCAAATGACTAAAACATAAAGTGACAAAAACAAACTTTAGCAGGTAGGTGTTTGTTTAATCAAGAAAATGACACTAAAACATAAATAAGATGATGTATATATATATCTATGAATGATGCTCTATATGAATGATGCCTTCGTATATATGCAAAGCAGCAGGATGTTATATATATACAAGCATGAAACGAATAAACCAAAAAGCAAACTAACTTGTGATATGAAAAGGAAAAAATTACACGTTTGGTCCCTATGTTATACCCCAAATAACAACTTTAGTCCTTAAGTCGTTTTTATTACACCACAGATACTTATTTTTGAAACCTTGCACGCATTTAGTCCCTATTTTGGATGGGCGTTAGTTAAGTCCGTTAAGTATTTTGCGCTGTTAGTCATTCGTTAACAATTTTTGCACCGTTAGTCCTTATTTTTTAAAATATAGTTTTCCCCAGTTAGTCCCTCCGTTAATAATAGTTATCGCCCGTTTTTGTCCGTTTTTATCCGTTTTCGTTCGTTTTTATCCGTTTCCCCCTTTTTTTTTTTCGTTTTTCGTCCGTTTTTTACGTTTTTATCCCTTTTCGTCTGTTTTTATATGTTTTCGTCCGTTTTTTACGTTTTCGTTCGTTTTTATCCGTTTTTGTTAGTTTTTTATCCGTTTTCGACTGTTTTTTTACGTTTTAATCCGTTTTCGTTCTTTTTTTACGTTTTCGCCCATTTTTTTACGTTTTTGTCTGTTTTTATCCGTTTTCGTTCGTTGTTTATTCGTTTTCGCCAGTTTTTTTTACGTTTTTTTTCCGATTTTTCGTACGCTTTTATTGGTTTTCATCCGTTTTTCTTACATACAATCCGTTTTTCTTTCGGTTTTGTACTATTTCAACATATTGAAAATTTTTTCCTAAAAAAAAATTTTGGAAAAAAAGTTTCCAAAAAAAAAAAATTGGAAAAAAAATATTTCCGAAAAAAGTTTTGAAAAAAAAAAAAAAAAAATCAAATTTCAAAAAAAAATTTGAATAAAAAGTTTCAAAAAAAATTTTGAAAATAAAAAATCAAATATTTTTAAAAAAAAAATCTTAAAAAAAAAATATGTCCGTTTTTTTTTTCAATATTTTTTTATTCAATTTTTTTTTAAAATTTTTTATTCAAATTTTTTTTTTCCGAAAATATTTTTTTCCCAATTTATTTTTTCAATATTTTTTTTGGAATTTTTTTTTTCGAATTTGTGAAAGAATCCCAATTTTTTTTTTGGAAATTTTTTGTAAAAAAAACGAAAGAAAACGGATAAAAACAGACAAAAACGTAAAAAAATGGTGAAAACGGATAAAAAAAACGAACGCAAAAGGAAGAAACATACAAAAACGTAAAACAACGGGCGAAAACAGAAAAAAACGGATAGAAACATAAATAAACTGGTGAAAACGAATAAACAACGAACGAAACGGATACAAACAGACAAAAACGTAAAAAAATGGCGAAAACGTAAAAAAACGGACGAAAACGGATTAAAAAGTAAAAAACAGTCGAAAACGGATAAAAAACTGACAAAAACGGATAAAAACGGACAAAAACGTAAAAAAAACGGACGAAAACATATAAAAATAGGGATAAAAACGTAAAAAATGGACGAAAAACGAAAAAAAACGGGGGAAAACGGATAAAAACGAACGAAAACGGATAAAAACGGACAAAAACGTAAAAAAACGGGCGATAACTATTATTAACGGAGGGACTAACTGGGAAAAATTATGTTTTAAAATATAAGGACTAACGGTGCAAAAATTATTATCGAAGGACTAACAGCGCAAAATACTTAACGGACTTAACTAACGCCCATCCAAAATAGGGACTAAATGCGTGAAAGGTTTCAAAAATAGGTATCTGTGGTATAATAAAAACGACTTAGAGACTAAAGTTGTTATTTGGGGTATACCATAGGGACCAAACGTGTAATTTTTTTTTTATGAAAAGGGTAATAAGTGTTCATATATGTTTCTTTGAGGGGTGTAAAATGAAAGCTCAAAAATTATACAATTAATGAAAATAGAGTTAACTACATTTTTGGTCCTTGTGGTTGTACCTGGATTTCACTTTAGGTCCATTTGTTCAAAAAGTTGCGATTTTAGTCCAAAATGCATAGTTTGGTTCCACTTTTGGTCTATTTTTCTAACGAAGTTAGTTCAGTTAGTTAAGTCGAACTGTAAAGTGGCAACATTAGTCCTTTAACCTAACGGTCATTTTGATAAAAAAAAAATTGATATGGTTTTAGTCCATTTCTAGGGAAAAAAAAAATTTTCTAAAAAAAATCTCAAATTATTTTTTTCGGAAAAAAAGTTTTTTTTAGAATATTTTTCGAAATTTTTTTTTAGAATTTTATTTTAGAAAAAAAAAAATTTAGGAAATTTTTTTCTAATTTTTTTTTTAGGAAAAAAATGTTTTTTTTGTCAAAAAAACTTTTTTTTAGAACTTTTTAAGAAAAATTTTTTTCTTGAAAAAAAATTTGAGATTTTTTTTTTAAAAAAAAATTCGAATTATGCTTTTTGAAAAAAAAAAATTATTTTTTTCCTAATTAGTATTCTTTGAATTTCGAATTATTTTTTTTGAAGAAAAAAAATTATTTTTTCCGAATTAGAATTTTATTTTAGAAAAAAAAAATAGAAATTTTTTTTCTAAATTTTTTTTTTCCGAATTATTTTTTTAGAATTTTTTAAGAAAATTTTTATTAGAAAAAAAAATTAAAAAAATTTTTGAAATTTTTGTTCTTAAAAAAAATTTCGACAAAAAAACATTTATTATAATTTTTTTAGAATTTTTTTTTAAAGGACTAACTAACAGAAAGGACTAACGTTGCAAACGATCTTTGGTATAGATGACTAACGTTGTTAACGACCGTTAGGTTAAAGGACTAATGTTGCCACTTTACAATTCGACTTAACTAACTGAACTAACTTCGTTAGAAAAATGGACCAAAAGTGAAACCAAACTATGCATTTTGGACTAAAATTGCAACTTTTTGAACAAATGGACCAAAAGTGAAATCCAGGTACAACCACAAGGACAAAAAATGTAGTTAACTCATGAAAATAACTTGCTGATTTTCTATCAACTGGTTGGAGTATGCCAAGTCTTTCTCAAAAGAGTTGTTTGTAAACCTTTTGTTGTAATGGTAAAAGTCTTCCAATAGCTTTTCAAAAAAGTAAAAAGTCATTTATAAATCATTGCATTGCAGATGCTCTAATAATTTTCAAATTTTATCATCATGACGTCATTAGGAATCGATCAATAGTACAATACAATATTAATTTCTTGACTTAGCTTCTTTTCTAACTTAAAATGAGTTACGATATAGTTTAAAAATATGAAATATACAATGTTGGTTCACGTGTTTGTGTGTGAAAGTGGATACAATCGTCAATTACGAATAGCACTATGATTATTGAGAAATAATAAAGTTGCATTTAAAGTAGCTAAATAAAGAGCTATATTTAAGAGACTGTTTTGAACTAGTGAAAATTACTGTGCTACCCATTTATTAATGGGTGTGTCTGCACAAATCCACTTTTAGCTTTAATCTCAAAACTACCCATCCATGTCGGGTATTTATCTTCATTATATACACGACATGGACGTGTATGACTATGATTGATCTTGGCAATTAAATCCTTAGCAATGTCGGGTAGAAAATCACATGGTATACACGACATGGTTTTTTTATTATTGTTCACACCTACCCAAGCCATATAGTGTATGCATATACACGACATTGACCTTTTGTACACGACATGGGAAAAAGTAAAAGTAATGTCGGGTATAGTGAGATAATATACACGACATTGACCTTGTTTGCAATCTCATTTAAAGCCCTAGACAAATGTGTTGTAATATAATACCCTATACACGACATGTTTTAGGGTTTTATTTATTTTCTACGAGACATAAATGAAATGGTAAATGACAACAGATTTTGTATATATATAGAGCTAGAAACACATATCTCACACATAAAATCTCTTCAATGGCTCACCAAAAAGATTTCTCACAACAATTTCCTGATGTCAGAGACTTTTCACAACAATTTCCGGAGAACTTGGTTAACACCCCACCGGTAGATATCGTTCCGGTATTTCCACCGACTGAGTACTTGGTGAACACCCCACAGGTAGATATCGTTCCGTTATTCCCACCGACTGAGAACCTGGTGAATACTCCACCACCCGTGAACGTGAACCCCCCACCGTATGTGCACGTGTTGAACACTCCACTGGGTGTGATACGCCAACATAATCCAGGATTTTTAACTAAGGACCAACTACGCCATCTTGGACAGGATCAGCAAGCAAGAAGAGAATTTGAAGAAAAAGAAGCACGTGAGGAAGCTGATCGGAGGGAACATGAAGCAATGTATGAAGAATATCTCAAGAACAACTGGTTTGACATTGATAATTCGGATTACAGTGATGGTTACAACACACCATGATTCGTTGTTATTTGTATTTTCATTTTCATTTCTGTATCGTTTAGTATATGTGCTATGTAATCCGTATTTTCAATATAATGGTTAATGTATTTTCACTTCTGTAGTATACGAATCCTTTAAACATTACATTTTTTCATAGTTTTCTAAAATGATGGAAAAAAGTACGTATGTGAATGGTTAGATATACGGTTTTTAATTTATCTTGTGTGTAAAATTAATTTTGAAAACATTCTGGAAGCATCTACAAAATTTTAAAAAGAGTTCATATGAAACACTCACTAAGATGTTATTCAATATAGTGAACTTGCAAACACGACATTGATATATGAGGAATATGTTTGATAATGAAGATTGTTTGAAAATGAAGAATGTTGATAATGAAGAAGATAACTATATCAAGAACAAAGAAACACGACATTGATATATCGTGTATATATATTTTCTACGTCTGATCATGTAAAACAAATGCATCTACCATCCATTGAATGATCAAATCAACCTTTTAATATTTGCTCTTTCCCAATGCTATAGACAACCTAGAAAGTAACACTAGAAACCCTAAGTGAAATAAGTGACTAATGTCATGTATATATCTTCGCTATACCCCACATGTATTAAGATTCCCTTTTACTTTTTCCCCATGTCGTGTAAATAAGTCAATGTCGTGTATATGCATACACTATATGGCTTGGGTAGGTGTGAACAATAATAAAAAAACCATGTCGTGTATACCATGTGATTTTCTACCCGACATTGCTAAGGATTTAATTGCCAAGATCATTCCTAGCCATACACGTCCATGTCGTGTATATAATGAAGATAAATACCCGATATGGATGGGTAGTTTTGAGATTAAAGCTAAAAGTGGGTCTGTACAGACACACTCATTAATAAATGGGTAGCACAGTAATTTTCACTTTGAACTATTACATCTATTTCATAAAACGAATATGAGTTATATGTGTCTCAAAGAATCATAAAATACAAAATATGAGTTATATGGAACAAATGTGTGTGTGACAATGAATATGAGTTTGTATAATTACAAATTATGCTTCTTAGACTATGAGTTAAACAAACCATTCTTAAAATGTACATAACTGGCCTTAGAATCATCTTCAGACCTACTTAAGCAAACAAGTCGGCAAGTGATGGGAGCTTGATCACACCCGTTTTAGTAATCGGTATGCTAATGTCACCAACAAACGGGAGATCAAAGACTAGGTTGACTTGAAGCTCGTAATCGATGTCCCAATCTACAGCAATGTCCTCCACCAAACTTATCAACACAGTGTGTGGCACCTTCACCTCGACATCTAGCAATGTGTCACCGTTACCCTTAAGTGAACCTTGGTCTGGGACTGTGCCCGTTGCGATCACGCTAGTTTAAAACCAAATAACCCAAGGTCAATCATAATTTACATTTCCAAAGTACACAGATGATCATACACATTATAAGGACTCAAATGTGGAAACACATTTGTAGCTAGTTATCATTAACACGCCTGTCGAAACTTATTTGGTAGAACTTCATTTTTCAAAGATAAGTTATAGAAAGCTTAAGTATATGTTAGGTAGAAGTCAACTATATACAAACCTGATTTTATCCGTAAAGATTAAGAAAACCAAACTTTTGTATATAATCTACATTAATTTAATACTGTACTATACGTAGTCAACAACAACCCATTCAACCATTAGAGCACCCAAATGCTGACGCTTTGTTCAAAGAATTCAAAAGTTAAATTATCATTTGTTTAGCGTAAACATGGAGCATTTCATAAATAAAAAATGTACATATAAACATTAGCAGAATAGCAGACGTTTAGTTTAAGAACATCCAAACTTAATATAAACCGATGTCTGATAATTTTTAGTGATATGCATTTGAAGATTATTCAATCAAAAGCTCGCATGACGAACAATTTTGGCTAAGTGGTTCTCGTGCTCGGATAGTTGGATGGAATTGTTTGTCATCCGGCATGTTACCCTCAAAACCAATGCATGTATGCAAGTAAAGATATATAATCAAAACAAGATTGCCAAAAAAATATAGCAAACGAACCTCCCGGCACTTTTGAGAATGTAATGGACCTCGCCAATTGGTATAGGTGCGATGTAAGGATTTGACACGCTAACCTTAGCGTTATATGTAACAGAATCAAGACCGATACCTTTAAAATCAACGTCTGTCACAGTAGCCTTCGGCTTTGGTATGCCGGCCACTGTATTGGAAACAAATTGCTCAGCTTCTTCAAGCAAACCCGCCATATCTCTAGCAACAATTATCAGTAGCAATTTCAGAAAGTAAAAGGTTGCGTTTTGCACGAGTGCACAAAGAATATGTTTTTTTAGCTCTAGTTTAAGGAATATATAATAAGAAATCAAAGAATGGGTCATATAATAAGAAATCAAAGAATGGGTCAAAAATGACGTTTTGTTTTATGTTTATACACTAACCCAAATCATTAAATTAAGCATATATTAATCCAAGTGTTCTTTTAATATAGTGGTATATATAAAGGGATAAACCCCATGAAGGTTCATGGAAATTTAAGTTTTTGATACGCAAACGTGCTAAATTTAATGTAATAAAGAATCAAATACGTGCAAGACATGAGACATAAACAAAGTGAAAGATGTAATAGATATATGTAGGAAAATACATCTGCAATGATTAACATAAGCTTGTATCAATACACATTATTATCCTTCAAATTGAAGTACTTATTATAAGAGATTGTGTTGACACATACTTATGATGTAAGTGATCACATTGTCCATCTTTATTTCTCTTCCACATCTTTATTTCCCTTCCACACGTCGGCGAGTGTAGGTAGCTTGACCTCACCTTTGTTGGTTATAGGTATGCAAATGTCACCGATGAGTGGGAGGTCAACAACTAGTTGGACTTCAAGCTCATAGTCAATGTCCCAATCTCGAGAAATGTCCTTAAACAAGCTTACTAACACATTGTGTGGAACCTTCATCTCGATATCTAGCATGGTGTCACCGTTTCCTTTAAGTGAACCAGGGTCAGGGCATGTGCCACTTGCAATTACACTAGTTCAAAAACAGCGAAAAGTCAGTTATAGAGCACAAGGTTTTTATTCATAGCGGACAAACAATAAAACACCTACATTCACCCAAGTCTTTAGGTACAAGAACATATCAACACTTCTGGTAAAACAAGACAAACTATCAACCCAAGTACAATGATTATTCAGCATTCGAAGTTGAGGGTTAAACACATTGGACCTCAATATAACAAACTTTTTGTCAACTTTTTCTCCCACCTCTCACATTGATTCGGTGATCGTTGATTCGTTGATGTTGAGCGTGATATACATCCGAGTCTTGAGGTAACATTTTTTTTTCCGTACACATCATAACAACTATCACTCTTAAAATACATCATTGACATCCCTAAAGTAATTGCTTTATATTGTTGTTGCATTATGTAAGAATTATGTCAAGACACGCATGCATTTCACGCTCAACATTGAAGTGGGGCCGGCTGCTACAACCAATAAACTATTGCCACACAATTTTAAGTATATAATTAAACATGTTTTTAGGCATCCTTATCACTTCTTAAGGGTGGGATAAATTGTTAATGATGACAAAAGGTTTTGGGCCGGTTATATATGTGGGTTGGGTACTTGGGTGTGACCAGTTTTGTTTGGGATTTGGGCTTGAAGTATTGTTGGCCTTATAAATTTGAAATTATTGATACATAGAAGAGGGTTTTGGGCCTTAAAGTTATTACTCCCTCCGTCTCAATTTAAGTGTCTACAATGAAATCTTTAGATGTCTCAAATTAAGTGTTCATAGAATATTTCAACCAATGAGATAAGACTTTAGTGGGTGAAAATGATATTTGATTGGTGGAGAGTGTAGTTAGTGGAATTTTTTAAAACTTTGTGCATATGAATAGTGAACATTTAATATGAGACAGAGGGATTAATAAAGTGAAAGTGTTTGTGTTACTTACTTAGGGGTGCTTGTGTGGCTTTTGCATATGGGTTTTCGGTTGTGTTTTAAGTTTTGTAGTTTGGTTCCAGGGTTTAGGGATTGAAATGTGCAAAGGAGTCACAATTTCGAAAGGAAGGAAACATGGCGGATTTTGTTTGGATAATTATTTCTCTCATACACATTATCTTTTTATATTTATCTCTTCCTGTCTCACAGATGCATATATGTTATTTAAAAAATAGTTTTCACTTCAAGTTTGTTTATAAACATATGAAATAAATATTACTCTCTCTGTCGCAATATTATTGTTCATGTTTTTTTTATGTCCTAAATTAATTGTCCATTACTAATAACTAAAAATAGATAGAAAAATTTGATGTAGATTACGATATTGCACTTATTTGAAATTATTATTACAAACGTTAAAGAAAACATTAACTAATTAGTTAAGGGTAAAATTGTCATTCTATAAAAAGTAAGGGTGAGCATCGATCCCGGACCGGACCACCAAGACCGAGGAGCGAATTAGCCAAAAAGCCTAGACCAAGGACCGGACCGTATGTGGTCGGTCCGGTCCAACAAGGGGTTTGTGGTCCGGACAGGACCGACCGGACCGAGGACCGAATTAGCCCAAAAGCCTAGACCGAGGACTGGACCGAATGTGGTCGGTCCGGTCCGGTCTCGGTCAGTCCGTCGGTCGGTCCGGTCCGTTCGGGTCGTTTGCTCACCCCTAATAAAAAGTAAGAGAGAAAAAGCATTAATGATTCTCATTTTGTTAAAATGTTTGTTTTTGTCGGAAGATAATTATTTAGGACCGAAGGAGTATTTCTCTCGCATACTTTTACTTATAATCTAAACCAAATCCAAATCTAAATTTAACCGGTGTACAAACCAAACACACCCTTACTTGCACATTAAGAAGCTTGTTCACCGACACACGTTAAAAGTTTGTTTGATAATGAGTGTTTTAACGTTTTGGTTTTCTAAGAAATTATATTTTTAAATGCAAGTGTTTAGCGTTAGCATTTACTTTTACATCACTTTGTATTTTAAAATCCCTTATAGAACTATATCCACAAATACTTTATTAAACAAAAAGCTAATGCTCACAAAACTATATATATATATATATATATATATATATATATATATATATATATATATATATATATATATATATATATATATATATATATATATATATAGTGTATCTTTATTTTGAAAACCCTGTTAAGTGCGAGAACTTTGAGAACTCTCATCTAAGCCTTTAATTTTTTGATCAATGGTTGAAATGCTATGTGGCATAATTGTAATAAATCAAAATCTAAAATTTAATGTTTGAATAGCAGAAGGGTATTTTAGGAATTACAAGTTATCTCCTTTTTTTCTTATTAATTAAATCTGGTTCCTCTCTATCTCACATAACCCCTCACACAACCCTAATATTCTCCCACCTCCTTCTTAATCCTGCCGCCGGCACTCCACCCAGCCGCCACCCCAACCGCGACCACCACGACCATCCGCCATCATCACAGCCTTCACCATCATGCCACCCTCACTTTCAAGCTATCAAGACATCTCAGGAAGTTTTTAGATCGTGGTTATTTCATGAGATACTCACATATCTCTGTCTTTTTTCTTCTCGTTCGTGGGTAAGTCGTCACCCACATCTATTATTATTTTCTTGATGAAAACCGATTACAAAGGGAGTGTCAATGTTTTCGTGATTGTTAAACGGGTTTAAATCGTATCATATTAATTTTGTGACTATACAATTAGTTGCGTGAATACGATCTGATTACAAGCAGTTGTACTTTTTGATGATAGATGATATTCAACTTGGATCTGAATACAAGCAGTTGTACTTTTTGATGATAGATGATATAACTTTTTGATTTGAACTTGCGTGAATGGATCGTACTTTTTGGGTTTTTTTAATCATAAATCTGACATTTTTTTTTCTTTGTTACAAATCTGAGTTCTTGATAGCTTGAAAGTGTCTTGATATACGATTTTTTGCATCTTTATCATAAAAGTGTCTTGATATAAATTTGATTTTTAGATCGTGGTTATTTCATATGTGTAACATGCAAGTCGTATATGGTTATTTCATTTGTACAAATCTGAGTTTTAGATCGTGGTTTTTAATTGAATCTTTTATTGCTTAGATGATCATGAAAAATATAGTTGGTGATAAAGATGCTTTTAGTTTTGAGGTTTGAATAATTTTTGTTACTGTAGTTACTTTAATCATTATGTTTGCATAGTATTATAAGATCTCGTTCCTTTTCATTTTTGTTACTGTAGTTACTTTAATCATTATGTTTGCATAGTATATTTAATTGGAACATGTACGTTCAAAACATGTATGTTTAAAAACTTGAATGCTTCTAAACATCCATGCTAAAAACATGTATGTTTTAAAAACATATATGTTCTAATTGATGAAAACATGTATGTTTTAATTGTTTTTGTGCATGCTTGTTTCAGATTGATGAAAATAACGATATCATTGAAGACCGAGAAGTGGATGAATACAAATATACATGAAGATAATTTGCGACTTTTGAAGATATACGATTATTGTATATGTGTTTTTTGTACTTGTAATTAAATGAAATGTAACATTTAAGTATATGAATCTTGTTTTTTCTTTTATAATGGTTTATGTTTTTTAATTTATGATTCAAACTTCAAAAAAAAAAAATAATAATGCTAGCAAAAAAACATACATGTACTTCACTAAAAAAAATTCATGCTTAAAAAAAATATACATGTACTTTACTAAAAAAAATCATGCTTAAAAACATGCAAAAAACATACATTGTGCCATACTAAAAAAAATCATGCAAAAAAACATACATGTACTTCACTAAAAAAAAATCATGCAAAAAAACATACATGTACTGCACCTGTAAGATTATGAAACCATGCTTAAAAAAAAAAAAAAAAAAAAAATTAGGAATGCTTAAAATCAGGATTTAATAAAAAAATAAAAAATATATAAAAAATTGCATTTTACTATAATACCCTTTTGGATTAATAATAATTTTTAATATTTAAAAAAATCTCATTGGTTTAGAAGGGTTCTCAAAGTTCTCGCACTTAATATGGTTCTCAAAATAAAGGCCACCTATATATATATATATATATATATATATATATATATATACTATATAAAATGTAGAAAAAGTCAAAGGTGAAAGTGGAAACTTGAAATTTGAAAGTTGAAAGTTGAAAGTCAAGGTTTAATATTGAGGAAAAATGTTATCTTTAAGATGTGTTAATTAACAAAAGTATTAACGGAAAGTATTGAGTTTATTGGTGGAATATACAAAATTTCGGATTTGTCACTACAATGTATAAATTCGTTAAATGTCTTGAATATGTAATTAAGTTTTCTATCTATTTCTTTCATATTTTTTAACTTGTCTCATAGGTCTGATGTGAAAATCATCTATGATTAATAAGCTATCATACTTTTCAATTTTCATTCATGTAAAGCGTACTCTCGATCTGTATCCTATCACCTGAAGCCACAAATAAGCTTTTACAAATATCTGGTAGGGTATGAAATAATTTGAACAAGGGTTGTTTTATTTTAATTTATTGTTAGGATTTTCGTATAATTATGTGTATCTTTATCTTTACTACATACATAAAATGTAAAAAGAAAATCAAAGGTGAAAGTGGAAATTTGAAACTTGAAAGTTGAAAGTCAAGGTTAAATATTGAAGAAAAATGTTATCTTTAAGCTGTGTTAATTGACGAAAGTATTAACAGAAAATATTGAGTTTATTGGCTAGAATATTCAAAATTTCGGATGTATATGGCTGGAATATTCAACATTTCGGAAAGTATTGATGGTCAACCTATAATGGGTAACTCTTTAATCTATAACCCTTTATAAAAGAGCAATATTCCCGGACCTAAAAGTTAACATAGCCCTTCCAAACCCACACATCTCATCCATTTCCAAATTAAAAACACACATACACACACACACACATCTCATGTCTCAGTTCAAATCAACACACTCTCATCTCTCACACGATCGTCTCTATGTGTCAACAAACCGCATCAACACCATTTATGCCGCCTCATCTCTTTCTCTCGCCGGTTAACGTTGCCGGTGGTGGTAGTGGTGACTGGTGGGTGACTATAGTGACGGGTGTGTGATGCTGTGATCCAAAATAGTGATTAGCGTTTGGCGATGGTGATGGTTTAAGACGGGGTACCTTCAAGGCGCGTGAATTCTACCATGATGAACCGATGGTGATTGTGTGTATATGTTTGGCACATTAATGTGTTTGCCTGTATTAGATTTTTTGGTGAGATCTATCCAGATCTGTCGATATTCATTCAGATCTGATGAAACCCGGTTAAGAAAACGGGCAATGATGCTTTTTGAGGTCACTTTGTATGCTTTTTTGTGTTTTTTATATCTTTGTTGTTTATCAACATATTCTACTTTATAAGGAACCATATTACAACCTATTATTTATTTTTACGTTAGTTCATAGTGTGTGTATCATATGCGATCTCAGTTATTAAATATTGAAATGTGTGCAATGAATTTTTAAAAATATTGTTTTGATATTTATATATAGTTAAAATTGCAGGGATATTGATGTGAATAATTTGAATGTTTACAATCACAAAACATTGTATCGGTTTATTATTTAGTCACGGGGTTTATTTTTTTTTTGTTCTTGTTTATGCGCATTAAATACGTTAAATACAAATTTGATTTCAAATATTGATATAATGATGGTGATTGATTGATGCTTTAATCGTTGATTGTTCTGGCGCATTAATTTCAAATATATTATACAAAGTTTCCTGAAATAATTTGGTCAAAATACATTATACAACCGGTGTATATAATTTTGTTAAGTTTCTTAGATTTGAAGTTTTTTTAATTGGGTAAAATCCCATGTCTTGATAGATGATAACTACAAAGTGAAGTCAATCAAAAAGTTCTGTCAAAGAGGATTCAACACCTCAAATGACGTGTACTAAAAAATTTTACACGACGAGTAACGTGCATTGTTAGTTATCTTATAATTAATGTAATGTTTTATTTTCAGTTTTAATAAATATTTTTATATGTTCTTTGATACATGTTAATAACTTTTGCTTCAGTTGAATTATCGCATGTTACGAAACACTTACTACAATATCGCATATCGTTAATTATCTGCCGCTAGAAACCGCTGCCGCTAGGCGCGGGTACTCGTCTATTATATATATATATATATATATATATATATATATATATATATATATATATATATATATATATATATATATATATATATATATATATATATATATTTCAAACATGACAAATATTAGATTGTGAGTGAAACACATTTAGCGTTAAACAAAATCACAATAATTTGTAATTTTATTTTATTTGAATTTGAATTGTAATGTTTTTTTATTTTATTTAAATTATTAATGTTATGTGTTTTAGTTATTAATAAAATTTTAATTTTAGTGATTAAAATAAAAGAAAATGAAAAAAATAAAAGTTTGTGGTAATGTTTGTTGTCTTATTACACTAGGTTGGTGGTGATTTTGATTATGGATAAAAAAGTTGATGTAGCGCTAAAATAACGATGATGATGTTGATTGTTATTATCGCTAGCTTAATATTAAAAAATGGATAATAATTTGACTCTTTCAAGTCAAATGCCGACATGGCGTATTGGTGTTCAAACGGTTTCGTTGAAAATCATCTTCTAAATTATTGAACGTCTTAATGTCAACATCTAGCTTTTAAAAACCATACACGTTTAAAAGTAATCTCAACCTTACGATTTGTTTCTTCCAACTTTACCAAAAGCAATTACACTTTGATAAAATTCCGATTCGATAACAACTTCCAAATATAGCTACGTGGTAGCGTAATGAATTGTATATTTAAGACATCAATCAAACAAAAAAAAAATGGAAACGAATCTCACTCTTTTAACGTGTCTAATCACAACTTATTTTTTTTAACGTGTCTAATCATACCTAAATATTCACATTTTGAGTAAGAAGACAGTTTGCACTCTGTGCAAATGTGCGTGATCGCAGGGACGACCACATTTGAGCCAGGTGTGGCTCGATTTTAGGTTACGAAGTGTATCTTTTTTAATAAAATAGGAGCATGTCTTTTCTGAATACGTGCAACCTTCAATTTTACTTGATAAATTCTTTATTAAGCAACTTTAATACTTATAATCATAAAAAAATAGTGCACAATGCCTTCTCAAAATTCCTAAGTCCGTCTCTGCATGATCGATAAATTGATAGCAAATGTGTAACATATCCAAACATCAACAAACTCTTAATTAAGGACACTTAATAAATTATTCAAAATTCTCAGTGATATTTTCATTAGATATAAGTAAGGATTTCAATAGTTACGGATTTCTCCTACTATGTGAACACAAATATATGTGACTTGAAATCGATGAAAATTATAGCTATCTAAAACGATCCAGAAAGTAACAGATCCTTACTATAAACTTAATGTTCACAAATTTGATAATGTTTTTACCAGATAACCAATGACTTCAGGGGCAGACCTAAGGGTTTCCGAGAACTCGATGGATGAATTAGATCCAGGAGCTTTTTGTGTCACACTAATATGTCAAAAGAAATACATGTCTTTTTAACTTAAAGTCCTAAGTCCGGACAGGACATGACTTAATAGTTACACCACTACGTAGTAAAAAAAATGCGACTCCGTGAGAGTGACATATAAACGTAACAAAAATGGACGAAAACGTTAGAAAACGAACCTGCCACAGCTTTTGAGAACGTAACGGATCTCACCGATAGGAATAGGAGTACTATAAGGATTCGAAACATTAACCTTAGCGTTATAAGTAACATTACTAAGGCATACACCTTTTAGATCAACATCAGTCACAGTCGCCTCGGGTTTCGCCATGCTGGCAACCTTATCAGAAACATATTGCTTAGCCCTGTCAAGTATTCCGGACATATCTCCGATGAGGATTGTCAACGATTTTTTTTAGAAAGTATATTATGGTGGATTGTTTTTTTGCACTAAGAATATGCTTTTTGTTATAAAAATGTGAAGATATTGTGAGATTTTTATATGTGAATTGGCAGGCAATATAATGATCCGTGGGTCGGGCCTTGAAGATGGGTCACATGTTACATTGACTTTTATCCAAATAAATTTGTTTTGCACACAACTTATACACGGAGTAATTTAAAAAGTTAATTTTATGGTTCAAGATTCTTTCGAGTTGAATTTGAAGATGATAAATCATTTTATGTTTGTATACAAAGTCTCTTTAACCAAAGATTAATTCAAGTAATATTTTCAATATAGTTGTATACATAAAAGGTTAGGGGTACAATTATTTTTTAGTACGTTAAGAGCATCAGGTACGATGTGTTATAGGATGTGTTTTCGCCTTATGGCGTGAGCAAATCACACTCGTGTCGCGTTATAGGTTTGTGCGCCGTCACCACGGCGCAAGTTATCCGTTTTTTCTGGGGAGCAACGGTTTGGTGTTTGTTTGTGTTTGAGTTTTATTTTGTGTTTGTGTTTGTGTTTATGTTTTTTCTTGTTGCGGGTCTACCGAAGTAAGAAGAAGATGTTTGAGTTTGTTTTTATTTATTTTTCATTATAAATCATGTTGATATAAATGTTTACGTACTTAGATCATGATGGTTTGTTTTCTTACACATCTAGTCCTTAGTGGCTTTACATTGTTAGTTATTGCATTCAACTTGTTACATTATTACTCTTAATATGCATGGAGTATAAAATTTGGTTTAAATGTAATTGTTTTGTTTAGATTATGTACGGTTTTATTTTAATGTGTAGTTTTATTTATTAAGTGAAAAAATTTAAAACTGCAAGGCCCAAATAGCGTCCTATAACGTGAGTGATGACTGATGAGGATGGGTGCTTTTGGGCTTAGTTATAAAGTGAAAATCATGATAACATTTTTTGCTATAAAACGAGCCTCTTACTCAATACCCCGTTTCGTGGTCTAACATGTTAAAATTCACTAATCTTGAAAGCATATCAAACAATGACGGGTTCATCTATACTTTGCAATACATTTTAAAGTAAATACAATGTTAAAATATAGTTACTATATTCAATATAGGATTTTGCTATGTGTAACATAAGGGCTACATCTAATTGTTAAAAATATGCAATGAAGTGTGATACATTTAGTTGGTTGAGAGAAGTTAAATTCAGAGTATAGATAGTTATCTAAAAGTACCAGCTATTTATGCATATCATAATTTATTAAACATAGCCTAAGGGCTATGTTTAGCATTTTTCTTGAATATATATATACGAAGTGAGAGATGTAATAGATATACTTTGGAAAATACATGTTTGATAATCAGCATAAGCTTGTATCAGTATACACAATCCTTCAAAGTGAAGTACTTATTGTTAATACATACTTGTAATGCAAGTGATGACATTATCGATCTTATTTTCACTTCCACACGTCGGAGAGCGAAGGCAGCTTGATCTCACCTTTGCTGTTTACAGGTATGCAAATTTCACCGATGATTGGGAGGTCAACAACTAGTGTGACTTCAAGCTCATAGTCAATGTCGCAATCTCGTGCAATGTCCTTAACCAAGCTTACTAACACACTGTGTGGAACCTTCATCTCGATATCTAGCATGGTGTCATCGTTTCCTTTAAGTGAACCAGGGTCAGGGACCGTGCCCGTTGCAATTACACTAGTTCAAAAACAACCCAAAGTCAGTTTATATAGAGCACAAGGTTTTTATACGATCAAGAGTGTAACAGCGACTATAAGGACACTTAATAAATTATTCAAAATTCTCGAGTCATATTTCGTAAGATAAGTAACGATTTTCTTAAAAAGGTATACGAAGAATTTTTATGTGTAAAACGACAATTTTTTTTTTTTTTTAAATCTTTACTAATCAAGGTAATAGTCAAGTCAAAAATAATAAGATCAATATTCAACAGATAACCAAATCCTTATTATAAACGTAACAAAAATGGACGAAAATGATATGAAACGAACCTGCCACCACTTTTGAGAACGTAACGGATCTCACCAATAGGAATAGTAGTACTATAAGGATTCGTAACATTGACCTTAGCGTTATAAGTAACGTTACTAAGGCCTACACCTTTTAGATCAACATCAGTCACATCAGCCTCTGGCTTCGCCACGTTCGCGACCTTATCGGTAACATATTGCTTAGCCTTGTCAAGCATTCCAGCCATATCTCCGATGAGAATTGTGGACGATTTTTTTAGAAAGTATTAACTATTAAGGTACGTGTATTGTTTTTGCACTACGACTATGCTTTTGCTATAATTATGTGAAGATGTAGTAAGATATTTATATGTGAAGTGGTGGGCAATATAGTGATCCGTGTGTCGGGCCTTGGAGATGAGTCACATGTCGACAGTCGACATAAACTTTTATATATATCATACTACGTACACCCGATCCAAAACAATTTGTTTTAGACACGTACAACTTAAGACAAATATATTTAAAAAATTGAGAAAATTTCTTAACCGAAAACTTTATCATATTGAAATACAAAACATAACGGAACACATTTAAATTACCAAAATAAACTTTTTCATTAGCTAAAAGACATGTGGCAAATCAAAACTCGTCAAGATAGGCACACATTTATATTTTTCATCAAACGCGCCTCTTTTTCAATATATAATGTTAGGCGCACTCAAAAACTCATGTGCTCCCTCTTGTGCGCCTAGTTAAAAGACAAAATAAGTGATTAAAAGACCCTCAAGCGACACATACTGTTGTTCCCCGTTCACTATCGTTTAAAAAAGCTTAAGTTTATAAAACAAGTTAATAGTGAACTATGACTGAAATTAACATAAGAAAAACACACTAAGTAATTTTCAACATCATATTCTTATTAGAAATAAATCCACAAAGATACGTTACCCAAGTACTTGCGGAATAGTACTTGGGATTGAAATGACAAAGTTGGGTGACTCCTCTCTAAGCTCAGGCTAAGTCTGAGCACAAGTCTTAGAGCTCACTGAGCTATCTCAGGAACTAAGTTGTATTTGGAGGAGTGAAAAGATGGCTTGCGTGTATGTGTGTTTTTTACAATTCACAAGCTTAACATTTTCACTCCATCTCTTATGCTATTTATACATGTATGATATTTGACTCTTTCCTAAGTGACAAACTGACATCATTCAGAAGACAAAATACTGATGTATTTTGTCTCTGTTTACAAAGACTATTCTAGGTAAGAGACAAGACTACTTTCCTAAGTTCAGTGATGACACTGAGCCTGATGTTTTGCCATTCAGGGAAAGTTGACTTTGGTTGATAAGGACTTCGTCTTATCTGATTCAACCTTTTCCCGCCTTGTCCCGCTCTTTCTTCAGTCTTTACATCCTTCAGTCTTCTACTTCAGTTTGTCTTCAGTGTAAGAAGTTGGAGAGGAATCTTAGGGATTCAGTGAGTTATTGTCATCACTCACTGAATCCATCATCTTCTTCTTGACTCAGTCTTCACCTTTTAAGTTCCGCCTTACTGAGTGGAGAGACTTCTTCTTTGCCTCATACTGAGTATCCTGAAGACGACTCACTGAGAGACTATGCACTCAGTGACCTGTTTGTGTTAACGGATTAAACACTTGGGCTATTTTCTATTCAAATCCTAGATTAAGGGGTTTGGGTATTTACTGAACCCAACAGTCTCCCCCCTATTTGGATATACAAATAGCCTAAGTGGTTGATCAGTGTAAGTGAGCAAGAGGCTTCTTCTTACACTGAATGTACTAATGAATACAATAAGGAACACTGAGTAAATGAATAAAACATACATCGTTTATTGATCAGATTACATAGTTCCTATCGCTAGTACAAAAGATAAAACAAAATGATGTCAGTCCAGATGGATTCCCAATGCTTCAAGCTTGACCTTTTTGGTGATGAGTGTTTCTCTGTCAGGATGGTCTCTTATCTTGGCATTCAGGTCTTGGCAGAACCTGATGTTCGCTGGGGTTTGGATTTGAGAGGCCACTGGTATGTAGCTCAACATTGCAGCCACACCAGCCTGATCAATGTCACTCCATCTTTGAAAAGCAGGGTTTCCATAGACATCAATGTGGAATAGCCCTCTTTCAGGCTTCTCAATCACTAGACAGTTCACAAATTTAACCCCTTCAGGCAGCTCCCTGTTACACTCCAGTCCAGGCACTTTAATCTCAGGTTGGAACTCAACTCTCTTCCTTTTGCCAGTGGATGATTGTGGTTGAGATCCTTGAGGTGCAGCTAAGGCAGCCTGAATTCCCAGTTGGGTTGGACAATCTCTCAGTCTTTCATATCTTTTACTGAGCATTTTCATCAGGTCCTTAACCACCACATTCTTCTTCTTTTCAATGATTGGACCAAGCTCATCAAGTTTAGTGATCCCAAAGTCAGTGAATTTGAGGGGATCATGGACCTCGAAGTGTCTTTTATCAACCCCTCTATAGACGTTCATGGCCAGTGGTTTGGTATTGGGGATGATTCCGACATCTGTGATTTTTTCAGGAAGCCTTCGGCTTGTCATTGTCCAGTTGTACTCCTCAATTCTGCTTTGCCTGAGAGCTTCAGTTTTCTTCTTCTTTTCTTCCAGCTACTTTTTCATTGTAGCTATCTGAGCCGCCTGAGCTTCCTTAAACTTTTTCCCTGCCTGACCCTTTTGAAGTTTGCTTGGATCTAATCCCATGTTCTCAGCTTCTTCGGCGACAACCTTTTCCAGTGCTTTTCTGTTCCTTTTCTCTTCCTCAGCTTGTTTCAACCTTTTTTCTTCTTTAGCAAGGTGTTTACTCAGCTGTTGTGGTGTGAGCAGGTATTCAGTGTCGCCGATTTTATAGGGAATCTTCTCAGGCTCAGAAGTTGCCATCTTGCCTTTTCCTTTGTCCTGGCCTGAGGAAGATAAAGTTGCTACCAGGGGTGGTGATGTTGTTGTTATTGGAGTGATTACTGTCAGTGTTGTTGTAGTTGATGTTGTTGGTGGGATTGATGAGATAGGTGTTGTTGAGACTGGTGGTGATGAGATTTGAGCCACTGATGCTGTTGGTGTTGGCTCCCCCTCAGTGTGAGAAGGAGTTTCTTCAGCAATATTCTCCCCTCAACTGTTGCCGGAACTTCAGTGAGGGCAAGAGTTGGAGTTGGTGCTGAGGGGGACGGAGCTGCTTGACCCTTGAAGGCTTGATATATTTCAGTGATCATAGCCTTTATCTCTGAAGTATCTGCTTGAAGACCAGTGACCTTGGTGTCCAAGTTAGCCTGAGAAAGCTCCAAAGCAGTCATCCGGGGACCAAGATTCCAGGCCATGGAAGACGAGGCCTGAGCCATAGCAGCTACCTGGGTGTTCAATGAGTCCACTGAGGTCTGAAGAGACTGAACTGAAGATTGGAGACCCTGAACATTTGCAGATTGGAGCATTTCAATCAGTTTAGTTAGTTGAGATGAATTTTTCATATACACCTCAGTGGCTTCCAGTACTTTGGCATTGATTGCCGGGTCCTCTTTAACAGCATCCCTGATTTCATCAATAGTAACTCCACATGACTGAAGATGCTTGAGAAACTTAACCAGGTTTTCATCCAGTCTGATAAGGTGTTGGTACATGAGATCTCTGTGCTCATGAACATTTTCATTGAAGGTGAGCACATCAGAATGAAGATCAGCGTAGCTGGCTGCTGCTTCAGTGTGTTGATCCCAAAATTGTTCAGTAACCCCAGTGTACAGTCTCCTTGAGGCTTTAGTGATCCACTGAACCAACTGTCTTTCAGTGACTGGAAGAATGTTGTCAAAACGGTTAAATTCCCTTGAGCTGGATGATGAGGAGTCTGAGTCATTATCTTCTGGATGAAAGGGTGACTCAGTATGCTCCTTTGGATCAGGCTGAGGCTCTTGTTCAGATTGAACCTCAGCGTCCATGTCTTCTCCAGCTGATAAGATTTCATCATCAGTCTCAGCAAGCTCATCTTCAGAGAATAATATCCCAGTGACATCAACAATAGTTAACCAGGGGTTGGTGTTGGGTTCCATATCAGCGGGTGGTATGTTTCCCTCTGAGTCTTTGTCCCCCGTTGACCCCTCGGACACTGGTGGGCATTTCCCAGTGTCTTCGCTGGAGTCAGGATTGGTTGTGGGTTCCGTATCGGCGGGTTGTTCCTTTCCCTCCGAGTCTTTGTCCCCCAGTGACCCCTGAGATACTGGTGGGCGTTTCCTAGTGCCTTTAGCAGAGTCAGTGATAGTTGTATCCCTATTAGTGAGTTGTTTGATTCCCTGAGTCTTTGGGAGAGATCAGTGTGCCCTCAGACAAAGGCTTGGATTTGCTAATGTCATCACTGGGCGTTGTGGAAGGCGCTCCCCTTCCAGCGGGTTGTTTGTTTCCCTCTGGATCTTGGGGAGTAGTAGGTGTGACCAAGGGCACTGACTGTGATGTATCAATGTCCTTCGTTGTCACTAGGGTGGTTGTTGCCTGGTCAGTGGGTGTCTTTTTGGTCTCGGGCTTTTTGTGCCTCTTAGGCTGTGCTCCTGAAGCCTAAGGGCCCTGAGACTTAGGTTTAGTCTTAGTCCCAGTCTGAGACTTCCCCTTTTTCTTTTTAGGAGCATGGTTTGGAGACACTGATCCACTTTGATTGTTTACAGCAATCATGTGGGCCGTCAATTCAATGGGAGTGACTAGGGATGGGTCCTTTTGAAAATTTGAAGGGCTCAGGATGCCAGGTAAATTTCCAAATTTTTCATCCTGAGTATAATTTGCACCCAGTAACGATTGCAGAGCACAAGAGACAAACCTAGGATACGAAACGTACTTCGTCCTAGTTTTGCTCTGTAGCTTCGTTACGAGCTCACTGTAAATGATCTCCCCTATGTCGACAGTGACCCCATTCATCAAGCAGTATGCCATCATCAACTGAATAGAGTTAACTTGTTCAGTGGATGAGTGGTTCCCGCCGAGGACCTGAATCACAAAAGTGAAGAGGATCCTCCAAGCCACGGGGAATGAGCTTTTAGTGACTGGGGTCTTGTCCAAAAAAGTTGGATCTAAAACGATTTGTTTTAACCCATCCTTCACTGTGGAGGGTTCAGGATGGGCGACATAAGCACCTTTGTTATAGTCTAACCCTGTTGATGTGCAAAACGTTTTGTAATCCAGGGTGTGTTGTTTCCCCCCATTTAGACTGAACCTGATGAGATACTCCCTGAGAGGTCTAAGGTTATTCTCATCAGTAGAAGGTGTCGGGTCAAAGGCTCTAGCTGTAGCCCAAAACTCCCTGAGGTAGTTTGGGTACACTACTGAGGGACATTTTACAAAGGCCGTTTTGAGTGGGCAGTTGAATAAAAATTTTATAATGTCTTTATAGGTTGGGACATTTTCAGGATATTCAAAATTTCCTATGACATTATTTGTTTTAAATTCAACGTTAGTAAGATCCCCTACCCACTGAGAAGCAAACTGGAGAGATTGTGTTCTAGCCATTTCCATATGAAATATTTTAGGGTTTTGAAAATATTTTGACTAGAATAATCAAAGTTGTTTTTGATCTCTCAAGTTTGTGATGAAAAACTTTTGTAAATGTTTACAAGAAGGGTTTTCCAAAAGAGGTTTTAAGAGTTTTTGAGCACACACAAATGTTTTTGAATTTTAGAAATGATTTTGACAGAGTTTTGTTGCAGAAAAGATTTGTGTGTGTTTGTTTGTGTTGGAAGAGGGTATTTATAGAGTGATAAGAGGGGTGTTTTGTGCACAAATGGGAATATTAAGAGTCGGTTTTTGAAAGACGTTTGAATTTCCACATTTAATGCTACCACTCCATTACCCGCAGTAAAATCCCGTTTTTCAAGGGAACAGTTGCAGTGCACAGTAAAAGTGCACTTTTGCAGAGATAAAATATCAATTTGATATTTTTTTGTGAGAGGCATTAAATGCTAAGTGGGATGACAGTAAGACAAAGAAACATATATTCCTTTATTAAATTGGTAAAGTTACCAACCTAGGACATTTAAGTAACTGATATTTAGATCATTCAGTTACTCATTCAATGCTCTTTGTCAAGTGTCAGGGACCCTGAATGAGTCTTACTTATTCAGTGAGAGGTTGGTTTTGGATATTCAGGGAGGATGGACCATTTCAGAGAACTTACTGAGATTGGTTTTCAGATACTTGACTTTCAATGTCAAGCATTCCCAATTCAGCTTTTAGTCTCCTGAAGGTAGGTTCGTCCAAGGGTTTGGTGAAGATATCAGCCAGTTGATATTCAGTAGGGATGAAATGAAGTTCTATGTCTCCTTTCATTATGTGATCCCTGATGAAGTGATATCTGATATCAATGTGTTTGGTTCTTTGGTGGAGGACAGGGTTGTTGGAGATTGCAATAGCACTAGTGTTATCACAGAAGATGGGCACCATTTTGTAATGGATGTCATAGTCACTGAGTTGACTTTTCATCCATAATACATTGGCACAGCATCCTGCTGCAGCTACATATTCAGCTTCAGCTGAGGACATAGCCACTGATTGTTGCTTCTTTGCACTCCAACAAACCAGTTTTCCTCCAAGAAATTGACAGGACCCTGAGGTACTTTTTCTGTCCATGTTGCAGCCAGCATAATCAGAATCAGAGTAACCCTTGAGATCAAACCCTGAGCATTTTGGATAATAGAGTCCAAGGTTTGGGGTTCCTTTCAGGTACCTGAGTATTCTTTTGGCTGCAGTGAGGTGAGATTCTTTGGGATTGGACTGATATCTTGCTATTAAACAGACTGAAAATTGTATGTCTGGTCTAGTAGCGGTTAGATACATCAGTGAGCCAACAATCCCTCTGAAATGAGTTTGATTGACTGATTTGCCAGTGAGATCAGGTCCAAGGTTGTTAGGTGGGACCATTGGTGTCTTCACTAAGGCACAGTCATATATCTCATATTTCTTCAAGAGATTTCTGGTGTATTTCTCTTGACTGATGGATATTCCTTTATCAGTTTGCCTGATTTGTAGTCCAAGAAAGTATGTGAGTTCTCCCATCATGCTCATCTCAAACTTCTTTGTCATCAGTTTTTCAAACTGTTTGCAAAGTTTGTAGTTTGTTGAGCCAAAGATGATATCATCAACATACACTTGGACTAGAATCACATCATGTTGAGTTCTATAGACAAACAGTGTGTTGTCTATCTTTCCTCTGACAAACTTGTTTTGTATCAGGAAGGCTGAGAGAGTCTCATACCATGCTCTGGGAGCTTGTTTAAGTCCATAAAGGGCTTTGTCAAGCTTGTAGACATAGTCAGGGAATTCACTACTCTCAAAGCCAGGAGGTTGCTGAACATACACATCTTCCTTGAGATCACCATTTAAGAATGCACTTTTAACATCCATTTGGTAGACCCTGAAGTTCATGTATGTTGCATATGCAAGGAAGATCCTGATGGCTTCCATTCTTGCAACAGGAGCAAATGTCTCATCATAGTCAATGCCTTCTTGTTGACTGTAACCTTTGGCTACGAGTCTGGCTTTGTTTTTAATGACAGTGCCGTTTTCATCAGTTTTGTTTCTGAAAACCCACTTCATTCCTATGACTACTACATCCTGAGGACATTTGATCAAGGTCATGACCTTGTTTTTATCAAACTGTTGCAGTTCTTCTTGCATAGCCTGAACCCAGCTTGGGTATTTTAGAGCCTCAGTGACACTTTTGGGTTCTATTTTTGATAGGTAATCAGCATATAGACATTCATTGGCTGAGGCTGCAGTTAGACTAGCAGCCATGCTTCTAGTGAGCATGCCCTCAGTGGGTTTACCAATGATGTTTACAAGCTCAATATCCTGAGTTCTTGTCCACTTACTTTGTGGTCTGGGATCTCAGCTTGATGATGTCACTGGGTGATCAGATGTGAGTTCAGGTGCAAGAGTCACAAAATCATTTAGAACATCTGTAGAGATGTCTTGTTCATGGTGAGATTCATGAGATACAGGTTCCTGATCATTTGAATCAGTGTTTCCTATCCCTGCAGGGACTGACTGATTATCAATGAGCTCACTGATGGTTGGTTGAGGTAGGTTGTGAGGTAAGACATAATATGAGATGTCAGCATCAGCTTGATATGAGGAATTGAATTCAGTGTTGTGCTCATCCGAAGGATATCTTGATGAGTTATCAATTACTATTTCCTCTACTGAGGTGTTGGTGAACCTGATGCTTTCAGTACTTTCATCAAAGGTGACATGAAAGGTTTCCTCAACTTGTTGTCTCCTTGTATTAAAAACCCTGAAGGCTTTGGAGATCAGTGAGTAGCCTAAGAAGTATCTATCATCATGTTGGAATCACTCCTAAACAGTATTTCAAGTATTTATATTTCATATGTAATAGGTAGCTTTATTATGGCCTTTATGTTTGTTTAAGGTCAAGCTTATGTAGAAGGCCCATAAGCTTAGCCCCAAGCCCACATAAGAAAGGATGGGAACTAGGAGTGTTGCCCTAGCTTCCCTCCTATAAATACTCTTGTAAACCCTCATTTGAGGGTTGGTTGTTCAAGTTTTCTCTTTCACATATGCCTTACGCATAAACGGTCATAATATTGTTTGTGTGTGTGTTAGATCTTGTTCATCCGCCTTCATCTCTTCTCTTATAACTTGTGTTTGTAAAACTAGTGACCTAACAGTGGTATCAATCGCCTACTAGTTGGGTGAATCGTTATTGTTTTTGCAGTGGTACTTTTGTTCCTACGCGTAAGGCTAACGAGTGATACTTTGGTTCGCTTAAAAACACGTTTTTTTTACACTTTTTAATCCAAGATTCTTGTACTTTCAATGTTTTGAGGTGTTAAAATACTTGTTTTTGGCAAAAAGTTTCAAACTTTACGCGTGGATCTACGTTTTTAAGCTTGTTTTTGTTCGTGGGTGTCGTTCTACGCGTAACCCGTTTAGCAGTTTTGGTACATCAAGTTTCACATTTTTGTGTTCTTTTGGTACTATTGAAGCTATTCCATAACAAAAATCTGGTTTAGAAACACATTTGGGCAAAATCAAAGTTACGAGTAATCCTACGCGTATCAAAACCCTAATATTACGCGTAAGATTTTCCTTGGTTTGATCTTCATTTTCCTGGTTTATTCCGTGTTTTCTTACTTGGATAAGTCTGAAAATACGCCGACTTTGGATATCTTTTGTACTGTGATAGTGTAAAAGATCATTTGGGCAAAAAACCCTAAACTTACGCATAAGCATAAGCTTACGCGTAGAAATCCTACGCATAAGATTCACCTTTACGCGTAAACTTAGGTTTACGCATAAGGGAATCCTACGCATAACTTTCTACGCCTAACTTACTGTTTACGCATAACTTTAGTGCTTTTATCCTACTTACGCGTAAGCTAAATCCTACGCGTAACTTCTTATTGTTACGCGTAACTTTGGTGCTTTCTACGCGTAAGTGCTACTTGGTTTATTGAGTAAAATTGAATTTTTCAAGGAGACTAAACGTTCAATTTTTACGCGAGATTCAAATTTTGGTTTAACTGTGAAAATTTTGGTCAAAAATTCAAATTTTTGGGCCTAAATTCAAATTTTTCGGGTCAAATTTGGCGTCTCATATCTCAAATTTTTCTTACATCCTTAGAATTGAATTTTATAGTGAATTTCAAATTTTGAGAGTCAAAAATTTTCAAAATTATTTTTGGAGGGAAATTGAAATTTACTATATCGGCCTTCTGTGTGCTATATCGTCTTCGCACCTTTTCTTCTCTTTGATTCTTCTGCAGGAAAGTGAAATGGATTATGATCATAAAGATCCATTTGTAGCATTGCAAGAAGGATTCATGGCTATATCTCTGGCATTCAAGCGTCAGACAGCATCTAATTCCCAATATCCCGCAGTCGTACAAGGTGCAAGAGTTGCTGTACATGAAAGGAATGCTCAAATGGACGTTGAGAATGTTGTGAGTACTGCATCTGTCGGTAATGCGGACAATGAGGTTGTAGCATTGGAAAAGCAGCATGACATCAGCAGATCTGGAGAAGATATCATACTTAACTACGACACCGAACCCAACTGTGACGAAGAACAAATGGTTGAGGAAGATATCCTACCCACTTATGACACTGACATAGAACAGATGGTCGAGGTACAATCTACTGTTGATCATTTTCTGCCTGCAAATGCGATACAACAAACTGAGCAACCTGAATTCAGTAATGAAGGAGAGGTTGACCAGTGTGTTGCAATATGTCCAGACAACTATCTCATGTCTGAGCCCTTACTTGTTAACAATTCAACTGAAACGTCAAATCAAACTCTTGAATCTGAAATCATTCATCTTAAAAAGACCATTGCTCAGTTTCATAAAGATTTTTCAAAACTAGAGGCACATTGCATCTCTCTTGAACTTAAATTACAAAACAAATCTTTTTCTTCAGAAAACAATGGTCAGTTTTCAAATGACCAAAGAAGATTCACTGACAAGAATGTGGATACTAATTTTGCAAAACCAACAATCTTGGGGAAATCGTCTCTAAAACCAATCAGAAACCAATCAGTTGTTAGACATCCAACTGCTTTTAAATCTGAACGTTCAAAATTGTCAAAACCACGGTTTCCCTCCCAAGTTGTTGAGAATAATCATTTGTCAAAACCAGTCACTCCACATTCCGGGCCCAACAATAATGCTTCTGTTTCTATTAAACATGTTTCTGTTAAACCTGCTTCTGTTATACCTGTACAAGTGGCTGCTTCTGGCCAATCTAGGATTAGTTCGAACACTGTGTCTAAACTGAGCATTAAACGTAAAAATTCATATGATTCAAATGACGCATACAAGAACTATGATCTAGAAAAGGCTAGGAAAAGGGCACTACTCCAAAAGGATGGAATCTTAGGTTCACGACCTAGTGTATCACCTTCGTGTGTATTACTGAACACTGCTTGTAGTAGCAAACCAAAACCTAAGTTAACTCAAACAGTTAGAAATAAACCCGTTGATCTAAACGTAAAATTTCAGAAACCTAATAGGTGGATCAATATAGGACGCAAATTCTTCCCAAAAGAAGTTTCAACATCCCTTAGATCTACCCTTAGATGGATACCAACAGGTAGAGTTTTCAAAACTGCTGGTCTTAGGTGGATTCCTACATGCAAGATACTAAGTAGTTGCACCAAAACAAGTGAGATACCCACTACATCCATCTGTGAGGCAGGAAAGGAAATCATCAAAATAACATGTTCAGGTGTCAAGAAGATAATTGACACTACATCGTTATGCCTCTAACACCTGGAACCCAGTTACACTTGGGGATCCATGTTTCTTTTCTTTCTTGCCCCCCCTTTCTATTTCTCTATGCAGGTACAACAACTATGGCTCCTACTGCAAAACAGCATAGGACCCATTTCTCACCGTCAAAATATCATGATCCATCAGCTGCATCACAAGTTGTCCTTAATCGTCAAAAATTGGAAACAATGAGTGCTCCTCTGGTTAAAGAGTCTTTCAAAAGTCGTGCTTCAGATGTATCGAATGTTTCCGCTGCACAACCGATAATACTCTAATTTCTGATACATCTGACTCTACAACAACAACCGTTACTGTAGCTGCACCTCCAATCGAATCTCTGAAAACAGAAGAACAAAGTGTTTCCTACAACAATGTCACAGCTGATGATCAACTTAATGAACTGAGATGTTTTTGTCAGCAGTTGATTCTCTCGAGATATTTATGGTACTTCACACTTGTTCGGTTGCTTGGATTTACATGGTTTCGATGTCTTCAATTCATCATCAACATACGTGGTGTATGATTCTGATTCATTGAAAACATCGAGAGGGAGAGAGTGTAGGCGTCCCTTTCCTTCTTCGTTTTTCCACGTGCTTCTTTGCGAAAATCCAATGCCTTCTTGAATTTCTTCAATTAGGGGACGAAATTAGACGATATGTGGCTCAAACGTCTCACTTTGGTGTTATCGTCTCAATTTCACGGGTGATCTTGTGTGAAGTTACCCAAATATGATGTTATGATGCCTCACACACATTCTTGGTATCGACTTATTGCATACTTACAGGTGATTAGTATTCCGAAAGACCACAACAGTCAGGGGAAAGTCGTATCATTTCGTCTTTCATGGTTTATTTGGTGTGATGCGTCTACATACGTGAGAAGATCTTGTTGATTTCTGGCATGTTACCCTCGAATGGATCTTCCGCAATTAGTCAGACTTACTTTGTGTGGTTTACTGCTCATCTACAAATTCCGCTGCATACTGAAACCTTCAAAAGTTAGAGGAAATGTAGACTTCATCAAAGTTTCAAATCTGCTAAAGACAGTTATCAGTTTGAGGGGAAGCTAATTTAGAAACATCGTCAATTGGGGAAAGGTTAATTTGTTTCATACTTATTTCATCTTTTCCCTAATATGGCTTGTGCACACATAACAGTGTACAACCCGTAATTGTCAAGAAAGGACCATGTGGTACGCCTCAGTGCCACAATCCTTATAAAAGGAGCGAAAGCTTCTTATTTTTGAGTAAAACCTATCAAACCTTTCACTTTTCAAGGTTTTGCTAAAAAAGACAAGTACTTCCCCATATGCTTTTTCAAAACCTCAACCGTTTATATCACTAGTTGAGGGGGAGTATTTGAATTAAAACTTTGTTCACAAATTGTTCACAGTGGTCACTCTTCCCGCAACACTCAAAATGGTCATATTTATTCTCAACCGTTCAAAAATAACATTTTTATATGCCATTTTTGAGGGGGAGAAAATTTGTGTGATAAGAAATATGTTGTGAAAAATGCAAATGAATATGTGTACCTCAGACTTAACCAACGAATTGACGGCACTAAACTGTTAGTAACTCGAAAAGACTTGTCCGGGACGGGTAATAATTTCAAGCTAGTTCGCTAGTAATGTAAACGTGTCTCGCAAAGGACTTGTCCAAGTAGAAAGTACCATTCGAGAAACTTTTGATAGACATGAACTCTGATGGGTTTGACAACCTTCCAAGGTTCGTCTACACCTTCAAGGTATTTATTAGAGCTAGTTGTCACCTAAAAACTGACAATGTAACTCTTTAACTATTCAACGTAACCGTGTCTCGCGGGAGATTGTCTATCTTTAGTGGATCAATTCTAAAAGTGCGCGCTCTTTCCTCACTGTGCATTTAACCATTAAAACTATTAAGCACATGTAGAGGGGGAGTATTTATGCAAAACCTTATCTCTCACAGTGGTTCAAACATGTTTTTCATTTACAAACCCTCTGAGAGATATTTTCACATACAGTGGTTTTAATGGCAAACATAGGTTAGTCATGGAGTTATAAGGTGACTAAGGTTAGGAATAACCGTCCTATGATCCGCCAGAGCCAGAGGGATCTACCCAAGGACACTACCATTAGTTAGTGTTAGAAGTCCTTAGGAATGATTGTAAAAAGGAGAAAATGAGAATCGGAGAAAGAAGGAGTTGAAGAATCAAAAGAAATGTAAAGTAAAGGGTGAAAAGAAATAGCCCTCCAGATTATTCAACTTAGGGCAGACACTGGGTTCAATTCATATGCTACTGGTTGTCACTTAGTGACACCGGTATTGAAGATTAAAAGTCGTCATGGACCCAGTGACGCATGCACTAAACCTTCTTAGCCACTCAAGTTTCTCTCAACAGAAGCTTGTTTCATTCTCACAGGGAACCCTACGTAAACTATTGGCTTTCTCTTAGAGATCGCTGGTATTGAAGAAGGAGACCCTCTCCCTAGTCTCCGCTCAGGAAAACCAAAACGCACTATTGAGTCTAGAGCCACGAGATTCATCAAAAGATCTCTTAGGAACACTTGACATTTAATCACTTGATGATCAACAAATAAGATTATCAGTGGTTCATATCGAGTCCTTCACAGATCTTAGCAATCTGTCGAGAACATTTATGAGAGGTTCACATCTGTGATCCTCAGTGATTGAATGGAAACTCCTGCCAGGGTCAACATCAAACAGCCCTGACAGCAGGTCACTTCGGTAACTCCCCGTGGATTACGCGGAGTGTGTCTCAAACGGTCTACAGTCGTGAGGTGATGCTTCGGTGCACCTCAGCGACTCATCTGAACTGTAGATGTACTTCGGTACATCGCGTTATCTCACTTGTGGGACTCCAGTTCAGGAACGGCCTGTGTAAGAATTAGAGTTGTGTTTTCACACTATGCTGTTAACACTCTCGAAGTTCAAACTTGTAAGTGCCGGAAACCGCTTATTACTAACCGTTTGAAATGTTTTCTTCTTATGGAAGCTCCGGAGCGGAATGATCGTGCTGATTCTTCTCATGCTCACGCCAACATCATCACTAATGGAAGTTCTATTCAAATGCAACACAACAGTCAGAATGATTCTTCATCAATCAAAGAATCTACAAAGTCAAAGACTTACAGAACTTCATCAGTATTGATTTCCAACGTCAAAGGGCGTGTGAGCATGTTGAAGAATGACGTGGAGACACTGGAGCAGCGAAGCAGACCTGAGGCAGACTGATGCAGACAACAACATACTATCACTTTCACCACAATGAACAATGATCAAAGAACAAAGTTAAAGATGACGTCGAAGCATAACTGTTCAAAGATAACTATCTCTCTACACTGGGGAGATTGTTCGAATCAAGACAATTCCTCTCACAAGAAAGAAGAATGTCAGAAAACGTCACAGCTACTATTACATCAACGCCTTCACCGTTTACATTCATATATACTTGAGGGGGAGATTGTTGGAATCACTCCTAAACAGTATTTCAAGTATTTATATTTCATATGTAATAGGTAGCTTTATTATGGCCTTTATGTTTGTTTAAGGTCAAGCTTATGTAGAAGGCCCATAAGCTTAGGCCCAAGCCCACATAAGAAAGGATGGGAACTAGGAGTGTTGCCCTAGCTTCCCTCCTATAAATACTCTTGTAAACCCTCATTTGAGGGTTGGTTGTTCAAGTTTTCTCTTTCACATATGCCTTACGCATAACCGGTCATAATATTGTTTGTGTGTGTGTTAGATCTTGTTCATCCGCCTTCATCTCTTCTCTTATAACTTGTGTTTGTAAAACTAGTGACCTAACACATCAGCTTTTGCATCAAACTTGCCTAGATGATCCTTGTGGTTATGAATGAATACAGGACATCCAAATACATGAAAATAGCTTATGTTAGGAAGTCTACCTTTGAAGATCTCATATGGGGTTTTATTATGTCTTTTGACAATGATTGACCTGTTTTGAGTGTAACAAGCAGTTTTGACTGCTTCAGTCCAAAAATGCTTTGAGAGGGCTGAGCCATTTAACATGGTTCTAGCAGCCTCAATGAGGGTTCTATTTTTCCTTTCAGCAACCCCATTTTGTTCAGGGGTATATGGAGATGAGAAATTTTGAGAAATTCCTTTTTCACCACAGAAACTCGCAAGCTCTTGATTTCTGAACTTAGTACCATTTTCAGTTCTGATTTGTTTAACAGTAATGTCATGCTGGTTTTCTATCTTCTTGATGAATGACATTATTGTATCAGCTGCCTGACTCTTCTTGGAAAGAAAGTATACCCAAGTGTATCTTGAGAACTCATCAACAATGACCAGTGTATACTTCTCATGTAGGATTGATCTGGGACTGACATGTCCAAAGAGATCCATGTGCAGGAGGTGAAGGCAGCTTTTGATGGAGAAATTTTGTTTGGTTTTGAATGATGCTCTGTGGTGTTTACCTTTTTCACAGGCAGAGCATGGTTTGTCTTTTGCAAAAACCAGTGATGGTAAGCCAAGGACCTTGTTTTGTTTTGCCAAGTTGTTGAGGTTTTTGAAGTTTAAGTGTGAGAGTCTCTTATGCCATAGCCAATTGATAGTTTCAGTGGCTTTAGCAAAGAGACACGTTCCATCTTGGGAGAGTGTTGACATGTCTAGCACATAAACATCATCTCTCCTAGGAGCTATCAACACAACTTCCGTGTTGGCATTGAAAATGGTACCTTGTTTATCATTGAATTGTACAATGTATTTAGCATCACATAGTTGACTGACACTGATGAGACTGTATTTGAGACCATTGACATAGGCTATTCTAGAGAAAACTATTCCATTGCCGTTTACTGAACCATAACCTTCAGTGGGACATGATGAGTTATCACCAAATACTACCTTGGGCCCTGGTTCCTTTACATACTTATGCAGATATTCCTTCACACCAGTCATGCTTCTTGAGCATCCACTGTCTAGATGCCAAATAGGCTCCCTGGCATGTCTCTGCACAAGTAGTAAACTGAATTAGTTTCTCTTCGTGACCCACTTACTAGTGGGCTTGGATCTCAAGGTCTCTTTGAAATTTGAAATCGACTCATGGTCAGTAGTTGTGTGCATGGTGCTACCACAGGTTTTGCATTTAGAGGCTGAGGATGACTCAGTGACTCTGGGTTGTTTGGAATTTCTCCTTGCATGAATGACACTGTCATGTTGGGATGTCTCATGAGCTGGATTAACGCATATATCACAGCATGTATTCATGAGACAATCATCCTGATGATGATCATTAAACCCACAGTGAGGGCACATAGGAAAAGGTTTTGCTCTATTCTTTGGAGCAGTTTTGGAGGATGAAGCATACTGATGACCAACTTTGGTATAGTTTGCTTGACTGACATACTGTAGATGATCTACAGTCCTGTGATCATCCTTTTTGCAGATCATGCAAAAAAGGATTCTATAGCAGTTGTCAGTGGTATGGCTGGTGTAATGACACAGCTCACACTTTTGTTTGTTTTTGGAGGTTGACTTAGACTTTGAGGAACTGGAGGAAGCTGACTTTGTCTCCTTGATTGGTTCAGGGACCTTTTCAATGGATTCCATTTTTTCAGTAAGCTTCCTCACAAGTTCAGTCAGTTGCTGGATTTGGTCAGCTTCAATGGGGACAGAGGATGTTGAAGTCTCAGTAGGAGTAGACTCTTGTTGGATTAGTTTTGCTTGTCTTTGTAGGATGGTTCTACCAAGTCCAGACCTTTCTTTTGGTGAATGAGGATTGAATTGTAGTGGAGTAAGCTCAGAGCTTGGAGCAGCACCCTGAAGAGGTTTCAGTGGTGGAAGCGGTGCTTGAGATTCTGCTTCAGACTCAGAGATATGTTCAGTACTACTGGGCACATCAGGGAGTCCAAGCATGCTCTTTAGAGCTTGACCTTCAGGCTCTAGAATCCTTCTAGAATCGAAATTTGGAAGCTTACTCTCAGGATTAACTCGTTCAATCCAATCACTGGAATTAGGATTAGCCAACATATTTGTAATCATGCCACCAGACACAAATGGCTTAGGAGAATGGTCTTTGTTGAGAGAGTCAGGGAGATGATCTTCACCTATGACTCTCTTCTTGCTATTGGGGGCTCCCACAACATCAAAGACCCTGGGATTCTTAGCAGTCCAACTATTAAGAATATCATTTGCCTTTTTAAGTTCATCTTGAAGATTCTGATTTCTTTTAACTAGTTCAGTGTTTTGAATTTGCAAAGTGACAGCCTCAAGCTTAGCTTGTTTTAAAATAAGCAATTCATCCCTACACTTATTCAATTCAAAACTTAACTTGTTGTACTTAGAAAAAAGATTCAGTCTTTGCTCTTCTACAAACTTAAGGTCTACATTTAGATAATTCATATAAGACTGCCAATCAGAGTCATCATCCATAGAAAGTAAAGTGTTTACCTTCTTCATTGTGATGTTGACCCATTCCCCGTTCCTAGCATGATTCTTCCCAACAGCTAGCTTGTCTTCTTTTGAGAGAGCCATCAGAGCACTGACATGTACCATTTCATCATCCGATGAGATTGGCTCTTCATCCCAGTCAAAGGTTTCAGCAACGAGGCCTTTTTTCTTACCCTGCACAGATTGAACAATTTTTGTTGTTTCTGAGGGACTGGCCTCAAGCAATGCAAGCTTAGCTTTTACTTTCTTATACTTAGCTTCATAATCAATGCTTTTGTTAAGATCAGATTTGTTTTGAACATTTTGATGAGACTGATAGATTTTTGGTTGAAATTTGCTAAAGCCTGAAGACTGATTAGATCCTGATGGTTTGTAAGAGGGTTCAGAAGTTGTTTTTGAAAAACAGTCTTTTGCAAAATGGCCTCTTTTATGACACTTATAGCATTCAGTGTCTTCAGTTGCTTTAGCAGTTGAAAAACATTTGTTTCTTTTTATAAACCTTCGAGAGTTAGCAAGGAGTGCCCTTTCCTGAAATTCAACATTCAGGTCATTTAGGTACTCCTCACTTGATCTCTCATCAGGCTCATCATCTGAGTTTTCTTGGAAATCTTGAACTACATTGTTAGAAAAGAAAGCAGTTGATATTGGTGATGAGGTAGTGGTCAGGGACTTCTTGACTTCCTGAGACTTCTTTAAGTCAGGGTATCGTCTGTTGATGAGGTTTTCCTCATAGACAAATTTCCCATAAATTTCAGGAAGCTCAAGATTTTGGATATGATTAGCATTCCTAAGTCCCTGAGAGAAATTCAACCACTTCTCAGGGAGACTGTTTACAAAACCAACATTGATTTCATGCTTGGACAACTTTACACCATCATTTGAAAGTTCATTTAAAAGAGTTTTGTATCTGGTGTAAGTTTGAGAGAGAGTTTCTGAGTCCTTAGCCCTGAAGGTGTTATACTCAAGTTTCAAGTCCATTATCCTGTTTTCCTTGGTATCAGATGGTCCTTCATGACTATGGACTAGGTCATCCCAGGTTTGCTTAGCAGTACTACAGCTTATAACAGACTCCATAATATCGTCAGGAAGACAAGATATTATGATACTTTTGAGTCTTTGGTCCTGGTTGACCACTCTCCTTTCATCCTGGGTCCACTGAGCTTCAGGTTTGGGCAACCCTTCATCAGTCTTTGGGACAAATGGACCTTCATTTATACACTTGATATAATAAGGTTCCATCCCAATCAAATAGCAAAGCATTCGCTTTTTCCATTTGTTGAATTTGCCAACTTCAAGTCTTGGGGCAACAGCTGAATAAGCTCCACCCTTTTTATCGACTAGTTGGGGTACATCAATTTCAGCCATTTAGGATCCTAATTTAAAAACTTTTAGAGCGGCCTAAAAACAAGTTTTATAATTATTCTTGCTCTGATACCACTTGTTGTTCCCCGTTCACTATCGTTTAAAACAGCTTAAGTTTATAAAACAAGTTAATAGTGAACTATGACTGAAATTAACATAAGAAAAGCACACTAAGTAATTTTCAACATCATATTCTTATTAGAAATAAATCCACAAAGAATACGTTACCCAAGTACTTGCAGAATAGTACTTGGGATTGAAATGACAAAGTTGGGTGACTCCTCTCTAAGCTCAGGCTAAGTCTGAGCACAAGTCTTAGAGCTCACTGAGCTATCTCAGGAACTAAGTTGTATTTGGAGGAGTGAAAAGATGGCTTGCGTGTATGTGTGTTTTTTACAATTCACAAGCTTAACCTTTTCACTCCATCTCTTATGCTATTTATACATGTATGATATTTGACTCTTTCCTAAGTGACAAACTGACATCATTCAGAAGACAAAATACTGATGTATTTTGTCTCTGTTTACAAAGACTATTCTAGGTAAGAGACAAGACTACTTTCCTAAGTTCAGTGATGACACTGAGCCTGATCTTTTGCCATTCAGGGAAATTTGACTTTGGTTGATAAGGACTTCGTCTTATCTGATTCAACCTTTTCCCGCCTTGTCCCGCTCTTTCTTCAGTCTTTACATCCTTCAGTCTTCTACTTCAGTTTGTCTTCAGTGTAAGAAGTTGGAGAGGAATCTTAGGGATTCAGTGAGTTATTGTCATCACTCACTGAATCCATCATCTTCTTCTTGACTCAGTCTTCACCCTTTAAGTTCCGCCTTACTGAGTGGAGAGACTTCTTCTTTGCCTCATACTGAGTATCCTGAAGACGACTCACTGAGAGACTATGCACTCAGTGACCTGTTTGTGTTAACGGATTAAACACTTGGGTTATTTTCTATTCAAATCCTAGATTAAGAGGTTTGGGTATTTACTATACACTAGCTAAGTGCCCCTAAACTTCAGTCATCATTAAGACATTTGTTAATACACATACACTAGCTAAGTGCCCCTAAACTTCAGTCATCAACGGTTTCAACGCTCTTAGATACACTAGCTAACGCTCTTAGTAATGGGCATGATGTCTGGAAAACTAACAAATTAGTTGTCTTTCACATTAAGACATTTGTTAGTTTTCCACAATAAGACATCTCTTATGCGCTTCAATGCTCATATAGCTAGTTTATAAGTTCATATGTTAGTTTATTTTGTTTAGTTTACTTCATAGTAGTTTTAGCATGTTCATCTTCAATAAAAGTTATTATTTTTAAAAATATAAGCCTACACACTTACTATAAAAGGAAGTCTCACATTTCAAAATAAGTAAACTTTATTAATTTTACTATTAATTTAATACATAGCTTTAAAATTTAGCTATCTTCCTGGAAATTAAATACACAACATTGTTGCAACACCAATTCAAAACATTGTAACAGCACACACCAATTCATTCATTTGTACAATTATTTTAAAAAAAAGCGTGTAACCTAATAACGTTTGATCGCCACATAATATAGTCACAAGGTACCCGCCGCATTATGCGGGTACCCTGCTAGTATACCTCTAAAATAAATAGGCGCATCTTCAAATTGAAGTGCTCCTTGTATGAAAGTGCTTTTGGTAGAGGCGCATCTTAAAATTGAAAGTGCTCCTTATATGAAAGTGCTTTTGGTTCATTTTGGTAATTTGTAGAGAATAGGTTTGTTTTGATAAAAGTGGTATGTTTTTAGGCTTATTTGGTAATTTAAAATGGTTAAGAATTGCGGCAAAAAAATGGCTAAGAATTGTATTAGGGAGTATATTACGGAGTAATTTTAGAGTCTAAGTTAGGGATAATCATTTGGACTCGAATCCCGGTATTGAATCGAAACTGTAACGGTATCGTACCTAAAAGATATCGGTACACGGTACAGGACCAATACTATGAATTAAGCCGAAAATAATTCGGTACCAATAATACAGTACCGGTACTAAAGCGGGATAGTATCGAAAAAATTCTCAGAATTTCAGTACTCATGTAAAATATAAAAAAAGAAACCAAACCTATTTTAAAATTTTTGGAACATTTGTAAGTTACAACTATCTTGATGATGTGTTTATTTAATTATTGGTTGTGTTTTCTGACACGTAGTGGTTCGAAATGACTCGAAAATGTACGTTTTGTCCATTTTTTTTTTGTTGTCACAGAAAGTTACAAGCATGAAATCTAGAATTTTTTTTGTTTAACAAAAAAAGGGAAGAACCGGATAGTTATCAATTTCCCGGTATCGGTACCGGAATCCCATCCAATACGGTACCGGTACCCCCCTTCATGCTCGGAAGAAAAACGGTGCCACCAATTCGGTACAGGTTCGGTATAAATCTGGTATCGTGCTCATCCCTAGTCTAAGCTATACAAGCCTGTAACAAGATCCTAACACGAGTTCGTGAGGTCGGGGAAACTCAAAATAGTAGTTAGACATGGTAAATGAGAAAACATCAAATACACACACTTATTATGTGTTATAAATGAGAGCTTCACCATCCTAGTTGTGATTAAGATGGTATATATACTACTCTATACGCTTATTTATACTATATTGACATTATTAGTTCCTGCGTATAAGTAAATGAAAAAACTAATGCAAATTACGAATATGGCTTCACATTTAAGGCTAACAAAACCTACCTAAAATAGTTATGATTTACAAGTATTTTTAGAGCACCCTTAAGAGGGAAGGGTATGGTGGCATGCCGTTGTGCATACCATTTTGCCAAATCAGCGTCACCTCAATATTTCACATTCACACACAAAAAATACTCCCTCTGGAGTGGCTCAAGCCGTTTGGGCACCGCTTCGCAGTTTTTGAGCCCCATTTTTTTTTTCATTTTTCAAACAAACTGAATTTTCATTCATAAAATAAAAATACAACTTAAAAAAAAGTTACGAAATTAAAGATAACATATACAAAAATAAAGATAAAAACATTACAAAAATTAAAAAATACATACAAAACTAAAAAAAAATACAATAACTAATTTTGTTGTTGTCGACATTTCTTCATTATTTCATCTTTTTGCATTTCGACGAAGAATGCTCGGTCCGGTGGCAAATTGAGGTTGGTTGTAGTATTGAGAAACCTTAATTCTCTCATTTTTTAGTGTGCCCTCGTGTTTCTTCCTCGCTGCCTTATACGCGGCTTGAGCGGCTTCTCGTTTGAGTCAAAACTCATTTTGCATAACGCTCGCAAGTTCCGGTGGGTTACTTCCCACGGTGCTCAACGAGGTTTCGATTTTGTTTTTTTCGAGGCACGTGGCTTGCAAGGGGGACGTGGTCTCGGATCATCGCCAAATAGCTCAACATGCCTGGTGAGATCAACCAGGTCAACGGGGTCAGGCGAATCCCACTTGGCTTGTTGTTTCAATATTTCTCACGCCCCGTCTTGAGTAAACGCTTTATTTCCCGATTTGGACTCATCACGAAATGCTTGCCTAAAACGCTTCATAAGATCATTTTTGTTTTCTCCACTTCGACCCACACATTATAAAGTTTGTAGACAGCGTTGAACCTTTGACAATTAGGGTTCAAAGTTGCCCATTTTTTCGTCAACATATCCTTGGTACGTTTGTGATGAGAAGATTTGTTGAACTCTAAAAGAACCTTGTTCCAAAATGAATCGTTCTTTTGGTCATTTCCGACTCGGTTATCCTCGGAAACGCTAACATAACATGAGGCGAATAATGTTTCCTTCGCCGCCGTCCAACGAGAATGAGCTCGTGTGGGCTCATCTTCCTCGTCGGGTACCTCGATTGTGTTATGATTTGCGGCTCGTTTTCTTTTTCTTCATAACTTTTGTTCATCGCGGTGTGAAGTGGGCTCGTTTGGTGGTGGCACAAATTGTGTTTGTTGTGTTCCTAGATGTAGATTTTGTTGAATATTTTGAAATTGTTGGTTAAACAATTGTCGTTGGTATTCTTGATATAGTTGTTCGGGGGTTAATGTACACATAGAGAAGTGGGTACCAAACGGAGGATATTGAGAAGATGTCGAGTGTCCGAACGAAGGTGTTGGAGAGTTATACGAGAATGATTATTGCGACATATTGTGAAAATTTGAAAAAATTAATCGTTAGGGTGTTGAGACATTATTTTTGTAAGTAAAAATGAAAGTAAATATGTTTAGTGTGTACATAAATGAAGGTGAAAAGTAAGTAATTGCATGTAAAAGTGATTGTATATTTGAGTTTATATAGAGTGGTAAAATGTAATAGTTTTAATTAAAAAAATGGAAAACCATCCATTTGGGCCTCAAACGGTAAATGAGTGTCCTTTTGGTCAGAGTGAATTCAGTCACTTGGGAAATGGCGTTGGCCTCCACCGGTGTGGTAACGAGCAAACGATGACACCGTTTTCTATGCCATGTCAGAATGGCGAAGGTGTGACGCCACCACACCCTTCCCTCTAAGTTCAAGCAAACCTGCCTTATCTGATATTTCCAACATTAATCTTGAAAGCAGATCAATCAATATGACGCACTCATCTATACTTTGCTACTCCTTCCGACTCAAAATTATTGCCCATATTTTTTTTTGAATGCCTTATGATAATTGTCTATTTTTTATTTAAAAAAATCAAAAATGAATTTACTAGGTATGGATAATATTTGATTGATTGAAGATTATAGTGTTCTTAATTTTCTTAAGCTATGTGTTTTTTTCCCTTAGAAATGACAATTTTGAGACATGAGGAAGGACTGAAGGAGTATATCTATACTACTATATAATGCATTTAAAAGCCAAACCTCATTCCAAGCCTAACTCCTAACCAAAAATTAAGATAAGGAGCTCCAATCATGAGATGACATGTGTCAATTCTTAACAAACTTCAAGCCTAACTCATAACCACTAAAAAGTAAGATAATGAGCTCCAATTATAAAATGACATGTGTCACTTCTCAATTAAAAATTCATCTTTATTTTCAAATTAAAATATCTTCTTATCTATTTATTTTTTTTATAATCTAATTTCACCATATTTTCTAAAATTTTATGCTCTTTAATTCAACATCCATTTTGATATATTTTTATGAGTTTTTAGTTTTTATATTTTTAGTGGGTTTATTTTATTTTAATTCAAATTTTTACGACTTTAACCTTTATTTCAATCAATAAAATCTTGATTCGTCAAATATATTTTTGGGGGAGTGTTTGACATGTAAGAGATTGCGAGAGTATTTTTATATGCGGGAATAATGATGTAACGGGAAAGCTACGGGTAACCTAAACAAACACATACAAGTAACACATATACATTCGAAGTGTTGTGAAACGAATTCACTAAACAGGTAAGCAAACACATATAACTATACTTATTGCCGCCGCTGTGCGCGGGTATCCGACTAGTATATCAAAACAAATGTTGAAAAGTAATAATGACGACATGAAATATAGACAAAGTGAGAGATGTAATTGATATATCTATGAAAATACATGTTTAACATGAGCTTGTATCACTACACATAATCCTTCAAATTGAAGTACTTATTATAAAAGACCGTGTTAATACATACTTGTAATGTAAGTGATCACATTCTCTATCTTATTTTCACTTCCACACGTCGGCGAGTGAAGGTAGCTTGACCTCACCTTTGCTACTTACAGGTATGCTTATCTCGCCAATGAGTGGCAGATCAACAACTAAGATGACTTGAAGCTCGTAGTCGATGTCCCAATCTAAAGCAATGTCCTTCACTAAGCTTACTAACACACTGTGTGGAACCTTAATCTCGACATCTAGCATGGTGTCACCACTTCCTTTAAGTGAACCAGGGTCAGGGATTGTTCCACTCGCAATCTTGCTAGTTCAAAATCAAAACACAAAAGTTATATATTAATGAGGCACAAAACATGCATTTATGCGTTTGTATAACATCTTAAAATGTCACAGAAGAAATAAACACAAGACATTTTAGAGAATAAGAAACGAACCTGCCACAACTTTTGAGAATGTAACGGATCTCACCGATAGGAATAGGAGTACTGTAAGGATTCGAAACATTGACCTTAGCGTTGTAAGTAACCTCACTAAGGGACACACCTTTGAGATCAACATCGGTCACATTCGCCTCCGGTTTTGCCATGCTAGCAACCGTATCGGAAACATATTGCGTTGCCATATCAATTATTCCTGCCATATCTCTTGTGAGGTTTGTCAAGAGCAAATTTTGAAAGATTCAATGTTTTTGTAATAAGAAGATGTTTTTGCTAAAGTTTTGGTTTAAGATAGTTATATATATGTGACGAGGAGACCATGATCCGTGGGTCGGGGCTCAAAGGATGGGTCACACGTGACATCGACTTTTATAAAATATTTCTTACGATTCACGACATTTAATATTTTGGAATGCACAACCGATCCGATATGTATTATCGAAACGTGGTTTGATAAATTGGAAATGATTTACCCACTTGACTTTTTGATCGTGATATTTTAACCTATGCATTAAACTGTTGTATTATGTATATCATCTATTTTAACTGGTTATACATAAATGGGTGCAAATCAAAACCTTATGTCAACAAATCATCTCCCTAATAATAAAATTAATTTTTGAAGTGTTGGCATTGATGCGTAATCGTTAGATGTGTTAACCTTAACCGATCGTTGTTGATAGTGGTGTATAATGTATATGGGCTTTAAATCTTGATCTAAATAACAAGTTAGTTTTTATTTTTAATATAGAAAGTATACTTTTGAATCTCGTTGTAATGCGGTGAGTAAAAAAAACTCATTTAGAGCAAAAGAATATAACATAAGTGAAATAAAACAAGTTAAAGTAAAAGATAAAACTATTTGTTGAACTAACTAAAGCGACATAAACAAATAGTTCTCTACGTTTTTTCTGGTCAGTAGCAAACATTTGTGAGTGACTGTACATGTGCAACTTTTAAGGAAGTAACGGGTATCGTCTATCAGAATATATATGCAGATAAATTCGTACAACTTTACCACAATCAGTGAGTTTACTGATTTTGATTAGATACCGTATTGAAATGTGTGTGTGTGATGAGAAACAAATATACATAGGCAAATTTTCACATTTTCAGTAACATTTTGATTTGATAACTAATGAATTACTTCAATAGCTATGTACAAGTGTTGATCTATGTTTACTCTTTCAAAAGTGTATGCAGTAACGAACGCAGAAATCTATTATGCAATTTTAAAAAAAATGATATAGAGTAAGCATTTTGTGTTAAAATCTAAAAAAGTTTATAAAAACAAACATTTTACACTACCAATAAGGCAATAATGTTGAAAGGGCATGTGCGTGTATAGTCTTCTCTTAAGTATATCCGCCTCTCGGTGTATGCAAGTACAGGGACGGAGCCAGGGGGTGTCCCGTGGGTGCCCGTGACACCTATAGATTTTTTCGATTTAGTGTTAATTTTAAGAAAAAGTATCGAGTTTTCCCAAATACATCTTAAATGACCCCAGTCCATTGAAATGTGTTTTTAGTCTTAGTTAGTTAGCATCCTAAACTTTACTGTATTATAATACGATTAAAAAAAAATTGTGCACCCGGTCATGTTTGTTCCTGGCTCCGTCCCTGTGCAAGTATGAATACATGACTGATATTCATAAAACGATACAAACCTAAATAAATTGTCTTCAGCATTTGAGTTTGTGCTTTATGTATGTTTATAAGTCACTTAAATGTTTTAGCATACAACTGTTCTTGTCAAAGAAAACGAGATAGCAAGTTAGCAACACTCGCACTTCAACTATTGTTAATAGTATAATTTTACACTATGCTCGTTGTCGGTCTGGTTCTTGGTTTTGATAGGTTCAAAATCCAATTTGCTCACCCCTAGCTCACATTTAACTAACTTAATCACGAGTATTGCTGCAATTTTCCTAAAAGTTATTCATGTTTCAACGTTTACGAGGCTTTTACATGCATTCCTAAAAGTTATTGATGGGCCGGTGCTTCATGGGTTTGTTGTTGGATCAAGGGAGATGGTGGAGTGGTATGGTGGGTTGACAAGGGCTGTTGGATTGGTGTTATTGTGGGCTGAAGGTTTGGGGCTGGTGGAAGTGTGAGTCGTGAGGTAGGTGATGATGTTGTGAGTTCTGGAGTATTTTGTACAGTAGTACTGGGTGAATTTGTAGTTGTGTTAGTAGTTGAGGTTAAAAGCTTTAAGCTTAAGGGTGAGGGAGTAGTGTCATTTTCCAGAAAATGGTATGAAGGGGGAGCGTTTGGTGTCATGCTACCAAATGGGAACTTGGTTTCTTCAAAATTGACGTGGCGAGATATTATAATTTTGTTGGTTGAAAGGTTGAGGCATCGGTATCCTCGGTGATTAGTGGGATAACCAAGAAACACATAAGGTGTAGATCGAGGTTGAAGTTTGTGTTTTGTATGTATGTAGGGGTAGCAAAGGCATCCAAAAATGCGTAAGTGATTGTAGTTTGGTCGTTTGTTAAATAATTTGGTGAAAGGTATGTTATTTTTAATTGCGGATGATGGCAAAATGTTTAAAAGATGAGTTGCCATAAAGAGAGCTTCAACCCAATATTGAGGTGGTAGGTTTGCTTGAAATAGAAGTGTGCGTATAAGCTTATTGATACTTCGTATCATTCTTTCGGATTTACCGTTTTACTGTGATGTTTTTGGGCAAGAATAATGAAATTGAATACCATTTTTATTAAATAAAGTATGTTGTTGGTTGTTATCGAACTCGCCCCCATGGTCACATTGGAATGCTTTTATCTCCATATTAAATTGAGTTTTCACATAAGCACGAAACTGTAAAATTTTTGCAAAAGCATCCGACTTCTTTTTAAGAGGATAAACCCATAGAAAATGAGAGAAATGGTCTAAAAAGATAACGTAATATTTGAAACCACTTACACTCGGGAGTGGAGAAGTCCACAAGTCCGAATGAACGATATCAAAAATGTTCTCAACAACGGAATTAGAAACATAAAAGGGATGTCTAGTATACTTGCCAAGTTGACAAGTATGGCACAAAGTCGACGAATTTGTTTTATTACACACAATAAAATTATTTGAAGCTAAAAATCATAGCACCTCATCCCCGGGGTGCCCGAGTCTTTGGTGCCACGTAAACTGAGTAGACGACACAAGAGCTGTAAGGGTGGTGGTGTTGGATGAGCGGAATGGATAGAGATCTTCGTTGCTATTACATCGGAGGAGTAGATGACGTGTCCAATAATCCTTCACAGAAAAACCAAATTCATCAAATTCAATACTACATTTGTTATCACGGGTGAATTGGCGTACGGAAATAGGATTTTTAATGATATGAGGAGTAATTAGGATGTTTTGTAAGTATAAAGGGCGATGTAAAGATGGTAAAATGCTATGACTGGTGTTCGTGACGGGGATTGTGGCCCCGTTACCAACAAGAATAGATGGAATAATGTTTGAATTAAAAACGGTTGTGAGTTTACCTGCATCCGCGGAGATATGTGAAGTCGCTACGGTATCCATATACCACCCGTTGTCTTCATTGTTGTCCGCATAACGAAGGGTGGTGGCATTAAAGGCTTGTGGGAGAGTTGTTGCTTGATCACCATATGGTCCATATTCATAATATCCCGAGGCCGACCCCGGTCGCGGTCCAAGTGGGCCATAAGTAGGGTTGAACTGTTGAGGGGTTGGGCCTAGTATCCAGGCACCTATCGGACCTGTTTGGCCAAAGGCTCGAGGTGCAGCAGTTTGAACAGAGGGTGGTCCAGTCCATTGTGGTCTAGGACTTTGGTATTGTGTCTGTTGAGGAACCCAACCCCAATGGTTTGGTGAATAAGCATTAGGCATCCCACCCACTGACGTTGCATTCCATTATTCAAGTTACCTGTTGGTTTGTTAGCTTTGGTATGGACAAAGAGACAACGATCACCGTAAGTACAACACCCTTTCTGAAAGTTCTTGCACAACTCACCAGAACCACGACCATTAGACCCACTATTACCACTTCGTCCACGGTTGGAATTTGTAGCAGCCATTAGAACAGTAGGGGATGAAGTATTTTCACGAGAGACAAAAATTTTGTTCTTACGGTTCATGCATGATTCTTCAACCAAAAGCATCGAACGAGCCTCGAGGAGGGTGGGTCGTTTGGTGCTATGACGAATGATGCTCGTAACATGCTCGAACTTGTCATCTAACCCGTTGATCGCATACATGAACAAGGTCTTGTCTTCAATTGGTGAGTCAATATTAGCCAATAGATCCGCAATTACTTTGATCCGCTTGAAGTATTCACAGATGGACATGCTTCCTAGATCCATAGAACGCAACTCATTCTCGAGTTCTAATGCCCTAGCTTCTTTGTTTTCATGGAAAAGGTCTTTGAGACTTTTTCACACACCTGTTGCTGTTGCTTTCTTTTTCATAACGGTTTGAAGAAGAGAAGTGGACAGGGTACCATAGATCCAGAATTTGACTAAAGAGTCGCTCTTTTTCTAGTCGGGATTGGTGGCATTGATGCTAGTTTTCGTGCCCTCAATATGGTCGAGGAGACCAAAGTTGTCACAGTGAGATACAAATAACTCACTCCATGCATCGTAGTTGAGTTGGTCGAGATCAAGGACAAGAGGCACATGTGTTTTGATGTTGGTTACGCCAAAAGGTTTTTCATTGTTTGGTGGTGGGTTTGGAGGGGTGTTAGCGTCGACTGCCATTGAGAGAGATTAGGGTTTTGGGAGAGCAGGGGGAGGGGAGGGATGAGGGAAATAAGGAAGGTACGTGATTTAGGGAAGAGTTTATTATGGGAGAATAATTCCTGGCTGTGATACCATTAAGGAATATGATTTCCTCCTTGAATGATATTGCATTATCAATTCAAATATATACAGAATACAAACCGCGTTCTATGCGTGATGAGCACAACATGGGCTGAGCCCTACAAACAGCTAATGGGCCTAACAAAACATTTACGTACATAACATGCAAATACATAAAATACAATCCACTAATAATATAATGTTATTATTCACTCTAATTTACAAATTTCTCTTTCAGTATGATAATAACATTATATATCTTCTGTATACACGACCTTAACTTACTTTTCGTCACCACAACCTTAACTTTTACGAGCACACATGACCTTAACTTAACTTTCTTTCTTTACAACCTTATTCATGATCAACTTAGTGTAATAAGTCGATCACAGTCACCACAAAAAAAATACCCAACTGACACAAATATACCTCACAAAAACCATTTAGTAAAAACACTCACACCCAAAATAACTCATACGACCTGGTCTTTCAGTCGACCAAGTTCTCCCGTTTTTTCCTATGAGACGCGTCTTTGGTGGTCTCCGTAACAAGGAGGCCCTTGTTGGGTGATCGACTTGGTCGATCCGTGGATGGTCTGAGGTTTACTAATTCATCAACTTTTCTTTTAAATCAAAAAATGGATTTAATATAAATTCTTATAAATTACTTTAATTGATATGATGAATGAGGGAACAATAAAACAATTACCAAAATCTACTCTTACCAAATCGAATAACCAAAATCGACACTATTTTTTCACATTATCAAAATCGATATGGCAAACAAATACATTTTCCCGCCACCACCATTTGCTCGCTACTTATACATTTTGCTCGTCTCTTTTGTTCAAAAAAGGGTTATTTAATAATAAAAATGACATGGCAAGCAAATGGTTTGCTCTTTATGTTCCCACTGATACCTAATTGATAACGAACCAAAATGGCCTTTTTAGGCCAATGCCATCTATTTTTGTTGAGGCAATTACAATGGAAAGGGGGAAGAGCCCTTTTTTCACAGACGCTCCTCTACAACTACCTTTCGCCCAACATGATCACGAACGCGTTCTTAACCAAGACTCAGGTTAAGCTTCGTCTCGGAACCTTGTGGGGTTAGGAAAGCATCCCGAGGTTGGCGCATCTCGTTGAGCATGGAGAAGCATTGGGATCCCCAATTTCTTTCTTCGGAGCCGTTTCTCTCCCCCCCCCCCCCCCCCGGTTAGGCATAGCGCTTCGCTTCCAGTTCTTCGAAAGAATCAAGTGACTTCTCCCTTCTTCATTGATCTAGGGGAAAAGGAACCGTCTACCAATTGGGAAGCTAGACATCAAGTAAGTGGCTTGATGAGGATAACTAAGCTGACATGCCGGAGTTGGCTATTGGCACATCATGCGGTAGCGTTCGTGGTAGAGGTGCTCCTTGAGTTCATTTGCTTTTGGTTTAATATGGTATCGATAGCAATAGTTGTTTTTCCAGTTTGTCGGTCCCCGATTATAAGTTCTCGTTGACCACGACCTATATGAACCACGCTATCTACCGCTTTGTAACCCAGTTTGCTTGTGTATCAAGTTTGTTTGCTATTTTCAAATAATTGATTTCACTCACCAAACAACTATACATATTAAATGAAAAAAATGAAATCACTCACCAAACAACTGTACATATTAAATGAAACTGTGTGCTTTCTCATAAATGCACTCATCAATATATTAACTCAATCAATTTAACATTTCACCTACACATCCATCTTTATCAAAAAGTTAGTGAGCAAATGAGGAGGGAGAGCAAACAAATTTGTTTGGCACATACTTCAAAGCGAGCAAATGAGGAGAGAGAGCAACACGTTTCCTTGCCACATACACTTGTCAACACCATATTTAATGTCGAAAACAAAAACAAAATGTTACGTATACAAATCTTATTCAACATGGGCAAATAAAAATGCGAGCAATTTTGTTTTGCTCTCTAATTCGTATTTTATAACACAAAAACGTTTTTCAAAATGTTTATTCTGGAAATATTTAAAAAAAAAAAAAAAAAAAAAGTTAATATCATTTCTTTAATAGTCGGAACATCATAAAAAAATATGCAATATTTCCTACCATTCTAGGGAACATTTACTTTTTTACTTTTTACATGTGCGTTGGGCCCCACATGCAGAAATTTAACACCAAAAATAACCGATTTTTGACCGTCATATTTTTCTGTTCACTGCACAAAACCGGCAAATAAGAGTTATCTACATTTTCGAATTAGCCAAAGAACACACATTGTGTGTGTGCTGTATTTTTTTTTAACGTTCACATTTAACCATATTTGATCGAAACCGTGTGTGAGAACTGAGGAACAATGACAGATATACGACCGCAAGGAAGTACGAAAATGCTTGTGGAAATGAATATTGATCAAGTTTCGACATATATTCAAAATGGTGATATTAAAGACTTGGCGGTTTATAGTAAAGCTTGCGTTGATTTAGGAAGGTTTTGGCTTTTAACTATGTTGTTGATTATTGTTTTGCTTTTGTTCAAGTTTAAAGTTAAACATTGAAAAAAGATAAGAGTAACTTTACATTTACTATAAGCTTTGTGCATAAGCTTATTGGAAGCTTTGCTTATTTTTTCAAAAATAATATTTTTTTGGTTGAGAAAGCTTCGAATAGCTTTTGGAAAAAGCTAGCTCTCATTAGCTCTTAGAATCAAAAGCTACTTGTAGTAGCTTATACAAATAAGCTCAAGCTTACGGCTAGTTTTGACAAAAGTATCCATAATTGCAAATAAAATTTAGGCAAACCGGGTCAAAGAAATTTATATGAGTTGGTCTAATACTATTTTGATCTAGTTTATCCTGCATGTTTTATATGTTTCAATGCATTAGAGTTAATACAAGGTCACACACTATTTCGTTAATATACTTAAGATTCTGCTATATGGAAAATGTAGTGCTATCGATTCAGCAATCGGAATGGATGAAGTTCCATCATCATCTCATCTGCTCAAGTTACTTGCTGTTATGGAAGAGGTTGGTTTTAGATGTCATGGCTTTGATAATTTAAGTTTTTGGCTGTCAAAGGAAAACACGCTTCAAATGAATGAAGAAAGACTAATCGTAAATTGTCAATTATGTCAAGGTTCTGCTATAAGATTTTAATTATCTGTGATTGTAGGTTTACATGCGTAAGACTGATTCACTCGAACCCTCGTTGATGTTGCTCATGCTACCTATCAAGGTATACATTTTCTTTAATTCTGAGACACGTTTGCCATGAAAACATTTTTCCTATATTTACAAATTTCTGTTAACACGTTCGCAACAGGCTGCTTGTAAAGTTGGTTGGTTTCCGGACGGGGATATAAAAAACGATCTCCTGTTGATGGCAAACGAGGTTGGTTGAAGTTCTTTTTTGGTGTGTTGAGATTATTGACCATATATTTTTACTCTGTTGTTTCTTAATGATGGAGTGGTAATCCTTAGTTTTTATTACATATTGTTAGGTAAGTAACGGGTTCTCTCACACAAACAAAATGATCATTGAACCAAGCTATGCACATTCTCGTATCACAGATATAATCTCAAGGTATTGGTTTCTCATATTCCTCCTCAGTGAATTGTTATGATCAAGATCACAAACCGAGTTTTGTTGTATATATAGATGACAAAATTTTATTCACATTGCTACTCCCTCTTTAGTAGTACAAATTTGCAGTTGATGTTATTTTTTATTTTTTTACAAATTTCATGATACTGTGTATTTCACTTGCAGGTTCTATCCAAGAATGAACGTAGAACACATACTTACTTCATTTGATGTCAAGGTATAATGTGTATATAAGAACCTTCCATAGTTTTTCCATACGTCTTTACACTGTCAAGTTTAATTGATTCACAGGCTGGATATGGGACTTTTATAGCCGATTTTCACATCTCTCAAAGTATGGCGCCGCCTCCCTTTCAGAACTTGGTAAGTGATTAATATACACTCAGGATATATGCAGAGGACAAAAAGTCATCACGGTCAAAGTTACCGCCACACCACCATAAATATTCCATTAGTTTTTGCTATGTTGATGTCATAATGGTAAATTCTGCACATTTTGTCACACGACCTAAAAGTTGATTGTTTACTTCTACCATATACAGTGGCTCTTAGTAGCTCGAACGGACAACATGGATACAGCTGCCTGCATTGCTAGTCCATCAAATGTGGAGTAAGATTTTTGTGTAACTATTTTATCTTAAAAAGTTTTCTTGTTAATTATATTATCTAACCTTCTACCTTTCCCTTCATAGGTTTCTCCTAAATGGCAGTGGAGTACCGAAGAGGACTAAAAATGACATGGTTTGTCACTCTAATGAACACTTTAATTTGCATTATTACCTAACCTTAGAGGTGGCAAGATGGGGCAGGGTTGGTGGGTTGGATGACAAGTAAAAAAAAGGGTCAGGTTGAAAATGGTCATTTTTTAGTATGGGTCAAAATGACCCGGATCATGTCGACTTGGCCTACAAACACTTGTTTGCACGTTACTTTTAAACATATAAATAAGAATAGACTTTGGGCGACTTTTAACCCCATTGATCATTCCTTTTTAAGCTAACATTTTACTGTTTGACCCGTTTGAGATAAAACACTAGCCGAGATCAATATGATAAGCAAATGGGTTGAAATTGCCACAGCTACCTAAGGTGATCACTCATGTCCATGTAATATGTTTATCAGGGTAAGGGACCACAACTCCCATCAAACGTGGCAAGAATGATCAAATACGGAGTTAACCTGCTAGAAGTTCTTGGGGACTTTGAAGGTAGGCTTACATTTCTATTGCTTCAGTTCTGATAAAAGTATATCTTTGTGTGCTTTATCTAAGACTTTACAGTTTGGAGGTTTCTGTTTCTTTTTGAACAAATTCAGGACAATATATTATTGCCGTAGCTATCATGAATTTGATATCATCTCCTAATCCTCCACAACTGCAAGATTACGTCCAACCCATATCTGAAAAAGCTGACTTAGGTAAGTCAAAGAAACTGCAATATCTTTCACACAAATGATGCGTTTTTTTTTATGTTGTTTAAGGGTAAGAATCAATGTTTTTTCCAACCTTTGTACATAATTCTTGTTCTTTTCCCGTTCCCTTGTTCAGATGGTGACATTAGCCAAATTTCTTCATGGATTTCACTTAACTGCCCTATTAGGTAAGCTGCAATATGAGAATGAATACTCCAGTTGCTTATGATCATGTAGAAATATACTGAGTAGGAATAAAGATATATTACTACAATTTTTTTAATTGACAGTCAATTTCGGATAAAAACTCCTGTGAAAGGGTATCTCTGCAAGCATCCTCAGGTAAAATATTAGCCCGATAAAATGAGAAAATAGCCGTTTTTGAGCTCAAAAGATATTATACTCCGATATCTTGCAAATTTATACGTGAATAAGGACTAATTTTGCTCTTAACTTCCTACAAACTGTGCAATTGTGCATACTGCAGTGCTTTGATTATAACTACTTTATGGCAATCAACTCAATAAGGCCTACATGGAAATGCCCTATTTGTAGAAAGCCAATCTGCAATCTAGATATACGCATCGATCAAGATGTTGTCAAGGCAAGAAATACAACTTTTATAAGAGCAACAATGGCGTCAACTTGCTTTTTAACTGATCTTCTGATTGATTTTTTCAGATATTGAATGAAGCGACGGAGAATATTAGTGATGTAATTATATCAACAGATGGTTCGTGGATGACTTCCACGACAGAAAAGAGCGAGATCAACGAAACAAACAGGGATACCACGAGCCAAAATAATCATGTTACTGATGACACTGAAAATCATATGACTATAGAAGCCAATGACTCAATTGATAATTCGTCTTCTGCCTTACGTAATTTAGGTGGTTCACCCGTTAGCGCGAGTGCAGAACCTCCATCTACCTCGTGGCAATCAACTGTAACAACTCCTGCAGTTTTTACTCCTCCAGTTCTCGGGGATCCTCGTTTGCCACCACTGGTATGTTATATCAGTATAAGAATATATGCAATATTTTCATTACTACATTGTATTGATCTATCTTATGATAAAATTGTAAATAAATACCACCAAAAAATTAACGAATGTTTAACTTTTGATGAATAAAGGAGTGAGAGTTCAAAAAATGAAACAGATAAGGATCAAACATGGATATGGCCACACACCTTACATAAAGGCTAAAGCTCACTCTCGTTGTTATGTGTGTTATACAGGTCACGTGTGACCCAGTTGTTACGCCTTCCTCTACGCACCATATGAACTCTGTTAACTTAACCACAAGGTCCACAGCTCAAGTCTCTTGCAGTTTGACCAATCCAAACCATCCATCTCCAGAAGCCCAACCACAGCAGGGTCAAGCAGACCGAGCCACTCAAGCAGACTTTGGCGCAAGTACAACTGAGCAATCTCAAGGTGCAAACTTTTCCACCCCATCTGCAACTAACTCCCAGCATTCCATTGCTCTTGCTTTCAACCAGCTAAGGAAAAGACATGAACAACAACACTACAATGCTCCTGTACAATCTCAAGTCAACGTAGGTAGAACCGCACAAGCTCAAAGTACAACTTTTGTCACGGCAGCTCAGGTCCTGCCGTCTGCAACTAATTCCCCACCTTCAAAGCAGCCCGAGAGAAGAGGTGAGCAGCAACACTACACCACCAATCCGGGTCAATCTCAAGTCAACGTAGGCACAACTGCCAAAGCTCAATGTAAAACCATGTTCACACCATCAGCAACTAGCTCCCAACATCCTATTGCTCTACCATTTAAATATTACAGCAGAAGAGGCCAGCAAAAATACACGGATTCTGAACAGTCTCAATTTGGCGTTGATAGAACCAAGCAAGCTCAAAATACGTCCATGTTCAAACCAGATGCAACTAATTCTCCCCATGCTATTGGTCTAGCAGTCGCTTTAGCTTTTGAGCACCTTAAGCGAGGAGATAGGCAACGGCACAACATTCCACCTGGTCAGTCTCAGCCTGAAGTTGGTACAACCAAGCTCACACCGTCTATTGCTCGACCTTTAAAACTCAGGAGAGTAGACGAGTTACACTATAGTACTGGTCAGTCTCCAGCCAATAGTGGTGCAAACAAGCAAGCTCAAGATACAACTATGTTCACACCTGTACGTCTCCCACCATCTGGGCAAGTAGATGTGCAGCTCAAGAAAAGAGCACGCGCACCAACCGGCCCCACAACCAAAACCCCAAGTCTTGATTCCCACCTCATTACTGCTAGAACAAGCATGCTGGGACAAGACGTGCAACATCACACCACTCCTCGTCTATCTAAAGTCAACGTTAGTAAGACCAAACAAGTTCAAAGTATAACCATGTTGCCACCAGCTGTAATTAGTTCCCTACAATCTATTGCTCGTGGTTATGAGCAACGACGCTACACTCCTGGTCACTCTCAAGCTCAGCCTTCATATGAAAGGCCATTGTCACAAACTCAACTTTCAGAACCAAAGGGTGATGCACCACCATGACAACCAACTTAGGCCAACAAACCATGGATCCAAACCGACGCTTTCTCAGAAATCACTTATGCATTAACCCCATCTTACGAAAATTGTCTCATATGTAGATATAAGGTTATAAGAATCTAACTAGACTCAATCTGCAACACCAAATTCTAGTGACCCAACTAGTATTAAAGTTTATATTAGTTGAAGTATAAGATGGGTGGATATTATATGTAGAGTTATGGTTATGCATTTAACTTATAAATGATGTTATATTACTTGAAGTTGAAACTTCTTTAATTTTTCTTGTCTTAAATTTGTTCTGCAGCTTGCTGATATAATTACAGTTTTTAAACCAAGGTCACATATCAACAAAAATCGCATGCCTAACTAGGTGCAGTGGCTGGATAACTAGAATAACATTTGTTCATATAGCCAGTTTTAACGCTAGGATGTTACCATATTGTGCAAGAAAGTAAGAAGCATATTAAATAAGAAAGATTCAAAAGTAAGAAGCTAATCAAGACATATATAAGAAGCAACAAACAATATTATTAGCAATATTGAGAAAGATATTTAATGATAAATGCACTTTTTACAATTACATAGGAGTTACATAAGTGCCTTTTATGATGGGGGCAAGATACAAGATCAAAAAGATTAACAGTAGCCTCTACGGCGTAGGGGTATTTTCTTTTCTACGCCGGCGTAGAGCTTTCAAATAGAATTTTTTTCGAGATTTAAAGTCTTTACGCTATAGAGGGAAACATCTCCCTACGTCATATAGACATCAATTCTAAATTCTTCTTTTATTTGCTTAATTTATTTTTGAGCATTGATTGGCATGCCTAATTATATGCCTAAATCTATGTGTCAGCATCCTATTGGTGACAATAAGGGACCCGCTTCTTCACAAACCAATAACTTATTGCCACATCTATTTAGGCACATAATTAGTCACATTTTAGGTCTCCCAATCATTTTCTTTATTTTTTATTTTACTATAATTAGGTTTCTTTTTGTATAATTTAATTCTTTAAATAAGGCTGATTATCTTTATCTCTAATAATATAATGGAAAAATGGTCAATTCTTGAGAGTGAAAACTTAAAATTTGGTCAACACCCAAACAATGCATTCGAATTACACATACTGAAAAGCGAAAAGTGAATAGTTTGGTCAACACATTATAAGGAAATCTCTATTAATATGGAAAAGAAGCTATGAATAATTAACATAATATGTAATTCTTTATAATATTTAATTGATTTCTTTGTCTTTCTATGAAACCAATAAAAAACACTTTCATTAAGAAGCCATTGTCTTTAATATCTTATGTATGTGTTGATTTGAACTACTACTATGAAACCGAACATTATATAAACACACTAACAATCGAAACGCCGAATGAATCAATCGAACGACATTGAACGTCATCATTTACCTAATCAAAATTATGATTTCTTTCCTTCGTTATTTTTTTGTTTGAATAACGCTATCGGAATTATTATGGGCTAATAACATTTTAAATCACTATACTTGTCAAGAATGGCAGTTCTGCGTAGCGAACTAAAAAAATAACTCTTTTAGACATTAAAGTTGACATTTTTGTCTTCTTTAAGTATTATGACCATTTTACCCTTCGAAAAATATTTCAAAAAAAGAAAGAGATTCGGAAAAAAAAATTCAAAAATTTCAAAAAAAAAGTATTTCGAAAAAAAAAATTCAAAAAAAATTTTGGAAAAAAAATTTCGAAAAAAAAGTATTTTGAAAAAAATTTAGAAAGGGTAAAATGGTCATAATGCTTAAAGAAAGACAAAAATGTCAAGTTTAATGTCTAAAAGAGTTATTTTTTAGTTCGCTACGCAGAACTGCCATTCTTGACAAGTATAGTGCTTTAAAAGGTTATTAACCCAATTATTATATACGTATTTGTAGAAAACGAGAAACGTAAAAGACGAGGACATTATAAGATGTTGATAATATCATAAGATGTTGATAAGTTATTGATCAACATGGTCAATATGCCAAATTGGTTTTTCAAAAGGATCTTATACGAGTTCTTATGAAAAAAAAAAACTCCATATATGTCTACTAATCTTTTTTGTATAGAAACCAAATCAATTAAATGCCTCCTTCAATCACTCCACTCTCAATAGCGAGAATTTAATTTTTATATGAGATTCAAACTTAATATGTCAAAGGTTTTCCATTGCGTATATAAAAAACCCCAATGTAAACATTCATTTCATATATCCGTACTTTTGTTACAGTTAGAATTAGAATTACAGGTAGAAAGAAAGGAAGCATGGAAATCAACAATAAAAAAAAAAGTTGATGATGATCTTGAGGTTGGTTTTCTTATATAATGTGTCGAGTATCTATAATCTTTTTTTTTTTTTTTTTTTTTTTTTTTTTTTTTTTTTTTTTTTTTTACAGTTGCTTTCCCAAACCCTCCTCCACATCGTAACCCTTTTTTCAACCAATAACTTATATCCTTTGTAATTCTTAAACTCGCTTAACGTGAGCAGATTGCCTCCTCATTACTTGCGTTTGAAAATTGGATGCCCGATTATTCTTTTAAGGAATCTCGATCCGGCAAATGGATTATGTAATGGCACGAGGTTGATATGCAAACGTTTTGATCCTAATGTCATCAATGCTGAGATTGCTCTCGGACAGCACACTGGAGTTAGAGTGCTCTTGCCAAGAATTCATCTTTCTCCATCTGAAGAAGACATGTTCCCTTTCAAACTAAAGAGAACACAATTTCCTATGCGACTTAGCTTTGCGATGACTATTAATAAAGCTCAAGGCCAAACAATTCCAAATGTGGGTGTCTATTTGCCCCATTCTGTTTTCTCGCATGGCCAGCTTTATATGGCATTGTCTAGAGGGATATCCCGTAGAACAACAAAAGTATTGGTTAAACCAGTCAAAGAGTTCCGCCAAGAAGGAATTTATACCTCAAATGTCGTGTTTCAAGAAGTTTTACGCGATGATTAGCGTGTGTTGTTAGTATTTCATTATTGATGTAATGTTTTCTTTATATTTCGTTTGATACATGTTAAGAATTTTTGTTACAGTTGAATTATCGCATGTTACAACCGTTTGCAATTACATTTTGATGTTTTCACTTTCTATTTTGAATGTTATACAAAGCACTTACCACAATATCGCATATCATTAATTGTCTGCCACTAGGAACCGCTGCCGCCAGGCGCGGGTACTCGCCTAGTATTACATATAAAGGGTGTATAGCTTTTCTTGAATGTTAAAAATTTAAAATTTTTGAAAACTTAAAAGATTAATGCAACTTATTACATACCATATAAAACTTAAAACTTAAAATTAATGAACTTCGACTAAGTACCATATAAACACCTATTATCATATATTGATCTAATACAACAACCTATATTCAAACTAGCTAAACATATTCATTGCTAAAATACAATAAATCACAATATCATAAACGTCAATATTTCTCATGTGACATTAACCTTTATGATATTGTCATATAAAACTTAAAACTTAAAATTAATGAACCTTGACTAACTACCATATAAACACCTATTATTATATATTGATCTAATACAACAACTTATATTCAAACTACCTAAACATATTCATTACTGAAATACAATAAATCACAATATCATAAACGTCAATATTTCTCATGGGACATAAACGTCATATTCATTAAGTAACTTATACTCAAACTACCTAAACATATTCATTAATTAACTCATTCTAATTAACACGGAGTACTAGAACAATGTTGTTAATACAAATAAGCCGTAAAAACGTTTATTTATATTTTACGATCTTCTAATATTTTGTCGATACAAATGTAAAATCATTTTAACGAAACAAATAAAATACGTAAATGGTTTGAGCCAATAGTTTACTAACACACTTACGTTTTCACATAAAACACTAAACAAGTAAAAGTGATTTTATAATTTATTATACATATATACAACAACTAGTGTTTACATATTGGGTAGATATATATATAACTAGTATGTATTATAATGGATAATATAATGGGTAGCAGTTTAAATATTTGACCCATTGACCAAATATATTGAATATAGTTGGGTAAAATCCAAAGTCCATGACCCATACCCATGGAGCATAACCCATAACCCATTGCATGACATCATGCATAAGTCATATATAGATATTATCCATGACCCATGGTTTTAACCCAGGACCCATAGACTAGATGCATTGCATCTTGTAGATACATTGTATCTACTTGGATACTCATGGTCCAATGTCTAGGACCCATGACCCAAAACCCATGGGCAAAGAGGAGCGTCGCACGGATCCCCAGGAATACATTGGACGGATCCCTCAAGTGAGGAATCCGTGGGATCCGTGGAACAGTAGCTAAAATTCTTCTAAAATAGTGAGCCATTTTTCTTCATTTTGAGTGGCCACTCCCACACATACTTTCTCCAAGTATTGTAACCTTCTAACCTCAGATCCTAAGGATCTCTCTAAGTAGTTTGTGTTTTGTTTTTGTGTGATTCTCTAGGTTCCTCTTAAAGGAGAGATCACCACCTCTTGAAGTCGATCAAGCTCAAGTCCATGAGTTGCCATGCTTCGTCATCATCAAGACTACTGAGGTTCCCTTGTTGATAGTTCTTTCTTCCTCCAAAGAAGTGTTGTGTCAAAGGCATTAGTGAAGAATGCCAAATGAGTCAAGACGAAGGCATTAGTGAAAGGTGCCAAACGTCCGTGTCAAAGGCATTAGTGAAGGATGCCTAGAAGTCAAGTCAAGTGGCATTAGTGAAAGATGCCAAGGGTGTATAATCGATGAGGTGCATCGATGTACAAATAGAGATAGGTTGTATCCAATGATATTGATATACTTGATGATGTTGTAATAAGGAGTGGGTCTCATTTGGGACAGGTGTTGTGTAGTGTTGGGTAGTAGTTCCTCCATTGTAATGAAACTCGGTATCTAGCCTAGTACCGGATAACGGGTAGGCGACGTTGTGATAGGTGTGGTTCTACCTTGTGGAAGAACCCGGTGTCTATCCTAGTACCGGAAAAAGAGTAGGCGACGTTGTGAAGGCTTCTCCGCCGTAAGGAGTTGGTGTCGTGTAGTGTTTACGAACTCTCGAGTAGGTGACTCGGGGAGTAGAGTAGGACAAAGAAGGTGTCCTTGTAGCCGAACCACTATAAACACTTGTGTCGTGGTTTTGTGTTTCTTACTCTTCTCTTTTACATTACACATTTTCATATCTATCTATCAACATCCAACATACACATCCAAATAGATTGACATAAGTCGATCTAAATATTTTAAAACGAAGTTTTAATCGGTAAAACTATTCAACTCCCCTTCTAGTTTTCCACAATTGGCATCAGAGCTTCGTTACCAAGTTTCTTAGAGTATGTTGTACTTTAAAAACTTGATACGATCCGTTTATGTTTGTAAACTACAAAGAAAGAAATCTTTTAAAACAAATTGTGTTTTTCGTGTTGAATATTGATAGATTATTCTAACATTTTATCTTCAAGAAATCTTCATGCTAGGATCTCTCCAAAGTCTTCATTTCTATTCAAAGAATAATGAAGTCAACCTTCAAGGAAGAATCTAAAAGTAATCGCAACCTACTTATTCTAAGTACAACTGATTACTTTAATAGCTCATGAAGTATTTTCGGTTTTATGGTCTCCATAAACCATATCAAGAGCGTAGAGGTATGTTTACTTATCATTAGCTAGTTTACATCTACATGAATATGTTGATAACATTTTTTTTATTTAGACGTTAATAATTGCTAGTCTCTAAAAAGTGTCTTTTCGCTACTTTCCCGACATACTCATCATCGGGAATAGTATTCCTCCTTGATCTCGTCAAACTAACGCCGTCGTCACAAATAGATCCTTGATAATTAACTTATCAAATCCCATTGACCTAACATATATTCAGTTAGAAACCTCAAAACTATTTTTGTTTCATAAGCTAGTTTATAACTTATTACAAAAATAACGCCAAACACCTTTTTTCTGTCCACAATAGCCGGATCCCTCAAGTTGTACTAGCCGGATCCCTATTGCAAGGGATCCGGGGGAACTGTGTGACAGAAACCAACTATACGCCTTTCAAAATCAATTTTGCACTTTTTTCCCTCTCCTTACAAAACACAAAAAACGACCCAAGTGCTGTTTTCATCTCCATAGGACTCCATATCCTTAAGCATCTTTCTCTAGAACATCATTGTAAGTAATTGCACTAATATGTTCTAATCTTCATCACCTTCATCCTAGGGTTTATGGTTTTTCAATTTTTCTTAATCAATTGATAAAATTAGGTTTTGAAAAATTGATCACTATAAAAGGTTTTCACATAACTAAGATTATATTGTGCTTACAACATTGTTAATACAAATCAAAACCATAAACCCATCTCAACAAATTTTACCTAATTGGAATATTTGTTTTTCTAGGACCAACCATGCCTAAAGCCACCCAACAAGACCACCATGATACCGTCCACTACCTCACCAAATACTATCGAAAAGAGGGGTTGTCAAAGACCGATCGCAAAGTCTTCAAAAGACTTGAAAAACGACTTATCCACGAAGGTCGTGTGGTCAAGGAATGTTTACTTGAAAAAATCGACATTCGTCAAGTCTTCTCGGCAATCAACTTTGATTTCCTTCTTGATATTGATGAACAAATTTGTCCGGTCTTCATCTTTGAATTCTACAAAAGCGTTAGGATCATTCGAAATAGTGATGATAGCATTTCAATCGCTTTTATCATCAATAAACAAAACTTCACTCTACCCCTCAACACATTTGCTCAAATCCTTCGCATTCCTTGTGAAGGAATTTGTATGTACTCCCAAGATTGGGCAATATCCACCCAATCTTTTGCACTTGATTCCAAACCAATCTACCGTACTCCTCTTGATGACCCCGCAATTGTTCGAGACACCATTTTCCAAATTAGAGCCGACCAATCTCGCTTCAACCGAAACAAAGAGCTCATTCACCGTGATCCCTTACAAATGGAACTTTTTGAAATGCATTCCATCTATAGAAAATGGGAAGAAATTCTTAGGGAAAATGTCATTAGTTTGGTCGGAAACAAAGACCATCCAAATGCATGTCTTGTCCAAATGATTTATTGCCTCATTCACCAAAGGCCATTTAATCTCGCCTATTACATGGTGAAGAGAATGGCCGGGGTATTCAAAGTTGCCAACATGTACTTCCTTATGGTATGCTCCTAACACGACTCCGTGAGTATGTTAGTGCAATGCAACCATCCCCAGTCAACGATGATCATTTCCTTTCCGATCACGTTATGGTACCACTTACCAAACAACCCTCTAAATGGTTCATGGTCAATGGAAGAAAACCTAAGGCTCTCCCGGACTCCTCGGACGAAGAAGAAGTAAATTTCAACCCCGAAGCCAACGTCGACTTGGACCCCATTACCTACTTTCAACAACTTCCAACTCTTCCAAACGAGACCGCAGAATTCGAACAATTAAAGGGTATGTTCCATTGCCTAGCTAACTACGTCGTGAAGTCGGGAAAGAGGAAAATAAAAGATTGACAAAAGAGACATTAGGATTATGTTTGATTTTAGACATTTTGCTTATCTATTTAAAATGAATGTTTATGTTTGTGAAGCACGTTAGTTTGGTTGTTTGGATATTACCATTACTACTCTTGTCTATGATATGGTTTATGAGATATCTTGCTTGTCTTGCTGTTCTTTAGAGTAGAGATTAATAGAAATTAGTATACATAGTATAGTGCAAAATCTGCATCCCTTTCTGTGATGCTTCTGATCTGCAGTTGCCGGATCCCTGAGAATGTACTAGACGGATCCCTCCTTTTAGGGAACTGTGGGATCCGTGTTGACAGATATGCAATGCAGAATCCCACACATCAAAATATCTCGCTAGACCACTTCACACTAGTTAATCATAAAGCCTTAGTACCACTTAAGTCTTCCTCAAGCCTAGAAAAGCTTCACACCCATTCATAGCTCATTTAGGATCACACTCAAAGTGTTTTTTAATTTACCATATCACCAAAACTCATCATCCTTCCGCTCTTACACTCACAGATCATCTATCACATGTCAACACACCTAGTTTTATAAATCTCTCAATTTTAACAAATTGATTTTAGTCATCTTTACCTCAAAATGGGTCAAAAATTAGTTTTTCAATTTTTATAATTTTTAAGGATTTTTCAAAATTTATCCCAAGTTGCCATCTGATCTCTAGGATCATTTAACATGACTTGACACCATTTAAATTCCTAGTGCCATCCTTGATCACCCATTGGTGATCATGAAGTCTCATTTTCCTTCTATAAAAGGCAATCATTGGCTACCACGACTCATTACCCTTGATCATTTAAGGCATACCTCATTTAAAACACTTAAGAAGACTAAGAAACTCAAGATGTATAGGTATTAGATTGTACCAACATCATTTTCTTCTTTTCTTAACTGCTGATAGTCTGATCCCTAGGATTAGCCTAGACGGATCCCTCATAGGAGGGAACCGTGGGAACCGATTGGCAGATTCAGTAAATCTTGCCTAAAACAATCATTTCAAGCCCTTTTGGCTAACTTGAACACTCCATCCTGACTTAAATAAACTCATAGATCCGTGCACATCTATGGTTGACTCTTGTGCATGCAAATAATCACATTTCTAAGGATTCTAGTGGCTTAAGTCTTTAATGCACTTCCCAAATCCCATCCCTTTATAAGTCATCTTGTTAGAATCTCTTAGTCATCAACCACAACATAATTCTCAGCATTTAGAAACCTTCTCCTTAGTCATTTCATCATGAGGAAAGCTCCTAGTGCTAACTCATCCACCAAAGAACCACCCAAGAAACTTGCTCGTGTTGTACACGAAATTTCCTCAATCGAATCAACTCCTGTTAAGTCCACAAATGCTAGGATTTCTCCTCCACTAACTTAACCAATTAAACCAATCCCCAAGAGGATTGTTCCCACAAAAATATCATCACCAAACTCCACAATTCCTACTAAACCAAACACACCCTTTTCCACCCAACCACCATCTCCACCTCTTTACAATTTAGAGAACTTGCCTCCTAGGCCATCTAATCCTCCACCATTTCTGACAATCTCTTCAATAGAGAAGAACGTGCAACAAACCCAAGGTGTTGAATCAACACTTGCACCGGTATCCTTTTCTCCATTAGCCTCAAATGGTCCATTTTGGATTATGAGGAATCATCAAAGTCAACCACCCGACCACATGGAAGTTGAAACTTCTCTACCTCCACCATCATCCTTTGTTAAGCCACCATTGAATGTGCCTCCACCAATCCCTCCCTCTTTTGAGGATCCTCAACCCTCTTCACTTGATCCTCCACATCAAGCCGCTCCATTTTTACCACCACCTTTTCCAAGCCATGACAAGGATTTCTATCATTGTCAACACGTTGAAGGCTTGATACATGAACTACGTGAAGAGCAACGTTTCATGTTTTATCACCTCCTCGAACGTTTCGATGAGGTCAACAAACCTTAACAACCGTGAGGTTAAGGATTCAAGTGGTGTTATGGTCTTAAGCTTAACTTATATCGCTTAGGAATCACATTTCATGTTTAAATCATTACTATATATATAATTTACCGGCACATACGACGTCGTTTCTGTCTGGGCTTTTCGCGCCAATTTTTTTAGGCTCTTTGGCCTGGTCATTGTGGTCTGCCAGCGGTGACACAACACAAAAAAAGATAAGCCCAGCCATCGTGACACTTCGAGAACCCTCCACACCATAAACATCTCTTTAACCATCCACACCATAATCACTTCCAGAACCCTCCGCCAATTTTTATGGACTGATAATCGACTGCCCTGGTGATGTGGTGGCGTGGACCCACACACATCACCGGATACTGCCTTTTCTTATCAAAAACTCAATTTCAAGAGGCCAGTGTGATAGGAATAGTAGAGGCTGTTGCTTTTGGTGGTTAACCGGGTTGTGGCGGTGATAAGTCTCATCTTCAACCCTGTCTTTTGCAGTATTGAGGCATCGTGATGTAAAGTAAAGTCGTGTTGTAAGTTTCGGATTTTCGTAGTTACATACAAGGTAAGATTAACGTTAGTTGAGTTATGTGGTAGATTTTTATGGAATTTTGGGGTGTTTGGGATTACTTACTGGGGTTGTTTATATGCTTACTTGGTGAAATAAGTTGTTTATGATAATTAGCTCCTCATCATGTATATAAACATAAGCTAGATATATCTGTATATGTTATGAACAAGTGTTAAAATTAGTAAGAGATAAGGGTTGTTTCAAATAAAGTTTGTAAAACAGATTATGCTTTTTGAAAAAAGCATGTTTCAGTGATTTGTTATTTACCTAATTAATTTTATTTAGTCAAATTGTACTAAGATACATTTATGGCAAAAAAAGATTTCATGTATGCAGTTTGACACTTTTACTCTGATAGGCTGCCAAGTATCTTTTTTTATTGGATTATTGATGAACTATTGCTATGGTTAGTAGGCTTTGCTGGCTTGCTGTTGATATGTTTATACTAAACTTTGAAAGTGTCTCTTGTAGTAAAAAAAATAGAGTATGTTGTTTTTTAGGTATCTAATTAAGATTGTGACCCATTCAAAACGCATAACCGGCGCCCCGTCGCAACGCGGCGGACTGCAGCCGACCTCGTTCTCTTAGTTTTAGAGATTTGTAGATCATTTCTCATAGTTTTATTGAATGAAGTTACATGATATATGCCATGTTGTTTTGAGTATATGATTGGTGATTTAATTACATATCTCATTGTGATAGTAACATCATTTGTTCACATCACCATTGATGTCTTAAGCTTTCAGACATACGGATCCCTCCATTTTGCTTAGTCGGATCCCTCCATTTCGCAACAGAAGACTTGTTTTCTACTAACATTTAGTCTTATTTGCAGGAAATTATGCATTATATACTTGGTTTCTAACTTTTGTTTTGTAGATTTTCAATATACACAAGAAGAAGACTTTGACACCCTAAGCTAGGGGGAGTTTCGTGTCAAAGCGATACATTGCAAAATCATTTGCAATATATTTCACATTTACGTTACATGACATCCATTTTCAAAGTTGCAATCAACAAGGGGGAGCATTATCGTCACAAAGACGAAACCACTTGCAAACATAGTTGCAATGCATTAGCTTAGTAGTTTTTCTTACTTGACGCCCTCACAAAGGGATGGACTCGTCAAGGGGGAGTTAAGACGAGAACACTTCCCGTCACCTGCTCTCTATATTCTCATTCTTTTATTATTACATGTTTTCTTAAAACAAAGTGTTAGTTTCTTTTCGACGCTCTTTTTGTTTCGACAAAAAGGGGGAGAAGAGAGTAAAAACTCCAATTCAACTTTTACGAATTATAGTTTTTCCTTAAAATAATTTTATGTTTTGTCATCAACAAAAAAGGGGTAGATTGTTAATACAAACAAGCCGTAAAAACGTTTATTTATATTTTACGATCTTCTAATATTTTGTCAATAACAAATGTAAAATCATTTTAACGAAACATATAAAATACGTAAATGGTTTGAGCCAATAGTTTACTAACACACTTACGTTTTCACATAAAACTCTAACACAAGTAAAAGTGATTTTATGATTTAGTAATACATATGTACAACAACTAGTGTTTACATATTGGGTAGATATATACATAACTTGTATTTACTATAATGGATAATATAATGGGTAGAAGTTTAAGTATTTGACTCATTGACCAAATACATTGAATATAGTTGGGTAAAACCCAAAGTCCATAGAGCATAACCCATAACCCATTGCATGACATCATGCATAAGTCATATATGGATATTATCCATGACCCATGGTTTTAACCCATGGACTAGATGCATTGAATCTTGTAGATACATTGTATCTACTTGGATACTCATGGTCCAATGTCTAGGACCCATGACCCATAACCTATGACCCATGACCCAAAACCCATGGGCAAAAAGGAGCGTCCCACGGATCCCCAAGAATACACTGGATGGATCCCTCAAGTGAGGGATCCGTGGAATAGTAGCTAAAATTCTTCTATAAATAGTGAGCCATTTCTTCATTTTGAGTGGCCACTCCCACACATACTTTCTCCAAGTATTGTAACCTTCTAACCTCAGATCCTAAGGATCTCTCTATGTAGTTTGTGTTTTGTTTTTGTGTGATTCTCTAGGTTCCTCTTAAAGGCGAGATCACCACCTCTTGAAGTCGAGCAAGCTCAAGTCCATGAGTTGCCATGCTTCGTCATCATCAAGACTACTGAGGTTCTCTTGTTGATAGTTCTTTCTTCCTCCATAGAAGTGTTGTGTCAAAGGCATTAGTGAAGAATGCCAAAGGAGTCAAGACGAAGGCATTAGTGAAAGGTGCCAAACGTCCGTGTCAAAAAAATTAGTGAAGGATGCCTAGAATTCAAGTCAAGTGGCATTAGTGAAAGATGCCAAGGGTGTATAATCGATGAGGTGCATCGATGTACAAATAGAGATAGGTTGTATCCAAGGATATTGATATCCTTGATGATGTTGTAATAAGGAGTGGGTCTCCTTTGGGATAGGTGTTGTGTAGTGTTGGGTAGTAGTTTCTCCATTGTAATGAAACTCGGTATCTAGCCTAGTACCGGATAAAGGATAGGCGATGTTGTGATAGGTGTGGTTCTACCTTGTGGAAGAACTCGGTGTCTAGCCTAGCACCGGAAAAAGAGTAGGCGACGTTGTGAAGGCTTCTCCGCTATAGGGAGTTGGTGTTGTGTAGTGTTTACGAACTCTCGAGTAGGTGACTCGGGGAGTGAAGTAGGGCAAAGAAGGTGTCCTTGTAGCCGAACCACTGTAAACACTTGTGTCGTGGTTTTGTGTTTCTTACTCTTCTCTTTTACATTACACATTTTCATATTTATCTATCAACATCCAACATACACATCCAAATAGATTGACATAAGTCGATCTAAATATTTTAAAACGAAGTTTTAATCGGTAAAACTATTCAACCCCCCCTTCTAGTTTTCCACAAATTTGATGTTTTTATCAATTTTCTTATGTCATAAAAATTGAAATAAAACACACACAAAAATAAGTATCTGAATTTATATCTAAGTGATACACTAAAAGCATTAGGTGTGGAGTTAGCCGTGGCTCACCGTGCCACAGTGGCACGCTTGCCGGCCCTCGCCGTGACACCGTGCCCGTTCTCCGTGGCTCACCGTCGGGATCCTCGCCATCTGCACAACGAACCAAATGGGAGTACTTTTTCTGAATTGTTACCGTTGGGTAACGTTTGTTTTTTTATTTCTTTGTTTTGTTTTGTTTTTTAAACACACTATAAATGCAAAACATTTCAATCAAAATTTACACATTTCAATCAAAATCTACACATTTCAAAATCTACATATATAAACATGAGTCAATCATCTTAATCCGGTGAAAGTGACATTGAAGAGCTAGCGGAGCTAGAGATGATTCTTCAAGAGTTTGAGTTCGAGCAATCGTTGCAACAACAACAAGCCGGCCCATTATTTCACCGTCGATACGTCCCCCGTGAACGTGAAATTGTTGAAGCACGTCTACTTGCTGACTATTTTGGTGACAGCCCAAAATACACGGAAGAAAATTTTAGGCGTCGCTTTCGTATGAGCCATAGACTATTTTTACAAATAGTACAAAGTATTGAAACATATATTGAAACTCATCATCCTTTTCCCAAGCATTTTGATTTCTTTAGAGTCCGACCGATGCTAGGGGTGTAATGAGTTTTAGGGTGATTATGAAATGCACATGTGCCCTACGCCAATTGGCTTACGGGGTATCAGCTGATGCATTAGATGAGTATTTACAAATAGGTGAACACTGTGCACGCGATTGCCTAGATTTTTTTACAATGTGCATAACCATTTATATGAGAAGGAGTTTTTAAGAAAACCAAATGAGGATGACATTCGTACTTTATACAATGCACATAACATTGTTCATAAGCTACCGGGAATGTTGGGAAGCATCGATTGTATGCACTGGGAATGGAAAAATTGTCCGAAAGAACGGCAAGGCCAATTTCACAGAGGTGATAAAAAGTATCCAACTATAATGCTTGAAGCCATTGCTTCATACGATTTGTGGATTTGGCATGCATTTTTTGGGGTAGCGGGTGCGAATAACGATCTTACGGTTTTAAATAATTCTCCGTTATTCGACGACCTGCTTGATGACATCGCCCCTGAGGTTGAGTTTGAAGTATACTGGCGTAAATTTAAGCATGGGTATTATCTAGCTGAAGGAATTTACCTGGAGTGGGCATATTTTTTCAAGTCATTTACAGTTGCAAGTAACCCAAAAAATGTCGCATTCAAAGCGAAACAAGAAAGAGCTCGAAGAGATATCGAAAGAGCTTTTGGTGTTCTCCAAGGACGTTGGCATATCATTGCCCAACCGGTGCGTGCATTTACTGTTGGCAAGTTACGGAGACTCATGTACTCGTACATCATAATGCATAACATGATTTTGAAAGATCAACAATTTGCGATATCCGACGTTACTGAACTGTATATTTCTCCGACACCAAATTTACAACAGACATGGATTGAACGTTGCGCAATGCAAAGAAGAAAAGCCAAAGAACTACATGATAAACGCAAACACGCAAAGCTTCAACGATGTCTCATCGAGCATGTTTGGCAACAACATCAATGGGAACAATTTCAACAACAGAATCCAAATAATTAGTTTCGTTATAATTTGATGTATTTCTTAAGTTGCGTATGTTTTTTTACCGTATCTTTATTTTACGTTTCGTATGTTTTTTATTATGTTGTATTATATTTTTATTTTTAATGAAATGAATTTAGTTTATTTAGAAATTTGAATAAAAAAAATAAAGTTGCAGTGGTGGGCTAGAGATGGCAACGGGGCCGGGTTTGCGGGGAATGGTTGATACCATCCCCATCCCCGAAGTTCAATAGTTATTACCATCCCCATCCCCATCCCCGTCGGGGGTCACAATTAAGTCCCCATCCCCGTCCCCGATGGGGAACGGGGATCCCCATTGGGGAATCGGGGATTTTTTCCCCGTTATATTATTGACATATGTAATATATTTCAAATGGTGCAACCATACTAACATCAAACAAAATTCATTCATTTGAGTAAATTCAAACATTCGACACCAAATATAATAGAGAGTACGACTTATCGTATGTACGAAAACCGAAGTATGACTACAATATCATCCTATATTTTGGAACATTAGAGTATTTGAATTAAATATAGTTACCCCAGTATACCAAGATCAACAACAACCTTGTTTTTAAAATTGTAGAAGACTATTTTAAAAGACGATATTAACTAGTAATTGACAAGACTTCAAATATTATATACATATATTATTTGTATTCATATAGAAAAGATATTCGGGGACGGGTTCGGGGATGGGTTCGGGGACCCGAGGGTATTACCATCCCCGCTTTTCAATATCGAGGATTCCCCACCCCCATCCCCATACCCGGTCAAACCGGGGTCGGGTATCGGATTCTCCATCGGATTTGAGGTTTTTTGCCATCTCTATGGTGGGCCTCAAATGAGTAAGTTGAGGTTTGTTGTGAGTGAGAGGGGTTAGTTGTGGTTAGTTGTGGATGTTTGTTATAGTGATGTGGAGGTGATGTGATACCCGTGAGCCCCGAATGAAGAGGGTAAGCTTGTTATGGTACCTAATGCTCTAAGGGTGTGTTTCTTTTTTCCTTTAGCTAAAGGATTGGGTCCACAAACCCATTTAATATTATATTTTTAAGTGAGACCCACGATTTTTCTTAGTTGGTTTATATCCTCAAGGCAAAAAATATTAACCCTTCCCCATTAAATGGCTCATATAGATATAGGACCCACATGATCCTTTAGCTAAGGAAAAAAAGAAACACCCCCTAAATAACCCTTAAGCTACACAATCTTTCTATCTTCATTTTTGAAAATAGCTTAATGAATGTAACACCTGTATTGGGGGGGGCCCAATTAGTATTAACTAACCAAATTGTTCGAGTTTTATATGTTGGATAGGCTCTTGTAGAAAATTTTGGGTTGGCCTTGGCCCGCCCCACACCCAAAGTAGCTTCGTCCATGTCATAAGCAAATCCTACATTGGTTGTGGCTTAGAGAGATGTTGGATTCATAAGATAACATTCGTCTTATAATGACACAACGCGTTTTATGATCTAATGCGGGGGGAGTTCTTCGGAGCTGATAGTTAAGTGTGCTCATGTGAAAGTAGTACTAGTTTGGGTGACCTGTCGGGGAGTCTTCACATAAGGGCCACAAAAGCAACGTCGTGAGCATGCGGGCAAAGCGGACAATATTATGGTCTGAGTAGGCGGGATGTTACAAGTGGTAGCATAGCCACTCCTGAGCCGTTCGGGATGATTGGGCAAACCTCATCGAGGATGATGAGTCCCGGAGGGGGGGGGGGATAATTGTAACACCCTTGCAAATCACGCAATAGTTATGGCCTTGAGAGATGCTGGGCTCATAAGATAACATTCGTCTTATAATGTACAACTCGTTTTATGGTCTACTGCGGATGAAGTTCTTCGAAACTGGAAGTTAAACGTGCTCATATGAAAGTAGTACTGGTTTAGGTGACCTACCGGGAAGTCTTTACATGAGGGTCACAAAAGCAAAGTCGTGAGCCTGCGGGCAAAGCGGACAATATTGTGGTCTGAGTAGGCGGGATGTTATATGGATGGTGAATGGTGTAGACATTATAAAACTCATAATATTGGCGGGGTATTGTCTGAAGAGCACATGGATTATGATTTTGTCAAACTCATATCCAAACTCGGTGGAAAATCCAAAATCTATAAAAACAAATTACGTATCGTGTTCGTAGGTGGATGTAACAACCACGAAAATCATGAGGGTGGCAACATTATTTTATCAAGAGTGGGCACTATAAGTAGCGGTGCACTACCTCCACCTAGGCCACCACACACCGTCCTATGGTAAAGATGCGTGTCACCACCACATGTGGTGATGGATTTTTTGCACTTGTTTGGTGGCATGCATCACCTAAAGGATTTCAAGGAAATGTGATAGCTTTTATTATTATTTTTTATGGTTTGTGAGTGTGCATAGGGTGTATTATAGGGTATGTTTGTATAAAGTGGCGTATTTTTATATTTTTGGTTTGGTAGTAGCCATAACACCTAAAAACGGTGTGTTAAATGGTGATATGCTGCTGATGTGAAGATGGTAAGTTTGATAACTACAGTGTTTAGATTAAGGTCATCTCCAACCATATACTCCAATATTCTTCATGTTTGAAGGATAAGCATATTTTAAACATATCCATCCTCCGAAATAGATTCATCTCTAATCATATACTTCAAACTTTAACTCCAAACATTTTTACACTGAATTAAATGAATAGTTTCAATCAATGGTACAATAAAAGTTTAAAATGTATTTAAAAGTAATACTAATAATATGTTTGGAGGTATAAATAGTGTATATGAAGGATTTCAACGAATGCTCCAAAAAAATTCTCCTTTTTTTGGGATGGTTAGACACTTAAATTTTGAGTGTTTAGACATATATAACTTCACATTATTTTTAGTTATGTTTATCTTGTAAAGGTGTAAATGTCGAAACACTCCAAATTTAAATGTCCCAATCATTTATGAAAGTGTCCAAATTACCTCTCTTTTTAAATATGAAGAAAAATGCACTTTGAATAGCATGATTGGAGAAGTTTTACTGATTAATACTTCATCAGTCCCAAATTAATAGTCTTTATTTTCATTTTGGTTTGTCTCAAATTTATTGTTCATTTTCAAATATAGTTGTGAATAATGTAATCATATTGCACCTAGTGAATTACTACGTAAAAACTAAAATTATAAAACTATCAGGAAAAAGTAAAAAGCAAAAACTAATGATGATTATGATTTTTTTAAATGTGTTTTTTTTATTACTCCGTAACTCATGACGGTGACTGAAAGTGTCGTAGTTAGATGTAATGCCCTCTCTATCTCTCACTCACCTTTTGTACATTACGGTCAGCCTAAAGCATCAGTTATGTCATAGGAGACTCGTTATATGATACAAGAAGTAATACTTTTTTCGTAGCTATATACTTTATCTAGAGTAATAAATGACAAGCATAGTCTTTTATTAGGCCTACAAAAGTACAAAGTAGTTCCATCACACGTCGAACAACTTTATACAAAGTATATATGAATGAAGTAACATAGTAACATAAAAACGTTACATAGACAAAATATGGAATCCGAATAGTCTAAAACAAAGTCCAGTCCACTACTCCATGTCTCCATGTACCAAAACGGAAATGATTCCCCCAAACAACTGGACCCCCCTTTCCTTATGTAGCTAAAACTCAGCAAACCAAATAAAACAAAAACAAATTTCAAACTAATAGAGTTTAAGTGCTTTCACTACTTTTGTGTGTGTTAATGAACTAAAAAAGAAAAGAAAATGGCAGCATTTTACATGGGTGCGGCGGTGGCAGCTGCTGGAAGAAGGGTGGCGTATTTTAAAGAAATGACGAAGCTTCTAGAGACTCAAATTGATCAAGTTTTGGTTCCTGTTCAAAATGGGGAGATTGATATTCCTGCTGTTTATAAACTCACTTGTTTGACTTTGGGAAGGTTGATTTTTTAACTTAACTTTGACTTTGGTGGATGGGGGTGTTTAAGCTTATTTATGGGTTGAGTTTATGGCATTGTTTGGTGCGGGGGCTCGAGCTTTTAAAATATGCTCGCTTATAAAAGTTTTTTTTAAGTCATCATAAGCCCAAGCTAATTGAAACGGCTATTATCATGGAAATATGTCTGAATTTAATGTGATGTATTTTCATTAATAAGTTTTAGTTCCGACTAATTCACTAAACAATTTTGTAAAAATATAAGCTCCAACTTACAACTTATAATATAAGCTCCAACTTACAACTTATAATATAAGCTTCAGCCCATTTCGGCAAACATACCTTATTTTTAATCGGCTTATGTTTTATAAGCTGCATTTTCTTGGCTTATTTTGAGATTTGTGGGCTTATACAAGTTTTAAACTTATATAAGCTTATAAAATTGAAAATAAGCCCAAAAAAAAACAGGCTTACGAAATATAAGCCGAAAACATATAAGCTAATAAAGCCGTAAATAAGGTTAAACAACCCCCCCCCCCCCCCCCCCCCCCCACCCCCACCCCACCCAATTATTTAATTTATTCACTTGTTGGTTTTTTATTTATTTATGTTGTTGCCTACTGATTGTTGTTGGTTATATTAATTAATGTTTCTTAGAACCCTCAACTAGTACTACTTTTGGTATTGGTTTTAAATAATGCAAGTCTAAACCTAAATGAGTATACAAGTGCTAATATAAACGAATGTGCTTGTAAAGTCACCTAATGTCTTCACAAGAGGTTGAGTTTAAACTTTACTAGTTACACATTTGGGGGTAGCTAGGGAAAAGAGTTGGAAATGGTCATGGAGATAGCCGGTTAGACCGCATACATATGAATAAAAAAACTCGCCCTGCGCGAGTAACTAAACATGGAAAAATTCATCCGTTTACCCGTTTTTGACGGAAATCCTAGATCAATTGACTTTTTTATAACAAAGTGATTAATTACATAAGCTATTAGTATAGATAAACTTTTACCTCTACTTCTAGATGTTATTTAATATTATGTACATGCCATTTCATATATGAAGTTTAAAATGTTGAAATGATCCATGCGTTTGTTGGTGATGTTCAGCTTTAAGAAGTGCAAAATTATTGTTTGAATTAAAGCTAAGTTAGCTAGCATTATATATGCAACTGAAGTTGTCTTTATGTGAATTACACAACTTGAAGTTTAGCGCATCTTTGTTGTTGAACAAAAGATGGAAGTTGCTACACAAACAAGGGGCAATAGGTCTTTTGGTGCAGACTTAGAGCTCATTTTACATTTGCTTCATTACTGTATGTAGTTTGTTAGACAGACATAGGAGGAGCCCAAAAAAAAAAAAATTGATGAGGGGGACAGCATTTGATGTTTGACGAGATTTACACTATAATTTTTTTAAGAAAGGCAAATCACGAAAATACCTGTATATCTAGGGAGCAGCTACCCACATTGCCTGCATTGTGTCTCCACCACGGATCGTCTGACTTAGTTTTCTGTTTCTGTATATAAGCATCTGCTTTTGCATGAACGATTGAAAAAGGTCTAATCTTCAAAGTTGTACCATTTTGGTTATATATAACTAGCATGAGGGTCCTCAAAGCTTTATATATAACAAAATTAGAGAAAGCTTAATCTTTAAACTGTTTCAGTTGTTTAAGGCATTAGATCTAATACAATTTTCAAGCTCCCTGTCTCTACTTTTACTGATATATTTACACGCGTGTGAATATCAACGGAATAATATACTTACAGTTCTGCCATTGGTAATTGTAGAACTATTGAAACAGCCATCGCAATGAACGCAGTTCCATCACCATCTCATCTGCCTCGGTTACTACAGATTGTCAAAGAGGTTAGTTTCAGATGTTATAATAGTTAATTTTTCAAAAAGCTTTTCTTAAATATAACCTTTTTTCTTTAACTTAAGTCTTTGTTTTTTAAAGCCATATATTAATTAAAAGGTTATTGATATTCACCTCTGTAATTGTAGGTTTATATCCGTAAGGCTGAATTGACCGACTCCTCGTTAAAGATGCTTCTGGAACATATCAAGGTATGCAGTTTACTTCAAGCACGAGTCTTTGCGTATTTAGACTTGCGCAAAGAGACAGACATATCAACAGTTTAGAGTTTTCAATTGATATCATATCTAATCTTATTGTTTTCACCAGTGTACAAAGTCCAGTCCCCAACTATGTTAAATTGTTCTCCCTTTATCTTTAAATATATTTTTTTTACTAAAAGAATACATTTTATCAAAATAACTTTATTCAATATTTTATGGATTTTCACGTTTTACTCTTCCAAAAACAGTTTTCATATGTTTGTGTGTTTATGTATGTGACTACATACCTAATATGATGCCCACAGTCTGCATGTCAAGCTGGCTGGTTTTCAAACGAGGATAAAGATCGTCTCCTTATGATGGTAGATAAGGTTGGTTAAAAGCTCTTTCATTTTTATTTAGAATACTTTGCATATGTTGCTACTCATTGTTGTATATTACTGACACATTTACCTACAATCTTATTATTTTTGTTATTAGACAAGCCTGGAATACTACAATTTAGACATATGGAATGTTGAACCAACGAATGAAGATTATGTCTCTGAAATAATCTCTAGGTAAATGTATGGATACGTGTCATCATATTATATGTAGATGACAAAGTATGTTTTACGTTACAAGTTTCCCGTAATTGGTTTATCATATTATGCATGTCTATGTTACTTTTTGTTGTAATTTATCATATTTCTTTGCTGTCGTTTCTCTGACATAGTGATATTTTCACTTGCAGATTCTATCCAAGAATGAGAGTTGAACACATACTTGCTTCAGTTGATGTCAAGGTGAAATTATATGTATACTTATATATCCATTTTGTAGATAAGGGTTCTTTATAGTTTCTTATAATGTCTTTAAACTGTGAGGTTTAATTGATTCACAGGCTGGAGATAAGGGTTCTGAAGCTTATTTTGACATATCTCCAAACACAGTACCTCAGCAAAATTTGGTAAGCGATTAATATGCACTAAAGATTTCAATTGTACAATCATAAATGAATACGTTGCTATTTTATCTGCATGCTATAAGAGAAAACGATTTGTTAATCATTCAGTAGATTTGGAACCATGTACGAGACTTAAATATTAGGTTATTATTTATTACTGTACAACTTAAACATTAATGGTATTTCTTAATCTACTATATACAGTGGCTCTTAGTGGCTAGAACAGACGATATGGACACAGCTGCATGTCTAACCAGTCCATCGAATGTGGAGTAAGATTCTTCTCTCTGTTTCTCAAATTCCCTTTTTATCTTATTATCTAACCATCTAACCTTTTCTTTATAGTTTTCTCATCAATAACAGTGAAGTACCAAACAGGACCAGAAAAAAAATGGTAATTCTCACTGATAGTGTCTACCAAAATACTGACCAGTTGTCATCACATATTAACTTGTTGTACAACATGGATATTAGGGTAAGGGCCCCCAACTCCCAACAAACGTGACCAAAATGGTTAAAGATGGAGTAAATCGTCTACAAGCTATTGGGGAATTTGACGGTATGATTACGTGTTTTCTTTTTTGGTTTGTTAAAACATATTTCTTTAAATATTACATGTTTTCTTTTCTTGTTAAACAAATACAGGAGACTATGTAATCGCCTTAGCTATTATGAGCTTGATATCATCTCCTGATCCTTCTCGGTTGCAAGATTATGTCTACCCCGTTTCCAATGATGTTGAGTCTGGTAAGTGACTGAAACTGCAAGATCTTCCAAACACATGATTATAGAAAGTCCTTATCCTTTTGCTGTTTACAAATGTCGATTTACAAAGGTGTATTATAATTTTTTGTGCCTCTAATCTTCCTTTTTCCAGATTGCTTTGTTGCTAATGGTCAGTCACGGATATTACTTGACTGCCCCATTAGGTAAGCTTCAATATCAACTTTCTCGATTATCTAGAACGGTAATATACAGTAAAAATTACTTGGGACACATATTCTGCAGGAAGAAACATAATTAAATATGAAGAACATTGGTATAGTTTAAGAAACATAATCAACAAAGACCAAAAAAAATGATTCTTACTGGCACGTATCAATCCCAAACTAGTGAACTACTAAAAGGAAATGTTTTAAGCTTAATGGAGCATCCACAAAACTAATTGAAATTTTTGTAGTGTAGGGAAAGTATAATATATCAGATTTTATTTTTTGAATCTAATGGCGTTAATGGATCTCTTGATTCTATTCATTTCTTTAATTGACAGTGGACGTCGTATAAGAACTCCTGTGAAAGGCCAGTTCTGCAAGCATTCTCAGGTGAATAAATGTTGTCTCACTTATTCAAGATGTCTTAATTCAAAACAACAATGTTGAGTTTCTGACAAACTGTATATGCTGCAGTGCTTTGATTACGATTACTTCATGGATGCCAACTTCATGAGGCCTTTGTGGAAATGCCCTTTGGCTCACTGTAACCAGCCAATCTGCAATCTGGATATACGTATCGATCAAACTTTTCTCAAGGCAAGCAATATACATACATGCGTACCACTATTTTACTCTAAAAGAGTACAAGTAGCCTGAATTGTCATAACTGATCTTTTGATTGATTTCTTTTAGATCTTGAATGAGGTTGCAGACAATGTTGGTGATGTATACATGTCAGACGATGGTTCCTGGACGGTTTCTCTGACGGAGAAGAGCCAAATAAACAAGGATACTATAAACCAGCAGAATCATGTTCCTGATGACACTGAGATTCTTGTATCCTTAGGAGCCAATGAAACACCTCCCATGTCTTCTTCTGCTTTTAACGGTATAGGCGGTCCAGCCATGAACATGACTGTTGAATGTCCATCTACTATTGAGCAACAAAATGTAACAACGCCTGCTGTTTCCTTAGAGGCCAACGAAACACCTCCCGTGTCTTCTTCTGATTTTCACAGTATAGATGGTCCAGCCATTAACATGACTGTTGAATGTTCATCTACTTTTGAGCAACCAAATGTTGCAGCGGCTGCTGTTTCCTTAGAGGCCAATGAAACACCTCCCGTGTCTTCTTCTGCTTTGCATAATGTAGGCGGTTCTACCATTAACATGACTGTCAAATGTCCGTCTACTTTTGAGCAACCAACTGTAACAACACCTGCAGTTTTTCCGCCCCAGGTTGTCAAGGACTCTCCATTGATGTCACAGGTAACACGTTATTTTGACAAAAGTTAACTTCCAATCAGTATCATATCCGTCCACTTCTTAACAGAATCGTAGCAAATTAGCAATGCATCATTTGATTGTCAGTGATCCTTTTGTGTCTGTATATCTGTGTGGGTTGTATATCTGGTTCTTTTGAAAAAATATACACACATAGATATGTTTTGCTTGTGGTCAACTGTTGGATACACTGCTAAATAATGATATTATACAGAATATTCGGATGTTATTTGCCTAAAATACCGACACATTTTCTTTATTTATCACTTTTATAGATGTTCTACTTTTTTGTACTTATGATGCATTAAAGGATAGTTTGGACTCTTGTTCGGGTTATTTTGTAACCCCGTATATATGAAACTTTTATACATGAAAATTACGGTGTTATAGAAAAAAATTCAATTATAAAGCTGGTTTTCAAAGGTTTACTGGTTACAGAATGACCCAAACAAGCCACAAATTCATCTTAATGACTCGGATTTGCAACAACAAAAAAAAGTATTAGGACTAAAACGATATAAATAAATAATAGTATGTTGGTATTCTATGCAAATGATCCGAAAATATTATGTATACCATTCCATAAGATGAATGATTGATATTTGATAATATGCACAAATAGGTAATTTACGCATTCTGCTATGCGATCTAGCTATCTAAGCAATCAAAAACATTAAATTTGTAAGAATGTGCAAGGATATATATATCATCATATGCATCGTACTATGTTACATTATTAACGATACTTCATACGATTTTTTTAAAAGCTCACCCTCTTTTTGCTATGTGTGATACTCAGAGCTCATGTAACATGGTTCATTCACCTCCCCTGGCTCAACTAACTAGGCCCAACCCGAACCCAACAGCAACTCGAGCACCAGAACAAGCCCAACAGCAGAATAGTCAAACTAAAACAAGCCAACCCACTGAAGAAGACAACTATAATCACACTATTCAGAGCTCATCTGACATGGTTCATGCACCTGCCCTGGTTCAACAAACCAGGCCCAATCCGAATCCAACTGCAAGTCAACTGCCAGCACAAACCCAACCGCAAAATAGTCCAGCTCAAACAGACCAACCCACTGAAGCCAACAATGGCACATGTACAAGTAATCAAGCTAGACGTACAAGTAATCGAGCTCGACGGACAACTGTGTTCACACCCGTTCATCTCACACCACCTTCTGCTGCTGCTCCAGTTTTAAGGAAGCTCGAGAGACAACCTCGTGGCACAACCGGCGAAGTGCAAGGAACAACCTTGGTCCCGCCAGCTATAAAGAAGAGAGGACGCAAACGAAAAATCCCCACAATTCCGGTTGTGGGTACAGAAGCACAAGGTACAACCTTGGTCACACCGGTTATAAAGAAGAGAGGACTCAAACCAAAAATCACCACAGATCCTGCTGTGGGTTTGAATCAAGTTCCTGAAGTGAGTCGAGATGAAATGTCGTCTGTGGGAATGAGGGGGGGATTAAGAGGTGAAAAACGTGAGGCTGCTCTACTTGAAAGACTTGCACCACCAAGACAACCTATCGATGCCGATAAACCATGGCCAGGACCGACAACAACTATACCTCTGGAACTAATGAAACAACTCAATATCAGTCATCCAAGTGCTTTGGCTCAGTAATTGCTCTCGGGGTACATATTCTAACTTTGTTGCATAGGTTATTAGAATATTACACTTTTTGCTACACAACATCCTAGTTAGATCACAAACGGTAAAGTCTGTCGATATTTTGGTATGATTGTTGTAATCTAACTAGAATAACAATTGTGATTATGCATATAGCCACTTATATGGCATTTACGTAATGAACCTTGAGCTTCATTTTTTTCTTTCTGTTTATATGTCATTTGATAGACAAATAAGGCTACATTGTTGAGGAAACTTACAAGTAACAATAGCAAATCATAGTTCCATGCATTCTTATGGAATGTTTTAAGTAACAAGAGCAATCCATCATCTCTGGTTACGTCAACGGCGTGCCACTTCATATGTTTGGAGTGACTAAACGAGCAGGTTATGATGGATGTTTTGATACAAATAGAGTATAAGGGTTAATCAAAGTGTTTCAAAACGTATGGGTGTAAATTAGAAAATAAAAATACATTTGACAGTTTCTGACTTGGGTAGTTATTTTTTGTGATTTTTCTCTTTGACATTGACCCAAATCAACCAATTTGTTAGTACATGGGTCAATTTGTTTTTGAAAATTTTATACAAGCAAATTTTGGTCCATCCCATTCCATAGACCAACTGTATACATTCTACATATTTTTAGTTTTCTTAAGCGGCTTTGGCACTAAAAATAAGTAGCAAGATGCTAAATAAAGTTGCAAGTGAAGGGATAAAGTGTTACAATCAAACCACACTATCCAATATCCAACTAAAGGATGGTTTCTTACATCTACTAGAGATCAAAATTTATTTTTATAAAATATGTTAGATTATTAAAATAAGCAATAGCAGGAAACATTAGTTGACGGAAAAAATATGTTAGATATAGCATTGTACTTGACGGAAAAAATATGGTTAATAATCTAACATATTTTATTAAAATAAATTTTACGAGCGAGGGTGTTGGATTTGACCATTTTGTTTGAATTTTTGTCTAACATACTTTCTTAACTACAACCCATAAAATTGCATACTTTCTTAACTACAACCCATAAAATTGCACTGTGCTTGACGTGCAATTTTACAACCCATAAATAAATTTTACGAGCGAGGGTGTTGGATTTGACCCTATTATGTTTGGCGAATATAGCGGTAGCAAGAAGAAAACAGCTGCAATAAGAAGTAGCAGGAAACATTAGTTGTATGTTTTGATATAGCATTTGGTAACATTGTTATATAGTCGTAATTAGTAAGTAGAAATGATAGTTGCTCGTAAATGCTACTAGAAATAACGTTTAAATTTGGAGCGCTTAGAAAAAGTAGGAATGCTAGTTGCATTTTGATTTAGAACGTTTAGAAAAAGTAGGAATGTTGGTTGTTTTCAAACAAACATTTTGTGCAAAATGTTAACCGCTTGTTGCTTGTTGCTTCAAAACACTCTTAAATGTTTTCTAACAGACATATCCCATAGTCTTTTAGGCGTGTCAAGTAGTTTCACATAATCATCTACAAATTTTTATCTTTTACCTTTAAAAAAAAATCTACAACTTTTGTCTAAAGTAATGCGATACACAAAATAAGAAATTCGAATAATCCCACCTATTTATTTGCAAAAACATAGCCCACTACTCTATATATCCCAAAAAAGAATTGATTCCCAAACAAGAATGTAGGGATATATTGACCCATTTTCACAATGGTCTAGCAGGTGACCATGTAGGGATCCATGCTACTAGACAGAAGGTGTGCTCTTTGTTTTATTGGAAGGGATTGAGAAACGAAATTAAGCAATGGGTCAGAGATTGTGATGTTTGCCAAAGGTGTAAACCAGACCTTTCTGCTTATCCAGGTTTACTGCAACCATTGTCAATTCCAAATGGTGTGTTGTCTAGCATCTCAATGTATTTTGTAAAGGGTTTACCAAAGTCTAATGGCAAAAGTGTGATATGGGTAGTGGTGGATAGGCTCACTAAGTATGCTCACTTCATTTCATTGGCTCACCCTTTTATTGCAACTCAAGTGGCTCAATTGTTCCTTGACAAGATTTATAAGCTACATGGCCTACCAGAAAGCATTGTTTCAGGGATAAAGTGTTCACAAGTATTTTCTGAAAGGAATTGTTCAAGCTACTTCAAGTTAAACTACTGATGTCAACATCTTATCACCCACAGACTGATGGCCAAACAGAAGTGTTTGAACATAAGTTTAGAATGTTATTTGAGGTGTATGTTTGGTGAAAGTCCAAAACATTGGTCCAAATGGCTCTCTTTAGCTGAATGGTGGTATAACACCAACTATCACTCCACTCTAAACATTACACCCTTTGAAGTTCTATTTGGTCAAGCACCCCCAATACACATCCTTATGTTTCAGGTGAAAGTAGAGTGGTCTCTATTGACATAACTCTTTCAGCAAGAGAAAAATTGATCAAAACTCTTAGATTTCACTTGAAAAGATCACATAGGCAGACAAGCATAAGACTGAGAGAGAGTATATGGTTGGTGATTAGGTATACTTGAAATTGCAGCCACATAGGCAAGTATCTGTGAGAATGGGTAAGTACAATAAGTTGCCACATAAGTATTTTGGTCCTTTCGATGTGTTGGCTAGAATTGGGAAGGTGGCTTACAAGTTGAAGTTGCTCACACAAGCTTAAATTCATGATGTGTTAGCTCAAAAAAATGCAAAGGAAATGTGTTACAAGCTGGTATCTTGCCACACTGTGATGAGTTGGGTCTAATTTAAGCAAAACCATTGGTCATCTTAGACATGAAGCTTGGAAAAGTGGGTAATGCAGTTGCAGTATTTGTTTTTGTTTTTGTTTTGGTGCACAGGTCTAAAAGCTCAGTGAAAGATGCCACTGGGAGTCAATTTAAGACATTCAAGATCGATTTCCAAACTTTAATTTGTTGGCTTAATCTTGGGACAAGATTAATTCAAGGGGGATGGATTGATATGGGTATAAATGAGAAGTCCACTATTCATCCAAGAAACCCAATAACTGTTTTTCCCACCTTTTTTAATTACTTTAAATTAAAAGGAAATGGGTAGATAGTGTTTGGTGTTGGGAATGGGAGTGGGTTAGAGATATTAGAAGGAGGTGGGCGCTTCAAAAGAAAAGTGACATGAATTGGCAACATTGACTTTTCGATCCTGTTAAATGTCAAATTAGATGACGACTGCAGCTTTTTTCTCAGAGAATGTTATGTTGACAGCTTGTATTGAGGTCTACAAGTTTTCCAAGTATTTGTTGTCTATACGTACTGATATTGTGGCGGCTCTAATATGGGATTTAGTCTTCATGGTGTTGGTGGTGTATTGTCTGTGATAATGGATCAGTGCAACGTTGGGACAATGTAAGGTTTTGTTGTGTGGTTCGACATCAAAGTGTGTTTGGTAATAGGGCTCCTGTTTGGATATGCAACAAAATGTGTTAGCAATAAAACTAAAACTTCAATTATGCTGCAATTATTTCAGTGAGTATTCTGCTGCAGGTGGTCGTCTGCAAGTGGGTAAAGTTTCCTGCATCTGTGATGGTCCACTATCATACTAACATTGGATAAAAAAAGGTTTTCTGGTAAGTGGGATGCTCCAAGTACAAGATTGTTATTGATGGATTTTTTTTTTTTTTTTTTTTTTAATGATATTGGTATGAATGCAAGATTGGATAATACTCATTGGTAATATCATTGGTCAACAGTTTGTGTCTGCAAGTGACATCTACAAGGTTTAATAAAGAATGCAAGTGGCAAGCGCACTAATGTTACAATAGTATTTCGTTTTTTAAGGTTTTGAGTTTGGGTCTAAATGGCATGGAAGTTAGCAAGTGGGTGTGTCCAGCTTTCTTCTATGCTATTTGTCCTTGACTTAACCTGTTGGGACTGCATTTTTCTTGGTAGTGTCCATGTGGTTCGTTTATGTTGTATGTCCCACGTGGGATATATTTGCTTGTGTTCTTTTATGTTTTTGTTAATTAGCTTTGGTAGGTTTTTCATCTATTGTAATATTTTGCTTGAGCTCATACTTTTTATTCTCTTGTTAAAGAGTTGGGTGCCTTTTCTTTATACTCTTGTTCTTGGTTTTCTTAATACAGTAAAACCTCTATAAATTAATAGTGTTGGGACCAGGATATTTTATTAATTTAACGAGATATTATTATATCGATAAATTAATAATTTATTAATTTAAAGAGGTTTTATGTATGACCATTAAATTTTCAAGTCTAATATACTAACTAGTTACAATGTATACTCATTAGAGACGAAATAAATTTGAAAAACAAGTTTCAATTAACATTTTATGAATTAACATTCACACTTTATGAAAATAAAATTAACATTTTTTGTTGCAATACGAGAAAACAACGCACCAACTCTTTAATGCAATAAGGAGATTGTAAGATAAACTCAATATAGATTTGAAGTTCAACAAAAAACAAGTGACTATGAATTCATTTTTTACTAAGGATTTTGAGTGTATCTCTCTCTAAAACACAGACACACACACACATATATACATATATATGAAATTTTTAGTAATTATTAATTTATAGTTTCATTGGGACTAATATATATACACTGGGGTTTCAAAAAAATTATTATTTTATTATTTTATCGATTTGGGTCTAAATTTGTACTGGTCCCAAGTTGGGACCGGACAAATTATTAATTTTATCGAGGTTATTAATTTATCGAGTATTAATTTATAGAGGTTTTACTGTATATTATTGTCTTTCTAAAAAAAAATTACTTTAAATAGTCATTATGTACTTTTCATTTTCACCTTATCATTTGTAATCTTTTCTCTTCCAAATTGTAACAAACTTGTTCAATTCATCTATCAAGTAACAATCATTCAACTACATTTCGAGTTACAGTTCTCTTTCTTATGATTCCTAATTAGTTGTTACTTCTTATTCGGATTTAATCCCTATAAGTTCATATTAGCTAGTTGCATTTTGATTTAGATATTTAAAAAAAGTAAGAATGCTAGTTACTTCAAAATGCTCTTAAATAACACTTGCTAACAAACATACTCATAGTGTTTTAGGTGTGTAAAGTACTTTCACATAATCATCGCCAACTTATCTTTTGCCTTTCAAAAAAAATCCACAGCTTTTATCTAAACTAAGAGCACAAGGTATGGGGTGCCATTCGTGTGCCAAATGTATGTCATTCGTGAGCCAACCATACCGGAGCATCATGCCATTCGTGAGCCAAACGTTTTGAGCCAATGCAATGGCTCAAGCCATTTGCATTCTTTTGTGTTTTTTATTCTTTGTGTTTTTGTGTATTGTGAGTGAGTGAGTATTTTTAGTGGGTATTTTGTGGGACCAAATATTATGTTAGTGTGTGTTATGAGGGAGGGGTGTTTGTGTGATTGGTATGTTATAGGGAAGTGTATGATGTGGCGCTGATGTGACATACCAATAACGTGTTATTGGTATCTCCCTCACCTTGTGCTCTAAGAGCAATCGGTATGGGAGGGGTTTAACTTGCCAAATGCTCCCAAAATTGACAGATGGCGTGCCATCTTGATACAATCAAATATGCCAAATGCATGCCAAATGAGATTCAGCCAATCTATTGGCTCACGCCAAAAGCAAAAAACCACTTTTTTTTTTTAAATTGTGAGTGAGTGGTTATTTTTAGCGGGGTATTTTGTGGGACCCAATAACATGTTGGTGGTGTGTTATGAGAGAGGGTGTTTTAGTTAGAGCACTCGGTATCGTTACCAATAACATGCCATTTGCTCATTTTCAAACTAATAACATGCCAAACACCTTACCATGCAACAAGCCAAAAGGGAATTGAGTTGGTAGAGTGGCTCAAGCCAAAGGAGACAGAGGACAAACTTTTGCTATTTTTTAAAATTTTTTTTAGTGTATTGTGAGTGAGGGGTATTTTTAGTGGGGTATTTTGTGGACCCAATAACATGTTATTGGTGAGTTATTGGGAGGTGTATGAAGTAGCGATGAGGTGACATAGCAATAACGTGTTATTGGTATCCACGATACCTTGTGCTCTTATTGGTGTGTTATTGAGAAATGTATGATGTGGCGCTAAGTTGGCATACCAATAACGTGTTATTGGTAGCTTGCATACCTTGTGCTCTAAGAGCACAAAGCACAAGGTATGGAGATGAATAACATGCCAAATGCATCTTTTTTTCGTGTCATTCTTGTGCCAACGGTACCGGCCAACATGACATTGGTAAGCCATTGGATGTTTGAGCAATTGGAATGGCTTAAGCCATTTGCATCTTTTGTTTGTTTATTATTATTACTACCTCCGTCCCAAAATTATTGTCCACTATTGACTTTTTTAGTCTTTCTTCTTCAACTTTGACCATAATTATTTTTGTTTGTATTATATAATACTTGATGAGAAATATATGAATGTATTGTGTTTTAAATGTATTTTTCATTGGTATAATTTTCATCAAGTATTATATAACACAAATAAATATATTAATGGTCAAAGTTGAACAAGAAAGACTGGTCAAAGTCAAGCAGGACAATAAAAATGGGACGGAGGGAGTATTATTTTTGTATTGTAAGTGAGTGAGTATATTTTGTGGGGTATTTTGTGGGACCTACAAGTACCAATAACATGTTATTGGTGTTATGAATGAGGGGTATATTAGTTATTGATGTGTTATTGAGACATGATAAAATGGCGCTGAGATGACATACAAATAACGTGTTATCCGTTAACACGATACTTTGTGCTCTAACACAAAAACGTTACATACAAAAAATATGAAATTCGAATACTCCCACCTATATTTATTGACTAAGGATCAAATGAGAAGAATCCTTAAAATAAGAAGGATGAGAAATAAATATAACTACACATTTGAAATGCATCAATTTGAATTAGATGCATTCTTAATCTTTTAGATGCATCATAATATATTTTCTAGCAAAAAATGCATATACATATATTAGATGCATTTCATCAAGTTAGACGAATCCTATGTATTTTTCGTCCTCTACGGGTCAAATTTGTTGCTAGTACTAATTCGCATCGATTTCACTTCAAAATCATTTTTGAAACTAATTGTGATGCATCTAAATGAATAGAGATGCATCTAATTCAAGTCGATGCATCTCAAATATGCGATTATAATTATTTCTCTTTCTTCTCATTTTAAGTTTTCTTCTCACCGGATCCTTACCTATATTTATTTGCAAAAACATCGCCCACTACTCCACGATCCCAAACAAGAAATGATTCCCAAAATAACTGAAAGATAGTGGACCCACTTTTTTTCCATACCCGGCAAACCAAAATTAAATACAAAAAAACCAAAAATTCACTTTCTTCTTTACAAAACTCTACTTTGACTACACACTGTGTGTGTGAGAAATATAAAAAAGATGGCCGAAATGTACATGATAGCGGCGATGGCGGCCGCCAGGAAAAGGGAGGCGTCACTGAACGGAGTGATAAAGCTTGTGGAGACTTATATTGATCAAGCTTCGGTTCTTATTCGGTCTGGAGATATTAATACTCCTGCTGTTTATAATGCTACTTGTTTGACATTGGGAAGGTGGTTTTTTTTTTTTTTTTTTTTTTTAATGTTTTGTTTCATTTGTTAAGTTTTTTTATATTATTAATGTTGTTGTCGTTGGTTATGTTTATGTTTTTTATTTCAAACCCTAGACTATTGGTATTGCTTTTTAGTAAAGTATGTTAATAATGTGTGTGTAACCTTAAATTAGTATATTTTAATTATTATATATAAATAAATGTGTTTGAAACCCTAGTTTAATTGATTTTTTTAGTAAGCGTAATAGTTTAGATTAAATATTACTTGTACTGTAGGGGTGTTTGTTTGAGCTTATTTGTTGGCTTGCGATATTATTCCATTTCGCCTTATATTTCATAAGCCCCAATTTTCCGGCTTATTTTGAGACTTATGTGGGCTTATATATGCTTATTATAAATTTATAAGCTTGTTATATCATGATAAGCTTATATAAGCCCATAAGTCTCAAAATATGCCGGGAAATTGGAGCTTATGAAATATAAGCCGAAATGAAAGTTCATAAGACCACAAATAAGCTTAAACAAACACCCCTTGCTCGAGTCTTAAGCGTTACAGGGGAATTGCATATATATCCCTCCAAAGGTGAATAATTGCATATCTATATCCTTGGTACAAGTTTTTGATGCATATGATACAATGGTATTTATGCATGCAAATGATATATATGCAATTTTGTATCTTTGGAGTATATATATGCAAATGCCTATGTCAGGGGGGAATTAATATTGCACACATATTAGCAAAAGTGGCCCATTGCACTATGATAAAATGCGTAGCTGACCTTTGAAAACCATTTTGATTGGTTGAAATATGAAAGCGGATACTTATAATGGGACGAACTAGAAAACGTGCAAATTAAAGTTTTGATGTTTAAAACGTTGAAATGACTTTGGTGTGAGTTGTCGATGTGGCGCGGATCAGTTTGAGGAAATGTGAGATTATTGTGTGAATTAAAGTTATCTAGCTGGAAATGATTATGCAATTGCACAAGTTTAAAATGACTGATTTTTGTCAAGGTTCAATTGGATGTTGCCGTGCAAATTTAGGGGTTATATTTCGTTATCATCGTTACTTTATGATAATTTCTTGGACTGATTGACTTAGAGAGAGCGGTACGCCACTTGTGGTGTAGATGGTTGAAAAGGGTCTACACTCTAAGTTTGTGATAATTTACTTATATATAATTGAAATGGGTTTCCAATGGTCATATGGTATGTGTCAGTTTATTTCTTAATATATATCGAATAGTCCATCTAGTAATAGATTTTTATTGTGCTGATATTAAGTTTCAAACCGTAGTATTACATCAGATCCTCCACAGGATGTATGAAATCATATGCTTTCATCTTGTTTTCTATGCTTAAGTGGTTTAAAGGCATTAGCTTCAGTACAATTGTCATGCTCTCTGTTTCTACTTGTTTTGATATATTTGCGTGCTTGTGAATACGACTGGAATATACTTACAGTTCTGCTATTGGTAATTGTAGCACTATCGAGACTGCTATTGGGGTGAAAGTAGTTCCATCATCATCTCATCTCTCTGAGCTACCATGCATTGTTAAAGAGGTTGGTTGCAGATGTTATTATTGTTTTGTATCCAGATTATCAATTTTAATATTATCGTTTCATATCATTGACATTATGTTTATATCTTAACGTTTTTTTCCTCTATATATAGTATTATTCATAAGCCAAGCATTAATTGAAAGGTTATATTAAAATATTCACTTATGTGATTGTAGGTTTATAGGCGCAAGACTCAATTGCTTGAACCGTCATTGATGATGCTCATGATACATATCAAGGTATACATTTACTCAAGGCATGAGTGATATGGTATATAGTTATTGTGCGAGGAGACAGATCTTTTATCAATCTAGTGTTTTTATCTGATATCGTATCTGATCTTCTTGTTTCCTCCAGCTGTACAAAGTCCAGTCGTCAACTATGTTGAAGATTGTTCTCACTTTAGATACATAAATATATTTTTTACCCAAAAAATACATATCTATCAACATAAAGGAATATAGAACTTTATTCGGAATTTTATGAATTCTGTCATGTTTTACTCTTCTAAATCTAAACACATTTTTCTGTAAGTTTATGTCTTTATGTTTGTGACTACATAACCTTATATGATGTCTACAGTCTGCTTGTCAAGCTGGATGGTTTTTAGAAGAGGATAAAGATTGTCTTCTACAGATGGCGGATGAGGTTAGTTAAAAGTTCAATTTATTTTTATTTAGATTACTTTATGTGTACTGCTTTGTTTTATATTACTGACATAATCACCCTACAATTTAATTATTATTAGGCAAGCTTGGGATACTTTAATTTAGACAATATGGATATCGAACCAACCAATGGACATATTATCTCGGATATAATCTCAAGGTAAATGTATTAGTATGTGTCATCGTTTTTATATGTAGATGACAAAATGTTTGACATCACAAATTTTCCTGTTGTCTTTCGTCTGCGATAATTATTTTCACTTTCAGATTCTACCCAAGAATGACAATTGAACAGATACTTATCTCATTTGCTGTCAAGGTAAAAATATATTCATTTTGTAGACAAGGGTCCTTTATAGGTTTTTATTCTGTGTCTAAAATGTGAGGCTTAATTAATTAACAGGCTGGAGAGGGGCCTCCTGAAGCTGATTTTTACATCGCTCCGGATACAGTACCAAATCAAAACGTGGTGAGTGATTAACATGCACTAAAGATTTCAATCATACAATGATAAAGAAATACATTGCTATTTCATTTTCATGCTTTTAGAGAGATTTTTTTTTTCATTCATGAGATTTGGAACCATGTACGGGACTTGATTACTAAGTTATTACGAGTATTTATTATGCAACTTCAAAATTAATGATATATTCAATTTACTATATGCAGTGGCTCTTAGTAGCGAGAACAGACAATATGGACACAGCTGCTTGTCTTACAAGTCCATCAAATGTGGAGTAAGATTTTTTGCTAAATATTTCCTTTTTTTTTTTTAATCTTATTATCTAACCATCTAACGGTTTCTTCATAGCTTTGTCATCAATCAAAGTGGTGTACCAAACAGGACCAGAAAAAACAAGGTTTGTAGATTTTCTCGCTGATAGTTTCTACTTTCTACCAAAAAAAAAAAAAAAAAAAAAAAGTAGTTTGCGTTACTGACCATTTTTTATCACTTACCAATTTGTTGTAATATGGATATCAGGGTAAGGGTCCGCAACTCCCATCAAATGTGACCAAAATGGTTAAAGATGGAGTAAATAATCTACAAGTTTTTGGGGAATTTGATGGTATGCTTACGTTTTCTTTTTCTTTCTGAAACCTATATCACTGTTTCTTTAAATATTACCTGTTTAATTTTTTTTGTTAAACTAATTCAGGAGACTATGTTATCGCGTTAGCTTATATGAATTTGATATCATCTTCTGATTCTCCTCAACTGCAAGATTATGTCTACCCTAGGTCCAGTGATGTTAGTTCGGGTAAGTCACTGAAACTGTAAGATCTTTTAAATTACATATTTCTTTTATAAAAATGCCTTCATGAAAACAATATTGGTTAACGTTTGCTTTTTAAGAGTGCCGATTTTCAAAGGAGTGCGACAATTTCTTGTGCTTAAATCTTTCTTTTTTTTCTTTTTCTTTTCAGATTGCGTTATCACTGAGGAGATTTCACTTATCTGCCCTAGTAGGTAAGCTTTTATTTTTGTGTGGAGACCCCTCTTCCTTATTGCTTACTAGTAGAATAAGACCCCCTAAATTATTTTTGCTGTATAAAGTTAGATTAATGGAGAACCCTGAAAAAACTAATCGCTATTTTCTTAGAGCAGTATAAATGTATCAGTTTTATCTGTTGCGTTTAGTGGCTTTAATGGATCCTCTGATTCTGTTTTCGTTTCCTTAATTGACAGTGGATGTCGTATATCAACTCCCGTGAAAGGGAGTCTCTGCAAGCATTCCCAGGTGAAATATTATTCTTTTAGCTATTCACAGATCTCTTAAATACCCTTTGGTAATCATAAACCTCAATCAATGAGAACCGGCTCTTTGTTTGTGGTTGAGTGATGACAATGGGCAAATAAGTGATATTTAGACTAAATTGTCTAGAACAACTAATTAATGCACTTGACATGGACATTCTGAATAAAGTCATTGCAATTTTTATATTAGGAAGCCGATTTGTTCTTCTGTGTTCTCTAAACAATTGAGTTTCTGACAAATTGTGTATGCTGTAGTGTTTTGATTATGAATTCTTCATGAAAGCCAACTCCATAAGGCCTACATGGAAATGCCCTTTGGCTGGCTGTAGGAAGCCAATCAGCAATCTTGATATACGAATCGATCAAAAATTTCTCAAGGCAAGCAACCTAAACACACACCTACCAATATATACATACTAAAAGAGTACCAATAGCCTGAAGTTGTCTTAACGGATCTTTTTAATTGATTTCATATAGATTCTGAATGAGGTTGCGGAGAATGTTAGTAAAGTATACATATCAGATGAAGGTTCCTGGACGGTCGATCCATCTGCTATTGACCAACCAACTATGACAACGCCTGCAGTTTCTCCTCATATTGTCAAGGACACTTCATTGGTGTCACAGGTAACATGTTATTTCTTTCAAAGTTAACTTGGAAGCAGTATCATACTAATGCTTCATTTGATTGGCATTGATCCTTTTGTGTTTGCCCCATTGAAGTGGTATACTGCATGGTAATTTGGTCACTTAGGTTCTATTGATATTTTTACATATGTACGTAAATATCTTTGAGTTGTAGCAAAGTGCTGAAAACACTGCTGAATAATAAGTTAATAACATTATATAGAGAATATTATGGATACATATCAATAAAATGAATGATTGGTAATATGCTAGGTAATCTGGATTTAAAATTGGTTAATAGAACAAATTGCTGCAATATTTTTTGCCACTTCCACCACACCTCACACTACAATTTAGGGGGCGTAAAGATATAAGATGTGCCATATATTTGATATATCCATTTTTATCCGCATCTCTACCACCACCATACCTTACGGCCTTACCCATCCTTACCCATACCGTATCCACATCTTTACCAGCACCATACCTTACGGCCTTACCCATCCTCACCCATAACTGTCCATACCTTACCCATTTGCTTACCCATACCTTACCCATCCTTACCCATACCTTACCCATCTTTACTATGTTGTGTGTATAATTTTCAAATATTTGATATACTTCTATATATGTATGTGGTCATATCCATGTTTACATCAGTTTTTACGTTTTCATACAACTATTTAGGCCAATCTCTTTGCTATCTGTGATGTACAGGGCTCAAGTGACAAGGTAAATACACCTTCCCAAATTCATGAAACCAGGCTGGACCCCGTAAATTCAACACCAACTCAACTGTCTGCAGAACAACCGCAAAATAGTCAAGCTGGCCAAGCCTCTGAACCCGAATCAAGCACAAGCATAACCAAACGAGCTCGAAGTACATTTAATCGAGCTCGACGTGCAACCATAGTCATCCCGGTCCAGCTCACACCGCCTTCTGCTCCTCCAGTTGTAATGCAGCTCAGGAATCGAACTAAACCAAACGTTGGTACAACCAACCAAGCTCAAGATGCAACCTTGGCCACAGCAGTTAAGCTCAGGAGAGGACGAAAGCAACGAAAAATCTCCACTCTTTGTCAGTCAGCTCCGACTCCGGCTCCAATTCTGACTCCAACTCCGGCTCCGGCTCCAGCTTTGGTTACAAGACCAGCGTCGCCAGTTCGGCTTCAAGAACCAAGTGAAGATGCAATTTCGTGTGTGAGAATGAGGGGTGGCTTAGAAGGTGAAAAGCTTGAGGCTGCTCGACTTGCGTTACTTGCGCCACCAAGACAACCGATTGATGCACCTGATCCATGGTCAATCCCAACACCAGATATACCCATGGAAGTACTCATGTCAAGACCCCCCGTTAGCAATTCAAGTAATTAGCCTCGTTGATCTGGTGTATATCTACTATTGAATAGGTTATATAAATCCTAACATCTTTTGGTACATATAACATCCTAGTAAGAGCGTAAGCATTAAAGTTGCTCTTTTTTTGCGGTATGCTAGTTGTAATGTAACTAGAACACTTGTGATTATGCATATAGCCCTTTTGGCATTGAGGTTGATGCATCCTGAGCTTCATATTTGTTTTCTTGTACATTTTCATTATCACAAAAAACGAAATGGTAAAAAACCAAACTAACAGTTAAAATACTGCTGTAACTAACAGTACTTTCGACAATGAATTACTAAGCAAATTTTTAGTCATTCCCAATTTGCAGATCGCTTATAAAAGTATGTATTCTCCAACAAATAAGAAATAAAACTTGTATTTGAAAGTCTAATGTTTATCTTCTTAACTCAAATGTCACAACTCACAAGGATCATTAAGAATTCAATTTGAAGTACCCTCTTTTAACTTCAAGGTGTGTAGATGGAAAGAGTTGCGAATTATAAAATAAACCACTTGGGAAAATTAAAATCGGCAAACTTTCATATTTAAGAAGTCAGGTATCTACAGATTTATAGCGTTTTCCGTCTAAGATTCGCTCCTGTTAAAAAATCAACCAAAACATAGCAGCTAAACGAGTAATCTCTGTTTTTTCATCAGATCCGGCACAACCAAATTCACATAAATGTATGACTTTAAGCAGTCTAGTAAAAGGTTACAATCACTACACTTCCAATTGAAAATCTTTTCTAATGCCGTAACTGAATGGACCAAACTAACAAAATCATGCAGTGCTTTTCTGAGTCGGAGCTCTACAACTGGAACACATCCATTTGATTCTAGAAAAGTTATTGAACTATTTAAAAATCTTGAGTTGCTTGGTTCAGCTGATGATCATTTTCGTTAAGTAGTTGCTGTGCTCGGGGAAGTATTCCAATAACTCGTCCTTGGTTACCCACACGAAATCCTTGCACTTGATGTTGACTTTGTTCGTTGCAATCACTTGAGATTTAAAAAAGAACCTCTGAAAGCATACACAAATTACAAAATATAGTGAGTGCCGACATATTCTAGTACAGATGGAGTGGTTTTGGATGTGTGCTATCTAAGACTTAATGTGGAATCATTATCAGTAGTAGATCAAAGTTAATAGTAATCTAACAAACCAGTTTTCTTCCAGCTACTCTTTAACTGCTTTTCCAAATGTATAATCAGTTGTTGCCAAACACTCAACAAACTGTAATGACTTCCAGTCAACGCACATCTAAACAGCCCCATAAAACAAATTACACTAAACGTCTAAACCTAAACCTCTATATATTTAAAGGTTTACTCGGTACCCCTATAAAAACTAAAAAACACAGAATATTATTGTTTTGCCTCTTTATCTCTCAAACGCACACACACATATGGATACGAGATATAGTTCTTTACTCCCAAAATTTAGCATTAGCTACTAATTTGTAATTGTTGGTAAATTTCAACATCTATATCTCTTTTGAAAAAAAAATGTCCCACATTACCGTGAAAGATGAAAGGTCCTCATTCTTCTCGGTAGGCTTTGTAGCAATATGTCCCATTGGAGCATTTCCAACGAAGTAGGTATTAGACAAGTCTCCAATAACAGATTGTAGGGCAGACTCTGCACACTGAATGAATAGTATGTTATAAGTATACATTGACGATATGAACGGCAACAGGCAATTATGCATCACCATAAATAAAGCAGAATTACCTTACGAAGCGTCTCTTCAGAATTGTACACTTTTTCTGGTAAGTGCCATACAGGCTGCCCTTTAGGAGTACCATATGCATCACCATAAATAAGAAGATATAGCCTTCTGTCAAGAGCTCTCTTCAATGACCTTCAAAGAAAAGAGTGCAACCGTTAATAACTACTACTCAGTTACCATTTGCGAAAACCAAAGATCAAAACTTATACAAAAAAAACAACCATGTGAAGTATTTAAGTTTCAATCAGTTACAGTAGTGCTTGCACTGAAATAGCTATTAATAATGTTCACAATCTCCACCAAATTCCATCTGATTTGACTCGAGCCTATAATACTCTTTTAAGAGAAACTGATCCTTTATAACAGCAGATTATTGATATCTCATAGATCGTACACTTGTATTTCTACAGTTTGACAAGTACAGTAGTATATTAAGAACGAATATGCACATATATAAATTGGTCAAGCATAACATTCGTAAATAGATGTAGTTATCCATGCTTGATTGCATCAATGTCCAGTCTAGAAAGTATTTCAATATGCTATATAGACAAATCATAAGATGCACCTGTCTAAATATAAAAGGGAAGTTGTGCTGGTACCTTTTATCATTGGTTTTGTCAGCTTCAGTGATCCTAGGAGCTGGTTCAAAATCGATATGGTAATCTCCCTTACCCCTGAAGATACGTACAGATGTTACAGCATTAAAAGTTGAGGACGACTAGAATTTGATGGGCACATTGCTCAAGCAAATGGCAGCACACACACACACACACGCACAAGCAAGCAAGCGAGAATAGATAGATGAATCATTCATAACGAGCAATAAGGTGCACAAGTTTATTTTTCTAACGGCTCATGGCTCAGAGTTATTATTACCTATTAACAACTATACCGGCAAATACTCAGATGTATTGGTATTCAGTGTCACTTTTCAGTGAACGTTAGACCCAAAACATTTAAGGGAATTATGTTGCTTAATGTAATCAAGTAATGACACATACTGGACAAAAATTACCTGGCATCAGATTTTTTGAGAAATTCTTCAGGGTATGCCCGGCGAAACTGCTGTCTCCACCGAAATCTACACAAGTTCACGATGATATTCACCACATTAGTTCACATAAAACAATTGTGTAGTGGATTAAAGTATTAAACCAACTAAATGAGCAAATGCACAATAACCATGTCTCTTCCGTTTGATACTTATGGCTGTTCATAAGCACTACATAATTTCAGATAAGTTTATAATGGATAAATTTTTTGATAAAAAATTATATATGTGCGAGGAAACTAAACTTGCTTACACAAAACCAAGTGACAGCCAGCAGGTTAAAATAATGAAGAAATGAAATACATGACTTCGAAATGTATATTCAAAGCTTAAAACAGTTGCTAAAAGAACATAATTGGTGACTAGGTAATTAAGGGGGTGTTTTTGTTTCGGTTTATATAACGGGCTTATGGCTTATTTGGTTTTCGGCTTATGTTTCATAAGCTTACTTTTTGTGGCTTATTTTGAAACTTTCCGGCTTATATAAGTTTATTATGACATGATAAGGTTATATAAGCTGAAAACCAAATAAGCCATAAGCCCGTTATATAAACCGAAACAAAAACTCCATTAAGTATACTAAAGACTATCTAAGCAAACAACTAAACTTATAACCCAAATCTGATGAGAAATCTGAAAGACGAGAAACCCGTGAACGTGAACTAGTCTTATCCAGTTCCAACTTGTCTATCGTATACATCAGACCAACGTAACTCGCTAACATAAAAACACGCCATATTTTTACAGCTCCACATAAAGTTGAAAACTAATACTACGACCTATTATCGATATACCATAACAAGGTGCATAATTCATATACAAACACAATACGCTAGCTCAGACTCCTATTTCATTATTACTGAACTTATAAGATGTAAAACTCCCAAAAAAGAAGGCTAATTCTATAAGAAGATAATGTGAATATGTATATAATAATAAAAAAGCCAAGGTAACAAAGACTAACGAGAATTCTTGAAAAGCGTAAACGATGGGATCGATTTGGGGGATAACGACAGGAAGCCTTTCAAACAATACAGATGCTACTATTTTCTCATTTTCAACGCCTTTTGTTGTTGTTGTTGATGTGCTAAACCCTCGATTTTGGGATACTAGTAATCGAGATAACAATGAGGTTCTACTACATGATCTCAGCATCATTTCTTTTTTTTTAATTGGATTGATATTTTAAACAAGTTAGAGCACGAAATGATATTGATTGATTCAACACAAGACCATGTTTAGTGTGTGTGGAGAAGAAGATCGAGGGTTTTAGATTTTGGGCTTTGTATTGGGCTATGTGTGCTCATTAGTTATGATAGATTTGGGCCTTTAAATAGTGTTGGCCTGCCTTTTTAACATGACCAGTGACCACTACATATATTCATCACTCGTGGCCGGGTAGGAAGTTCAAACCATAATTGTTAAAGATTCTGGTCCTGATCTTACGATTTTACGATATTACGAAGCAAAAACGATTCAAATCCTACGTAGAATCTTAGCAAGGTTAGGATCATATAAAATCTCAATCTTGACCATAGGATCTTAAGATCTAATCTGATCTAATTTTACTTTTTTTAAACCACAAACTAAAAAAACTACAAAGTTATAGATTATGTTTTATAAAATTTAAGAAGAACATATTAATCTTTTTAAATATTTTATATTTATAACTCAGGACAATATTTTCATGAAACATTAATATAATTTTGTGTTTATTATATATAATAATTTATAGATTTGAATAATATTAAAAAGACTATTAAGAAAATATATTATAGTAGGATCTTAGGATCCCGATCCGATCTTACGATTCCGATCTTGCAAAAACAAAAACGATCCTGAGTAGGATCCCGATCTTAAAAACCTTGGTGCAAATTGATGTTTCCGAGAATGCATTGTCGTTCAAATACTTTTCAAAAGAAATGTCGTTTTACAACAAAACAAAACCATGACTAAAGTTTAGACTAAAAGGTGATTCCGTTTTGTAATACGTGAGAGATTACCACTTAGGGATTGCAAGAAATTTGTTAGATGCATAAACCTAATATCATATCAGTTAAAATATAGTCTGAAAGTTGTCTTATATGTTTGGTGGGTACTCTTTTTATTTATGGATTGGTTTTAAAGTGAAGCACCCAAAATTAAGTTCATATGTAAAGCTTGGTGAGATTATGGGGTGTGGCTATTCTAACAAGATTCTTGTAAATATCATCACTAAAATGACATAATTAAAACTCTGAAATATTCACAATCAACTTCTCTCATGGGAAAGACTTTATCTGATTTGCTGAGGCTAGACACAGTAAAAACTCGACGAGTTTCGATCTCATGTGGCACCCGAAAGACTAGTCTCGTTTATTACACCAGGTCAGTCATCTGATCAAAATGGAGTGTGGGTCGGCCAAAGGGACAAACTTGTATCCATGTTTGTGTGTGTGATTTTTTATTTAAAATGTATTTTTTTAGTATCTTTTTGTGGCGTGAATCGTCTTAACACAAAGTTAGTCATGAATTAGTCTATGAGAGAAAAAGTTAAGTTGACAAGAGAGATGAAGATCGTCTGAGAGTCCTTGTTACACCCGGTCTAATTAATTTAAACCGCGTTAGAGCATTAGGTATCGTGGTGCCGTCCCGCTGGTGCCGTGGAAAAAAGTGTTGTCACATCAGCACTTTTTTCCATAACACTAGAATTCACCACAACACCAAAACCCCTCTCCCTCTCATAACACTAGTTTCTGATGTCGTGCACTTTTAGACCCCCCATATATATATATTTTTTCATTTATTTAAATTTTACAACACATTTAATTAAAATTTAAATTATATCAAGGATATACCACATTATATACAAAAAAATAATCACGTTATATCAATAGCTAAAAATAAAAAATAGGCCACTAGAAAAAGAATGATGATACACCTTAGGCCCAATCCTTTTAAAGTCAAATAATCCAAATACATAACAACTAATATTTTCAATACTAGGCGAGTACCCGCGCCTAGCGGCAACGGTTTTTAGCGTCAGATAATTAATGATTTATGATATTGTGGTGAGTGTTTTGTTTAGCGTTTAAAATAGAACGTGAACCGATGAAAATGCAATTGCAAACGGTTGTACTATACGATAACTAAAGTCTAGGCAAAATTCTTAACATCTATCAAACAACATATAAAAACATTTAATGAAAATGAAAGTAAACATTACATCAGTTATGAGATAAAAACTAACAACACACGTTACTTGTCGCGTAAAAACTAACAAGGATGGGATTAATGGTGCCGTTGTTAAGAAGAACGCAAGTACTAAAATTAGCATGAATGTGATTAGCCCAAAATAAAAAAAATGGGCTAATTTTGGCTATTTTGTAGTAAAAGATTTGGGCACATTTAGCCTCATCTTTTTTTTGAAATGGGCGTATTTAGCCTATTAAAAAGTTAAATATACACTAACGGGCATATATTTTCTCTTAATTGTAAAATATTATAATCGTTTTTGAAGAAAAACTTATATATATAATACATTTATATAGCGACAAATTGTTTTGTGTTAAAAAAAAAGTTTATGGGTTCTAAACGAAAAATAATAAATGTTTGAAGATTTAAGGATTAAATATATTGTTTTGAAACCCGGTTCGACCCGGGTGGTTCAACCGGTTGAACCGTTCCCGTCGAAAAACGGGTCGATTTAAACCGAGTCAACCCGACAGGTTGGATCAAAACGAGTCAAATTAAACAGGGTCAACCCACCGGGTTTGAAGCGTCCCGGGTCAACCCAGTTTTCGATATGTATTAATAGTTTCAAATTTTTACTTTTTACTTTTTGGTTTTTCCTTTATATAGAGTATAGCATGGTACCCGCGCGTTGCGGCAGCGGGTACCCTGTGACGATTAACCGGAGAAATAGATCTTGATGAGACCTGATTCACCAATTTGTATCGGTTTCAACGGGTCCTCTCTAGTTCGTTTTCGAATGGATGTTATTGGTTAGCCGAACCGGTGGCGACATTGGTTTCCGGTTGAACCCGTTGGTCCAGTCCGATTTTCAAAACTATATGTACCATCAACTTGTTAGCTTGTATGAAGCTTTGTGTGTTTTATTAATTAATATAATGTGTATAATAACATGTACTTTTCATTTTTGGGTGTTTTAAAAATAACATTAATTATTAGTGTGTTTAATGATTTTGTATTTAAATTATGTTGTAGCTTGTTTAAATTGTATATTGTGAAAATTTTATTGTACTTTTTAGTAAGGGGTGTTTTAATTGGTTGTTTTTTATTTGGTAGATATGTTTTTAATTGGTTGTACAATGTGAATAAATTATTGTACTTTTAAGTAATGGGGTGTTTTAATAAGAGTATTAATTACACAATACATTTCTCTCACCTTTGACTTTCAACTTTTCACTTTTCAAGATTTGACCGTTTTTCTATTATATGTAGTATAGATATAGATAAATTACTACTTGCCTTAATTTTTCTCATTGATTCACGCAGCAACACACTCCACCCATATTTCTTAGTTACCACTTACCACACCAAACAAAATCTCTTTGCTGCTTGCTTCTTTTAATAACAGTACCAACTCATATCCTTTCTTTCTTCTGCTTCAGTACACGAATATCTCACAAACACAACCCAAACTTCAGTTTTCCAACCATTAGCTAACATTCAAAAAAGAGAGGAAAAAAAGGAAAAAGCCAAACAAAACGGAAAACGCGAGCCACGGTGTGGTTGTGGCGCTGTCCCATCACGTTTTTCGGGACCATTTGGGTTGGTCGTGACGGCTCAGGACGCGAAAACGCGAGGTCAGGTGTGGTTGTGGTGTGCTTGGGTGACGTTTTGAGGGAAAACGTAAAGCACTTAGTCGCCAAAGCAACTAAATTTCGCCCAAACAACCCCTTAGATTTAGATTTCGCCCAAACAGCCCCCTATGAAGATTCGACTCCATCATTCACCCGCACAAACATATTGCAGCAGCAATCAAACAACACACTCACTGAATCACTGATTTACCAAACCACAAATCTTCAAAACACTTCACACCAACATACATTCAACAATGAAGAAAACACCAATAATCTCATCATCCAAACACTACCTTCACCTTCATCACCACCTTAAACCCCATCATAAACCCTTAACCACCACCACCACCACCACCACCACCACCACAACACCAGATGACCTCATCACCAAGCTCATCACAACAGATGACTGGACAAATGACACTAATCTCCAAGAACAAATCACATCTCTACCCCAACAATCCATCCTCCAAATCGCTAAACAGTTCAACACATCGTCAAAAGCTTTTAAATTCTTTAACTTTATCAAAAACCCATCTTCACCCACTTCATCTTTTGTCTTCCAAACTGTTCTTCAGCTTGCTACTCGTGAAAAAGATCCAATTTTTATAACCAATTTATGTAAAATTTCTAAAGAAATGAATGTTTCTTTGACACCCATTTCGGCGATTATTATAATGAAGCATCTTTTTCGCGTAAAAGGCGTCCAAGAATGCGTAAAATTGTATGATGGATTGAACCCAGATGGGAAAACTGTTGATGTTAGGAATGTGTTGGTTGATTTGCTTTTGAAATGTGATAGGTTTGATGATGCGCACCAGCTGCTCGACGAAATGCTTCAACCGGATGGAAAGGTTTTAGCTAATAAAATGACGTTAAATGTCGTTTTTCCGGTTTTGTTGAGACGGGATTATGGGAAAGAGTGTGAGAAGTTTGTCGATTTGTTGCCGAGGTTTGGGGTGCTTGGTGTGTTTCCTGGTAGTGTTTGGTTGACTAAGCTGGTTACGAAGCTTTGTAGGAGTTTTAGGAGTGATAAAGCGTGGGAGTTGTTGCGTGATTTGATGAAGTTTGGGAAAGTGGAAGCTGCGCCGTGTAATGCGCTTTTGTCGGGGTTGGGGAAAGAGCGGAACTACGAGAGGATAAATTTGTTGTTGAAGGGGATGAAGGAGAATGGTATTAAGCCGGATGTTGTGACGTTTGGGATGTTGGTGAATCACTTGTGTAAGGCACGTAGGGTGGATGATGCGTTAGATATGCTTAAAAAGATGAAGGAAGGTGCCGAGGGGATTGTTGTTAAACCGGATGTGATTCTTTATAATACTTTGATTGACGGTTTATGCAAAGTGGGTAGGCAAGAAGAAGGGTTGGAGCTAATGAAACAGATGTTGGATGATGGTTGTGTCCCTAGTGTTGTAACTTACAACTGTTTGATTGACGGGTTTTGTAAATCTGGTGAGATTGAACGGGGTCAAGAACTTTTTGATCAGATGAGCGAGAACGGTTTGGATCCGAACGTGATTACAGTAAACACTTTGGTGGATGGAATGTGTAAACATGGAAGGATAGGTAATGCAATGGAATTTTTTAGGAAAATGCAAGAAGAAAAGGGTATTAAAGGGAACGTGGTTACTTACTCTACATTAATTGCCGCCTTTTGTACTGTCAATAATATTGAAAAAGCAATGAGATTGTTTGATGAAATGGAATCCGCAGGCTCTCTTGATGCTCTTGCTTATTATAGTTTGATATCGGGTTTAACACTAGCTGGAAGACCAGATGATGCTAGTGTTATTGCTTCGAAATTGAAAAAAGCCGGATTCAGAATGGATCTTGCAACTTACAACACTTTAATTGGCGGGTTTTGTAGGCGAAAGAAGCTTGAGAAAGCAGTTGAGCTTCTTAAAGAAATGGAAGAAACTGGAGTGAAAGCCGATGGTGTCACTTACAATACTTTGATTTCATACTTTAGTAAAAATGGGGATTTTGAGTCTGCTTATAAGTTTTTAAAGAAAATGATAAGTGATGGGCATGCGCCTACAGTAATCACATATAGTACTCTCATTCATGCATATTGCTTGGCTGGGAATCTTGACGAGGCTTTGAATATTTATGAGGAAATGCTCATATCATCAAAGGTTCCTCCCAATACTGTTATCTACAATATCTTGATCGACACTCTTTGCAAACGTGGTAAAATAGAACACGCCCTTACTTTGATGGATAATATGTTAAAGAAGGATGTTAGACCAAATACTACTACATATAATGCTATGTTTAAAGGGCTTTCAAGTCAAAATAAGTTGAGGATAGCACTTAGACTTATGGATCAGATGACGAGTCAATCATGTAATCCTGATTACGTCACTATGGAGATTTTAAGTGAATGGCTTTCAGCAGTTGGTGAAACTGAAAAGCTGCGGAAGTTTGTGCAAGGATATCAAGTGTCTCCGGTTGCTTCAAATGCATAGAAGTAGAGGTGTGTACTCTAGCCTTGTTCGGTGTTATTCGAACTTAGTTTTTGCTAAACTAATTTAGAATTGTTATGCTTTTTTTTAAACTAGATTTTTTGAGTTATACTTTCATGTGAAAGGTAAGATTGATTGATTTGGGTTCTATACGAACATGTATTAGGTTGTGACACTTTACTAGAACAAGGGTATATCCAAAACACGCTTCCTTATTTGTAAGAAGTTTTCATATATGACTATACTCAGCTTTCTGGTTTTATTCAACTTCTTTTGGGATGTTTGGATACGCGCTATCTGAGTAAGTATTGTGAATTGAGAATCATATGCAGGAGTAGGATAATGAGATAGTCAATGCTGAGCCAGCTTAAGTTCAGAGATAGACAATTCTGTGTTTACGTTAGTAATTAGTCTTTTTACGGCATCATATTAACTAATTATTGAATTTATATCACTTTGACCGTAGGTTATCGGGAAAGTATAAGATAATCAATATACCAGAACACTCTAAACTGATTCATGCAACTTTAAATTGCAATAACCAGTTTAAACGTGCATCCAAACAATCCAAACAACTTATGTGGAGTTGATGATTATATTACTGTACGGCCATGTTATAGTTAATTAAAACATAGTTGATGATTATATTACTGTACGGCCATTTTTCCTTAGATTGCTAGAAAACCCTTCACGTTACGGGCCTGTTTAGATACGTCTTAAAGTATACTCAATTTGGAGCCTTATACAAAAGACTGATTACGATTTTGATTTACTGATCATCTAAGGTCATTATAAGTTTATTTGGATAATCATGTGGATAGTTGCTACAAGAAACCTGATTGTTAAGATTAATGCAAATTTACCTATCCATAACCTCGAGCACCTGACTTTCTTATTCTAATTCTGGTTATTGAGGTTGCGGTAATTACTTTTAAAAAAGCACATTCAAATATTCAATTATTCAAACACCCCCTAAAGGCTACAGCAAACCTATGCATTTTGAAGTTACATTCAGGTTCTTTTAGAGAATATGATATATTTGTACTGATTCACTTTCGTAAACATCTTACCGGGCTATACTCATTTAAAACAAGCATATCAACTACCAGTTTTACAAAGTACTTGGAATAACAAAAGAACATTTATACCCAACTTTTGGCATGATGTAATACATTTATTTTATCATTAATATGTGAAACTCAGGGAAGCGTTGGAAATGACCAAATGCCCCTTGTTAACTTGCCACATGTAGAGCATTTTGTCATTTCCTAGATCTTGTAATTGTCAAATAAGCTGGTCGTTTCTATATGTATAAACTCAAAAGTTGGGAAAAGTTCATATCGTCCTGGTACTTTGTTTCTTTTGGATTTAATGTAAATGTAATGGCCGTTTTCATTTTTCATATATATAACCAAGTCCATGGCCACAAAAGGCAATCAGTCATCTCTATCAGAGAATCTATAAGATAGTAACACTCTTTTAAACAGATATGCCCAAAAACTTGTTTTCACTCTACATAAGGTGTAGACTATAGAACCTGCCAGCATCTTTGTTTTCACATGAGCATGCTATGAGTGTGCATTACTATTTTCTCATTCTTGTGTGAGTGATTGTTTTAATTTTTGGTTTATGAAAGACCTTTATCGTGAGATTATGGCCAGAATATCTCAACAGAAATAATGTTATCCAAAGTGCCCTTAAATACTACTTGTAAGGTTTGGATGGATCCCTTTATATTGTGGCACAAATTCTCTCCTTGTTGCTATAAGTGCTACAAATGAAAGTATTGTTCCTATAGAATCTTCACTTGTTCTTTTGCTCCCTTGCAGTGGACATTTATCAAAGAAACTTTAATAAATCTGCAATGCACATCAACATTTCCGAGTTTAAAATGCACAAGATTGTTATATGGGTTTTGTAAGAAGAGCTGAAGAGGTTGTCTTCTTGATTCTTTCTCACGATAAAAGGTAAGTTGGTTATTTGATTATTAAGCTATCTAAGCATTAACTATTGGTGCATCATCGCGCACGAACACCTACATAAAGCTTTGTGTCTCCAAGCAAAGAAATATAACAAAAGGTTATGTAATTAAAAAACTTTATTATGTTACTTGTCGTACCAAGCATGGACTCAAATCTTAGTCTATTCCATCAGTTCATTAGTGGAATCCCTTCTCTTTTCTAAGAGTCATTCTCTTTCTCTATAATTCCATTCTCTATTGCATTTCCATTCTCTGCTATTCATTCGTACCAAACGTCCCCCGAATGTAATGAATGATAGGCCTGGGAATTTAATTCGTGTGTATCAAAACTAAACAGCCCAAACTGGTAATGTTGGGCCTCGTTAGACTAGTGCATACCAAACCACAGATTGGCTTTGGAGCCGAAAACTACAAACCTGGGTCCAACTTGTCCCTAATACATGCGGCCCACCTGATGTTCTTGGCCCAACTCCACACCATATTCCTACTGGACAGGCCTATCATGTCTCGTCCGAAGTAGCTTTCGGCCCTACTACTAGCTAACCTGTGTATGCAGATATTTGCTATTCACTTTCAGGACCTCGAGTTGATTATGGACAAGATGTTATGTATGCCACTCTTCGTCAAGCTTTCAACACCATGATTGTTCAAGAAGGCGTGGATGCAGGGTGGTATATGTAAACTGGAGCTACAACACATCTAGCCTCGGATTCAGGTAAACTCACTGCTATCTTTAATAAAAGCATTATACAATCCATCTTATTTGGTAATTGTGCTTCCATACCCGTTACTAATTCGGGTCATAGTGTGTTAGGATCGTTTATTTGTATATTGATTGATGTTTACGTGGTTAGGAGGTTGAGACTTATACAAGCTACCTATATACGTATTTAAAATGTCACGAGATAGAGAGAAGAGTAAAGAGTGGTGATCTTGCTTAAGATGAAAATGTTTATTGCAAAGACACGCACCTCAAGTGAAGACTTGAGGGGATATATATATATAGCCATACGAGTACAAGGAACATGAAAAATACAAAGGTCATCCGCATACAATGACTAGTTTGTTGGACGCTTTTTTAATGTCTAACATGCCAAAGATGGGTCAAAAACATAAACCTGTAGATTAGATTTCGGTTTGGGCCTCAGGCCAACAAACCCAATAGATAGTTAAACGGTTATTTAGGTTTTAGATTAGTTATAACGTTTTAGAAACAGTTATGTCGATTACTTTTGGTGAAACGGTTTCTCTTCCAATGATGCCGCTTCACCTAGTATAAATAGGTTTAGGATTCTCTGTAAACATTCAACCCTTTTCATTATCAATATTAGTTTATTAAGGGTTCAACCCATATCTTCTTTATCTCTATTTATTTGCTTCTGTTTGCATGATTACATGGTTATTGTTTTGTTTATTTTCGATCCTGGAGAAACCTCCCAAGAACCTGTGAAACAGTGGCATCAGAGCCAAAGGGGATCAAACAACAACGATTCATGTTCAATCACCATGAAGGAAGCCATGCCAATTAAGAAGAAAGGATTTAAAAACGGTTACAACACCAAGACGGTGGTTAACCAAGAAGAAAAGAGACAGCAGTCTCAAGAGAAAGAAAGAAAGAAAAAAGACTTGTTGGTTTACCCGGTTATAAGAGATTTATAACAAAAGGAAGAATTTAGATTGCCAAGATCTCGGTTCAATAAAGAACCTATGAGAGTAGTATCAACCGAGAGGGTTGATGAAGGCAAGATTTATGCCAAAACCGAAGACCCACACTGGTTGGGAAAGGAGAAGAAAGGCTGTCAGTTGCGAGATGCAAAGAAAAGGTTATTAAAACCTTTGCCCAACAAACCAAAAGTCATATAAATTCAAGTGGTGATGGCGGCACTAACCCTGCTGGAATTTGGTTCAATTAGAAGCCGAAAAGTCATCAACACCAAGGATCAAGAGCAAGAAGAAATCAAGGACAAAGAAGATATAAAAAACTGTAGGTTTGAAGATTGAAGAATACTTTGGCATATCGACATTAAGGGGGAACTGTTGGACGCTTTTTTAATGTCTAACATGCCAAAGATGGGTCAAAAACATAAACCTGTAGATTAGATTTCGGTTTGGGCCTCTGGCCAACAAACCCAATAGATAGTTAAACGGTTATTTAGGTTTTAGATTAGTTATAACGTTTTAGAAACAGTTATGTCGATTACTTTTGGTGAAACGGTTTCTCTTCCAATGATGCCGCTTCACCTAGTATAAATAGGTTTAGGATTCTCTGTAAACATTCAACCCTTTTCATTATCAATATTAGTTTATTAAAGGTTCAACCCATATCTTCTTTATCTCTATTTATTTGCTTCTGTTTGCATGATTACATGGTTATTGTTTTGTTTATTTTCGATCCTGGAGAAACCTCCCAAGAACCTGTGAAACATAGTTATTAAGATAAAACAAATCTAGTAAACTATCAATACTTTGGAGGCTAACAATCCTCCCCCAAGTAGTAATAGACTAGATTTGTGTACATTGTTGTCTTCGATTAAATACGAGGATAATGTTGAAACTCTTTCTTCTCAAGATACATGGGCTTTGGAATTTACTCTTGAACTTCTTGTCTAGCATCCTTGAAGACGAACAATGAGATGATAACTAATTAAGTTTGCTACCCCTCAATTAGACCATCATGTGTAAAAGCTTCTTCAAGAACTTGTGAAGTTTTTGAATGGGCTTCCCCTTAAACTGACAATCACTTTGATAGATTTGAAATTTGAAATTTATGATTAATTGTTCGAGGTACTGGATATCAACAATTTCTTCTCACTATGATGATTACTTCACATCTACCAATCAACCGAGGTCCAAATAATAATACAATGTTTGAACCGACCAATTCACAGTGCAATATACCTATAGCCCTCCTTCGTGACTAGATGAATTTGAACAGAGCAAACAAGCCACAATACAATATGCCTATAACACTCTTTTGTGACTTGTAAACTCACCGCATGTACACATTTCTCTTCCATGATGGTTGTGATTTATCACAAGCATCATGAACATGTGTAGGCCCAAAATTATCCAATCAAGAAAATGTTGAATTTCTAAAACTCTCTTAATACTCTCTTTCAATATCTCTTCTTAAGTGTAGCTTGGAAAAGATCTTTGAACTTTAACAAATGAATGATAAAGATGGAGCTCGTTATATGCCTAAACCTCTTGATGTAAGAAGTGTTCAACCTCGTGGGAGCAAAAGTTGTAACCCATCTTCTAAGACATTGAACTCTTGACAATCTTGTGGCTTAAAGTAGTGACAATCTCTTGAGTTAATCTTGTACTACGATCTCGTGATTAATAATGAAAATGGGTCTTGTTAGAAGCTTGAAAAGCAACGATATCTTGATGAAGTTTGATAAAAGACAATTTTATGGCTTAAGCTTGCACTAAAATGTGACTGGAATGTTGTGGTGACACACACAACATTAGATACCCCTTGACCTAACCTCAACCTCGCGAGTTACGTAACACGAATCTTGTATTAACCATAGTGAATAGCTTCCTCGTGATGCATGAAGAACCAACTTATGTGTTTATAAATCACGTGAGAAAACTAGATAGCTAGGTCTAACCACTTGTACATTTTGTATATAACGAGTACAATATGCCCAAGTAAGCAATCTTCACGAGACAACCAACCAACTCGACTCGCCAAGTCAAATAAGTACACGACCTCATGAATTAGCAAACCAACCAAATGACCATCGAATCTTGTGAAACAAGAAGCTTCTAATCCAATCTCGTAGTAAGACCAATCACCTGACTCAAGATCAACCTCGTGAAACACAAAATGATTTCAACCTATGTGACACAATGTAGATACTCACATCGTGACCAATCTCGTGTGCAACCAATTAATCTCTTAATCAACTAAGAGCATGACGTCGTGATTCAACACTTGTTTGTAACTTAACCAATCTCGTGTAACTACTCTTGAGCACCGATCTCATGAGAAACTAACCTTGTGAAACTTGGTGCAAGGGACAACCTCATGAATCACTTATTACCTCTTGATGAAGACAAGTAACACATCCTCGTGAGATGAAATGTCTTTGAACCAACCGCGTGACCAAAATAACAAACCAATTTCGTGTCCACCTCGTGATTACGTTTGAGTCAATCTTGTTAACACTATACCTACACGACCTAGTAATAACCTCGTGAGCCTCGTGAAAGATATAGTGAAAGTATAACAATCTCGTGACCTATCTCGTGGTCATCATCTCGTGACTTATTTAGTATGTAACCAATCTGGTGACTACTATACCTCGTGAAACAAGTCAAGTTACCAATCTCAGAATCTACAAAAACATTTAAACCTCTTGGAAGTAACCTCGTATAATCACTAAAAAGCCAAAACACTTGCAACCTGGTGACGCTATGTAAACCCAATCTCGTGAACAACAAAGCGACTGACCTCTTGACATATTGCAATCGCTCGTCACAATGAACCAACCTACATCTTGATATATTTCAACCCAAGTGACTTAAGCTTAGAAGCAATATCAGTCTCGTATTGGGTCACGTGAAATCACCAAGAATAATGGAATTTTAAGAACAAAAAGCATATAACGTGATGCACCAAGCCCATAAGCCAATCTTGAGATGAAAATGTTTATTGCAAAAACACACACCCCTAAAGTGTAGACTTGAGGGGATATATATAGCCATACGAGTACAGGGAATAAGATCAATACAAAACTCTTCCCTATCCAATGACTAGTTATTATTAAGATAAAAACAAATCTAAAAAACTATCAGTACTTTTGAGACTTACGGATTTACAGTTAATTAAGAAGTAAAAAAAAGGTGGAGATGGAGGTTGTGTATTTATATATGTATTATGTATAAACGTATACATACTAACATACCGGCATCACAATTAACAGATATTTCCGATACTGTGTTATACATACTAAGATACCAGCATCACCTATTCTTTCACACTTTCTGTATTTTTACAGTGTTCACATTTCCTGTATCATTAGCCAATAAGCAGTGGGCTTTTGTATTTTTGAGAATGAGAGGTAAGAGACATCTTTGTAGGTTTTGAACAAAACTTAATATTTTAGCAAAAAATGTGCCAAAAGAACTGTACCTTAAAGACACAAGTCATAGAAAAATGAAATACCACTATATGGATTGCCAATATTCATTAGAACTAACTGATATAAGTGATCAGTTTTGGTAACTATTAGCTTGAAACTCTAGTTCATTGAGTATTTATAATCAAAAAAATATATCATTGAATATAACAGAATTCTATAAGCATGTGTATGCTAATTAGTTCAGTGTTACACTATGACAAACAGTTTTAGAAACTTTAGACTGCAGAACTCAAAATTTTACTAGATCAGAAGATTGGATTATGGGAACTAAAAGTACTAGTTCAAAAAACTTGGATTACAGGTAACCAACTCTAAGCTACTTAGTTAAAGAGGGTTTACTAATCCCATGTCGGGCACTCGGGCTTTATAATCAAAATTAGCGCACCCGAACTATGAGGTGCCATGCAGATGGTCACCAAAAAAGAAGCTGAAATTAGCATTATCTAGCAAGTAAGCCAACAGAAATTAGGAACTGCATGTTAGTCAAACACAGAGTTATAACATATCCAGAAATACTTTACATAGATTAAATCAGAACAGTAATTTGGTCACAAAAGATGTAGATTCACAAATCAAGCGAAAAAGAACTTCCAGCGATCTTCCTTGTGCAAAAAGATCATAAATACATACGGAAACCATATTGATGGTGTTCCAAAAGACAGTTTCTTCCAAACATCGATCATAAACTCTGGTAGGTGTGAATGAAGCCCCTTTTCATGTAAACTGACCCACTACGGACTCACACATGGACCACACCCAATGCAGTTCCTTCTTCTTGTCTGCTATCACATTAGTTTCTGCTATCTCATTTATGTCAAGCCATTTCTTTGCCTTCTTAACCACATCATCCATCTTTGTCAAATCTTCCCCACTTAGCCTCTTCCTAATCCTCTCATCCTTCAATTTCATATCCATGATATAAACGTATTCATCCAATGCTGCATAGGCCTCCACTTTCTTTGTGTGCTCTTCATCTCTATCTTTATATCTCTTGGAATCCTTTAACATTCTGTCAGCATCTTCTTTTGAAATTCTTTGTTTGCTATTGGTGATTGTGATTCCGTTTTTGTTACCGGTTGTTAATTCCTCTGCAGAAACTTTCAGAATGCCATCATCATCAATGTCAAAACATATAGTTGCTTCTGTAATGCCCCTAGGGGCAATAGGGAGGTTGCTAAGCACAAATTCTCCGAGCAAAATGTTGTCTATTGATCGACTTCTCTCTCCCTGATAAACCTTAAAAAGAATGGAAGATTGGTTGTCATCACATGTGCAACAAGTCATTTTCTTTGTAAAAGGTATGGACGTGTTTCTTGGAATCACAACCTCCATGACCTCTCCAAATGACTCCCAACCAAGCGAAAGCGGGATGACATCTAAAAACATTAAACTTTTGATCATTTTATTGCCCTTGCCACTCATTTTTGCAGCCAAAATAGCTGCACCGTAGGCAACAGCCTCATCAGGATTTATCGTCTTGCAGAGGTCCTTACCATCAAAGAAATCTTGCAACATTTGTTGGACTTTGGGAATCCGAGTTGAACCACCAACAAGAACCACCTCATCCACCATTCTCTTCTCCCATTTTGCATATTCGAGACACTTTTGCACAGTCTCCATACACTTATCAAAGATATCCTTATTTAGCTCCTCAAATTTAGCTCGGAAGATTTTTGATGAAAAGTCAACACGGTCATAAAAGCAGTCAACTTCTATGGAAGTGAAAGTTGCTGAGGACAGAATCCGTTTGGCTCTCTCGGAAGCGACCCTCAGCCTCCCCAACGCCTTTCTCCCATTTTGGGTCTTGTTGCTGATATTCTTATTATACATCCTATTGAACTGTGAAACAAAGTGTTCAACCAAGCGATTATCGAAATCCTCACCACCAAGACGAGTGTCACCATCAACAGCTATAACTTTAAACCTCCCTTTGTTGATGGTAATAAGGGAGACATCAAATGTACCACCACCTAAGTCAAAGATAAGCAAATTCTTCTTACCGCCTAACTTAGCCTTCTTGTCGAGCTGATATGCAATGGCAGCTGCAGTAGGTTCATTCAGCAACCGCAGAACATTGAGGCCAGCAGCATGCGCTGCATCCTTTGTTGCTTGACGCTGTAAATCATCAAAATAAGCAGGAACAGTGATCACTGCACTTTTCACATCAGTGTTCAGATACGCGTTAGCTACCTCTTTTATCTTAGCAAGTACCATAGAAGATATTTCTTCAGCAGCAAACAGTTTCTCGTCACCCTTGTATGTGACTGCCACCATCGGCTTACCACCTTCCCCTTCTATAATTTTAAAAGGCCAAACTTTCATGTAACCTTGCACTGTGGCATCGTTTAACCTCCTTCCTATTAATCGTTTCGCATCTGAATCGTTCATACAAAAAAAAAGTTAAAAACCATTAAAAAACAAAGTAATCAATAAATGTAATGTTTTACTAACTAATCAATTAACCATTTGAGCCTAAAGTTCTGGTAGTAACTTTTATGTTTAGTCATAATTAATCAGAGACATCAAAGTTGGGAGTTTGAATACTAGAAAAGAATATCAAGGCACATCTTAAGACCTAAATGTTTTGTACTATCTCAAGATACTTCCTAGATAAACTATAAAGACAAGTTACAGACATAACATGCAAGACAAGTTTGATAACTGTGTATATAATCAAAAAGCAATTTCAGCGATTTACTTATTATAACCCCTAATTTCTTATCAATTGTTTTTCAGATTTTATAACTAGTTTAGGCCTTAAATACCACATAGATATGCTGTTAGTTTAGTCTTAACAAAAATCTGAAAAACTTGAAGACAACAACTTTTTTTAGAAAATTTAAGCTAGTTTATGTACAAAGCTCACATCAGCTAGATTATCTGTGAATTTAGTTTCAAAAGATTTAGTCAAGAAAATAATGTTATCAAAAAAAATCTAAATTTTTTTGACAAGATATATCAAAGTTAATAGGAGAAAAAAAGTCCGAAAGCAACTTTTTCAAATGTTTAACCACATTTTTTTGGCTAGATGCACATTTGCATGTATCTTGCTTTTTATGTTTCATAAAGCTCATATTTTTTTTTGCTTATTTTGAAACATTGACATAATAAACTTATATACGCCGAAAAAGTTGCAAAATAAGCAAAAAATATGAGCTTATGAAACATATGCCCAAAACCAAATAAGCCATAAACCGACTATATATAGCCGAAACAAACACCCCACTTAAACCTCTCGGAAGCTTGAAACACAGAAGTAGTAATAAACTATAAGACAACACGTACCGTAAACCGTGTTGGCAGGGTTCATGGCAACTTGATTTCTGGCTGCATCACCAACAAAACGCTCGGTATAAGTGAAAGCAACACAAGAGGGTGTCGTCCTGTTGCCTTGTTCGTTCGGAATGATCTCAACTCGATTGTTTTGCCAAACAGCTACGCATGAGTATGTTGTACCTAAATCTATCCCGATGGCTGGAGCAGCTTCACCTTTCTTCTTACCCATATCGTCCACAGAAGTTTAAAAGGTAGAGTAGTATGATAGTTGCATGTGCTTTACAAGTATACTCAAACGATTAATTTATGCTAGAAGATTTACATTATGAAAATATACATTGGAAAGGAGTTTGTCAGAATGCGTGCATGCATGGGTTATAGGGAAATGATGGCCGGTTAACAAAGAGTCGAGTTTTTAATCATTGTTTTCATATACACGAGTAATAAATTACATTCGTTAGTTGTGTTTTATACTTTTACTTCTACCAGAAAGTTGAAAACCAAAGTGGATGAATAAAAAAAAGTATTAAAAAAGAGGGTGGTTCAGTTACTAGTATACTAGTAGTACAATGTATCAATTTCGGAACTAGAACTAGAGACCGAATGAAAAAAATACTTTTTGAATTATAGCATAGGGAAATGTAAATTAAACAAAAAAGCAAAATTGAGTTTTACAATCACACTAATTAAGCAAGTACCAAAAACACAATTATTTTGGATCATACGCGTATAAAAGAATGCACGATTGTTTTAAAAATTGACTCGCAAACATTATCGAGGTCGCGTAACATCACAATACACCTCTATTTAAATTTAAAGATATGTATATGCATTATGCAGTAACTTAAACGGGTTTAAGCATTTATCAAATGAAGTTGAACGTTTATTAACCATAAACAAGAGTTGGTAAATTAATTAAATGGGACACTTTATATGGACCACTCTATAAAAGAGGTTTCTAATCATTGCACGTATCATAGAGTTGTACTTGAAGTTCCTCAAATTATTAGAAAAAGACAAAATTACATATTTTTTTCTTGTAGTTTACCAAAAATCATACTTGTTGTCCTTAATTTTAATTACATAAATAATTTTTTTTTCAAACTAAATGGGCCCTATTTTAAAAAATAGGGATCATCTGTGTATAACATATTACACGGATAATACCTATCTTTGTTATACGGATGGTCTTTATGTTCCAGAATAAGAACTATCAATGAAAACAGTTTGAAAAATAATGATTGTTTATGTAATTAAAATTGAATAGGGACGACGAGTGTGATTTTAATTAAACCACATACATGAAACATGTAATTTTGTCTTAAAAAAAATTGCTTTAATGCAAAAAAAAAGAACAACTATTAAAAAACTTTGTTAGATAAATTTATGTGTTTACCTCTATTGGAGATACCCTAATAAAAAAATAAAGAGTAAATAATGCGAGTAAGTTTTTTTTTTTTTTTTTTTTTTTTTTTTTTTTTTTTTTAATAATGAACGTATGGTTAAAATACGAATTGAGTCAAAGTTAGAAAATGAGCAATTTTTTTAAATGAACTGTTTGTAGTGATACTTTACAAATATGAATCCCGCACATACATTTTTTCAAAATGAACTTTGCAATATTATCCGTCAGATTGATTAGTAGAGTAGTTTTTAACTGTACACGTGTATCACTCGAGTGTTGGGCGAGTGTGGGGCGAGTCTTCAGAGTGTTCAGCCAAGGCGAGGGCTGGACGAAGAGTTGGGAGCTAATTTAAGCTGGGTGAGGGCTGAGCGAGTGGTGGGCGAGGCTGGGGTGGGTGAGTGATGGGGCGAGCTGTCGTGAGATGAGATTCTGGGCGAGAAGGTGTTGTTTTTTGTTTGGGCGAAGTAGGCGAGTAGGCTTACACTTATGTGTTGGGCGAGTGAGATGAGATTCTGGGGCGAGATGTGTTGTTTTTTGTTTGGGCGAATGAAGTCTGGGCGAGGGTTTAAAGGCGAATGAAGTTTGGGCGTGGACATGAGATTCTGGGCGAGCAAGGTGGGAGAGAATGTGGGCGAGCAAACAAGTTTTGGAGAGTGTTTAAAAGAGAATGAAGGAGGCGAGGGTTTGAGACTAGTGATATTGGTTACATATGATATTTTTGATACAGAAAAAATATAAGAAAATTATGATGGTTATATGAAGGAGTTGATATTGGAAAGTGAAGGAGATGAGATGTGATGATATGGTTTGTGTGGTTAGAGAATTATGATAGTTGTATTTGTGTTGGAAGAAAGAGAAAATGGCAGAGATGTATTTTGTGTATCATAAGTGTTAAAACGTGTTGCTTTCTTTTTGGTGTTTGAGTTTCCTTTTTTATTGATATAGACCCATGTCAGTTTGCGAGGTTCATTTTTGTAAATTCAATTTTTTTTTTCAGTCTCGGAAATAAGGTAGTGTATAAGATTGTATTGGTAATTAGCTTTTAGAAAATGGCAATACAACAAGTTTGGGTGAGGAGATCTTCCTATTACTCAACTTGAAACACTCGAACTTTTTTTTTTATTTATACCAACACCTTAGTACGTCGTATAGGCTTGATCCTACACGCAGTATAGGGTTATACGCTGATAACATCAAATTGTATAGTGTTTTTAGTATTATTATCTCATGTTTAACGCATTGTTTTATAATGTTTTGTCATAATTTTGGTACTTCATCGCTTCATATTTTCAGAACTGGTCATAAAGAGGCGTTGGAACAGAAAGACATGAAAAACAATTGAATTGAGATTAAAGTGGAAAACGGCCATAGGTGAAGTTTACGTCATAATATGGAGAGTTTATCTACGCCGTAGACATATGAAATAAATTGATTTTTTTATGACATATCATATACGGCGTAGGAAAGACTTATTGTCTACGCCATAACCAAGAGAGAATTTGGTGCAATTTAATGCCGTAGCATATATACCCCGTAGTCAAGACGAAGATGTGATTATTATTTGGATTAAAAGACGAAGCTACGCTAATTTAGGCATAATTTCTTCATTTGAGCTCTGTTTTGGATTAAAAAACTACTCCCTCCGTCCTATAATAATTGTCCACTTTGACTTTTTTGAGTGTTTCTTGTTCAACTTTGACCATTTATATTTTTATTTGTGTTATACAATACTTGATGAAAGTTATACCAAATGAAAATACAACTCGATCTATTTATATATTTTTCATTAAGTATTATATTACACAAATAAAAATATTTATTGTAAAAGTTGAATAAAAAGACTTAAAAAAGTCAAAGTGGACTATTACGAATGTAGTATAAATTTAAGGAAAATGATTTGGACGCCTAAAGATAAGACTAATTATATGCCTAAAGAGATGTGCCAATAAGTTATTGGTTTGTAAAGAAGCGGGCCCTCCCTCATGTCACCAATAAAATACTGACACATATGTTTAGGCATGTAATCAGTCACACCATTTAGGTATGCCAATCAATGCTCTAAATTTAAATGATATGGTACTCGTAATGTGGAAGTCTCCTCGTGATGTTTTTCTGCTTAAAATACAGCTTGTGGATATCTAGTATTCTAGTTTGGGATTATATTATCCTTAATGGGCCAAATTAGTTAAATAAGAAAAGTTTATGATGGGCCTTGTTAAGGGCTGAGACTTGGACGGCAAGACATGAGGCTAAGGAGGGAATATTTATTCCTTATACATTCGATCTAGGGGTGTTCATCGGTTCGGTTATTGGGTTGTTCGGTTATTTTATTTTTTTTTTTATAACCAAAAACCGAACCGAATCAAATTCAAATTGATTAAACCGAATCCCTATAACCGAAAACCGAACCGAATAACCCGAATTATATAAATTTAATTATTTATTCATTTATTTATATATATTTTTACCATTTTTTTTTAAAGCTTAAAAAATATTATATTTATAGTATAAAATAGTTTTAATATATTTTTTTTTACATAAACACATAAAATATATATATATATATGGGGATAACTTGGCTACAATTTTTGTAGCCAATTAGCTACAATTCTTCATAAAAAATACATTAGCAATGAATCTGAGACCCACAGAAAAGAATCAGGACCCACAAAAAAAAACAGGGACCCACATTATATAGCACAAAATTGTAGCCAATTGGCTACAATAAATTGTAGCTAATATATTCCCTATATATATATATATATATATATATATATATATATATATATATATATATATAGTAGGGATCCAGTGAGAAGTAAATTAAAATAAAAAGTGGTGAGAAGTGACCAAAACCATGCATTTGAGATGCAACGACTTGCATTAGATGCATTTCTATTCATATAGATGCAACATCTTGAGTTTCGAAAGTTAATTTGATGTATAAATGGTGCAAATTGATTTTCATGATTTAGGCACGCGCAAAAGAACAAAAAATAAGATAAATCATGAAATGCATCTAACATACGTATATGCATCTGATTAAAAGCTAGAAAACACACTATGGTGCGTTATAATGCATCTAAGATTATAGGGATGCATCTAATTTAGGTCGGTGCATCTCGGATTTGCGGTTATAGTTCTTCTTATTCCTTCTTATTTTAAGTAATCTTCTTATTTGATCCTAACTATATATATATATATATATATATATATATATATATATATATATATATATATATATATATATATATATATATATATATAGGGGAGGGTTAATGTAAGATCATTCTTAAAGTTCTAAAAGTAAGACCCAATGTGAACCGTTGGATCATTGTATTTGTGATGGATAAGATTACCATTAAATGAGTGACATTAAAGTAATTAAATAGGGTCTCAAGGGTATTTTGGAGAATCCAAATCTTTTTTCAATTTTTCGTCTATTTTTTATACAAAAACTGGACCACATTTTTTATATAGCAGCAAACTCCGGTACACCGGAATCCATGCATTTTTAAAAAACTGCTACATTAAAATAAATCTTCAAACTAAATCTGAACGCAGCAGATTCCGGTACCGTGCGTTTTAGACTTTTAACCAGAATACAATACATAAACAAATGAGATATGTATACATATTTATGTACCATGAACCTATCAAACAGAACAAATGAGATACATATACATAAATGTGTACACCGGAATCTTCAAACCAAAAGCAGCTACATAAACATACGTGTACACCGGAATCCGTGCGTTTTATCCAAAATCCATACATAAACATATGAGATACATATACAGAACTTGTGTACCAAAAACAGCTACACTACTACAGTAAATCTTCAAAATCAAAGTTGAATAGCAGCAGATTCCGGTACACCGGAATCCTTGCATTTTACCCGATACATAAAAAGATCAGATACACATATATATATATGTGTGTGTATCCACCATCTTGTTTACAAATCTGTTACATGGTTGAAGCTAAGCCTCGCCAAAAAATGAAATATCGCCGGAAAAACGAAGCCTCAATTGTTACCTTATACGATTTGTAACATGTGTAAAAATCTGTTATAGATCTGTGTGTCCGGTGTACCGGCGTACCGGCGACAGATCTGTGTGTACGGTGTAACGGTGTACCGGCGACAACAGCAACACAACAACTCCGATGTACCGGCGACAGATCTGTGTGTCCGGTGTACCGACGACAACTCCGATGTTACAGATCTGTGTGTCCGGTGTACCGGCGACAACTCCGATGACAATAACGACACAACAACAACAACAACAACATCAGGTCTAAACACAACCATTGTTAACGGATCTGTTACACAAACCCAAAAAACCAAAAACCCACCTCGCCGGAAACCCAAAAACCCACCTCGCCGGAAAAACGAGTCCTCGCCAAAAAAATGAAGCCTAGGCAGTGGTGGTTTTTTGACACGGGTGTGTATGGGTTATGGTTGTGGTGGCGGCCGGTCGTGATTTAGTATTGGTGGTGGGGTATGTGTGATTTAGGATGGGATGGGATGGGATATGAGATTAGACGGATTTTTAATTATAAAGAATGAGAATGGGAGTAGATGGAAGCGGGGTATTAGTTTTTATGGGTTGGAGCATGCTAAATACCTACAATACCCTTTTACACATTTACTTAATTTTCAGTTTTTTAACTACTCAAATTCCACTTGTCCAAATCTTATTGGTTGTTGAAATGATCTTATTTTTAAAACTTTAAGCATGATCTCATATGATCCCAAATCTATATATATATATATATATATATATATATATATATATATATATATATATATATATATATATATATATATATATTTGAATTCGGTTTTCGGTTTGGATTGCTAAAACCATAACCGAACCGAAAACCGAATATTTAATTCGGTTCGGTTCGGTTTTGACAAATTCGGTTCGGTTATGAGTTCGGTTCGGTTTCGGTTTTCGGTTTATTCGAATATTACCCAACCCATGAACACCCCTAATTCAGTCGACACATAGGATCTATTATTCCCTTTTTTATCTTGATGAGAGGTTCGACATAAGCAAAGAAGAGAAAACCCCTTGTATTTTTTGGCAGCAGACGACGAGAAGAGGGCAACCCCTTTGGGCCTGCCATGGCATTCAACAAGGCGGAGATATTACGAAAAGAGTGTGATGGTCTCGTATAACAAGAGCACGACAACTAGTCTCAATAAAGTCTGTCTACAAAGAACCGCCGCTATAAGTTTTAGCGAAGACTTATTTAACTTTTAGTGACCACGAGGTTGACTTGACTTTTTGACTTTTAAATGCTTGACTCTTTGACTTTCGGCTAAACTTTCATGACAGAACCTATAGCGACGACATTTCGTCGCTATATATATCATCGATTTATTGACCAAAACATATAATGACGACCTTTTAGCGACTACTTGTGGTCTCTAAAGGTCTATTGACTATTTGACCAAAACTTTTAATGACGACTTATAGCGACCACATTTAGTCGCTATAGGCCTGTTGACCATTTGACCACATCCAATATTGACGACCTATAGCAAACCACATTTTCAGGTTTTGCAACCCATTTTCGGAAGCAAAGTTCCTGAATTTTCAGAAGTTCCAAATCAACACAAACGATAACTAAAACATACAAATCACATTCCAAACTAATAAACGTTAAAAGTCGTTATTCTTCATATAACAAAAAGTTAAACAAAAACATAAATTTTTCAACGACATAGTTCAAAAGCACTTGGTTCAACAACAAATCTAAACAGATACATTCCGACCTACTCATTTCCGACGTGGTCTACCTCTTTTCAAAAAAAGTATTTCCCGACAAAGTGGATCAATTCTGGCCTAATATGTATAGAAATCCCAGCCCCCTCCTCCCATCAATAGGGAAAATTGTGTCTCTAGTCCACATTTAGATACTATTTGTGTGTCCTTGATCAACCTTTTCTTGTCAACATGACAAAATCTATTTATAAAGATTGACGTTGATTGTGTTTTTGATCAACCTTTTATATACAATGTTTGTATTGATGTTGCTTATCTATATCTCTTGTCATGACAAATATTTGTTTAATACAATCATGTTGATTGTATCGATTGAACAAAAACGAATCAATATTTTTAGAACAACGTAAGTCATATATAAAAGTATCTTCTAAGTAAGTGTTATCATATCTGAGACTATACCGTGTTCCTAAGTAATTGTTATCACATCTGAGACTACCATTAATTTAAATTAATTTTAGAAAATAAAGTTTCATAACTTATATTATTTAATTATATTGTAAAAAATTAGTTAATTTAAATTATTTACAATTAATTTAAATCTTAAATTATTTATAATTAATAAAAATTATTTCTAAAAAATTAAATCATTTTTAAATAATTTATGATCAATTTACAGTCATTTAAGAAAATTAATTCAAATAAATTATATTCTTAAATCATTTATAGATTTATTTAATTAATTTAAATCATTTGCAATTAACTTAAATTTATTTATATAATTAATTTAATTAACTTAAACCTGTAGTGACACTGTCATTGCTATAGGTTTGGCGGGTCAATTCCATCTTGGCGAAAAATAAATTTTGACCAAGAATGAAAATTCGGTCGCCGTCATACTTATAGCAACTCTTGTGTCATAGCTATTGATAATAACCAGTGTCAAAGATTTAATATGGTCGTCTTTTGTTGTACAACGAACCTTTAGCGACGACCTAGCGACGAGATGACGTCTCTAAAGGTTTTGGTCAAAGGCGTGGCCAGGAAATGAGTTTTTATTCCATGTAATGGACTTATAGCGACGACATCTGAAGATCCTCGTCAGTAAAGGTGGAACATCATTTCTTCCATTAAACAACTAAGACAATCTTTAATGTATTACTAGTATTAATGAATAGAATTAATATGCAATATGTACAAGTTGTTAATGTTATGTATAATATATTAAACAATAATTCTTCTGCACATAATTATTTAAAATATTCATTAACGTAAGTTTAATGCCAAATTTTTTGTTTGCTTATTATGCAGTATGTACAAATAGTTAATGTTATGTATAATACATTAAACAATAATTCTTCTGCACATAACTATTTAAAATATTCAATGACATAAAATTAGTGCCAAAATTTTCATCAAATTGTGTATTCAAAAAATATTTATCATCTACGTTTGTATTTTAGTATAAGTTTAGTGAAATCGTATTTTGTTAATAAATCCGATTGAAGAGAATCATACATGTCAAAGTACGAAGATTTTCAGGTTATTAATAAAGTATGAAAATGTGTTATCTTTTAACACCGTAATCTATATAAGCAATATCATATATAGATTTGTTAGTCATATATTTGAAATGCCCCGCACTAGATTTTTTATATATAAAATTGGTGTATACGTCGTATACCTCCTCAAAGTATGGGTCGTATATACCCTGATCCAGTGTATACGCCGTATACACCCGGGTATATACGTCGTATAAACCTGCACTTTTGCCACATAATCTGTACAAATTGTACTTACACATTTCCACAATACTTGAAAACTTGGAATTTCATTTCATACCTATAGAATATCATTTATATACATATACCTTACAAACACGACAAGCGGAAACATAGTTTTACAAAACTAAGGAATTATAACGAACACTCCCATAATCGACCCATCACTAGACTACTAGTTATAATCAACAAACATTTCAACATAAAGTTAGACCATAAACTATTTTAAACAATAGAACACAACTACTAAAATATTTGGTGTGTAAACAAGTTAGTGCGAGAGTAAGTTCGAGATGCTTGTTATATAGATTCCTCACGAGCATTGTCGTTCCCATCATAACCCCTTCTTCATTTAAAAGCCTCAATACTTGATCTTCAATCTACAAAAAAGAACAACTAACAAGTGTAAGTCATAAGACTTAAGTGAGTATACATAATAAGACATAATAAGTATACTAATCTACGTAACATATCAATATTAATTTGACTCATTTTTTAGCAATTTAAAAGCTTTAGAAATCGCTAGATATATGATAAATAAAGTTTGATATATAAAAAGGGTGATAAATAGCTAAAAGTATATGGTGATTTCTGTAACTCGTCGCATAATTTGGACGTGTGTTTGTAACCTTTTCCTCGCAAGATGCGTCGTTCCACCCAAAACGACACCGTTTCTTTCTCTTCCGCCCAAAACACCAACATTTGAAACGTGATTGTATAATATAGTAATAATTATATTTTTCAAATCACATTTCTACTCCAAAGCTAGCTAGCACCTTAATTAATTAAAAGTGCATATATACTCCTTCAGGCGATCCATGTAATTTTTTTGCATGAGCATGCTAGCTATAAGAGTGTGACATGACTATTTTCTCCTTCTTGTGTGAGAAATTGTTTCCATTTTGGCTTTATCATGAATAGCTAGCTTTATCGTGAGATTATGGCCAGAATATCTCAACAGAAATAATGTTCTCTAAAGTGCCCTTGAATAAGAATACTACTTGTAAGGTTTACATTGATCCCTTTATATATTGGTTGACCTTTTAAACTTTCATCATTGTTTGTTTGTGGCTCAAGATTCTCTCTGTGTTGTTATTAGTGCTACAAATGGAGGTGTTGTTCCTATAGAATCTTCACTTATTCTTTGCTCTTTTTAATAAATATATACTCCGTAAGAAACAATATGAATCTAGATTTCCTTAGTTTTAAAGGCACAAGAGAGTTCTTAATTACATGGCTTTTGTAACAAGAGATTGTCTTCTTGACTCAAATTGATGATATTTTCACCATGAAATTGCAAATTCATCATCGGTTACTAAGCTATCTAACTATTAGCTAGTATCCAGTCTTAGGATTTGCAAAGACACGTTTGCGTGTGCACACCCACACGTAAAACTTGTCGTTATGATAACCTTTGAGTCTACAAGATCAAAGAGTTATAGCAAAAAGGCATGCATTCTAATGTTTAATTTGCTTGATTCAACTAGCTAAGAATAAATAGTTTTGGTAGAAATTCTTATATGATTCGGTTACTCTTAAAACATTTCATATATGCTGAATAATTTTCTCATTGCTTTTTGCTACCACCTTCTTAATGTTGCCATTTTATTGCTTTTGAGAACTATAATAATCATTAGCTTGAAGAATAAGAAAAAAGAAAACCAAAACTTCCATTTCTCCAACCATTGAGAATATATATATAATTTTTTTCTTTTCTAAGTTTTACTTAATATAATAAAAACATATGGATACCTTGGACTTGTAGCACTAGCAAGAATGTTACCTCTTTGTTCCCCCATAAGTGATGGGATGCAATTATTTGTCCCACCAAAGCCATATAGGGTCATGTTTTCTTTTCTTTCTTTTTCAATTGGTAGAATATATAACTGCAACTAAATGAAATGAATGTATCAATCAAGATTCTAAAAATCCTAATCAAGGTACAGTTAAAGGAAAGCAAATTGTTGTTTGTGATAACACTGACCCCGCAAACTGTTGCATTCATCCTTTAAACGCGGTCGACAATATTATTGGTTCAAACAAATTGCTGCACGTACATTCATGGGAACTTGAGTGTGAAACTCATTCGAACCAAGTAAAATTCTCCCTTAGAAGGATGATCAACATGACCTAGGTACGAAATGATAACATTCCGTTAAAACAAATCATTATGATCATTTATGAAAGATTATCGGGTTTTATAATAGTCTCAAAGCTGTTCTTTTGAGTTTTCTGAGTTAGAATTAACCCATCTTAAATATCAAATCACGTAACTTTAATTATGATTTCTAAAAAAATTATTTAATGATGCCTTTCTTTTGCCCTACCATGAGAGTTAGTTTAAACGTCTATCATATTTGATTTTAACTTGGGTCCAGTTTCATTTCAAAGTTTTTAACTAAAGAGGAAAGATCGATTTGGTGAACGAATTCGATCGTTTGTAAAGTATCAAAACAATCTCCCACAGTGGATTTATAAAAATGAATGTTAGCGACAACCATGTAAGTTTTTAAGTTTTAAGGTATCAAGTGAAGCTCAGTGGTACGCGTTCACAACATAGATCATTCAAGTAATAGAAAAGTACGTGTGGTGATCAATAGCATACGTAATAATCTAAATTATATCTATCTTTAATTTGTTGTTTCATCTTCATCACAGTTTGCATTATTTTTCGATCAAATGCTCATCATGACTTGCATAGAACAATATGTCCTTCATTGTTAGTCTTAAACAGGAACATTTGTCGTTGTAGTTCAATTTTTGTTGCCTTTGTGCGTGCTACTTTTCTTCCATCTCAATTTCCCCCTTTTTATCTCCAAAAAGGAGTTTCGATCTTCCTTGTTTTGTGAGAAAAAGGCAAGTGGACGCTTGTCCATTTATTCACCAACAAGTCAACAAAAAGGCGAGTGAATTCCCGATCTTCCTTTTGATGTTGTTTTGGGTACATTTGTGGGTTATACGGAGGTACGAACAGATTATATGGGTAAGTAGGTTGTTGTTCTTGATGTGTTTGTGATTGTGTGCCGTAAACAAAATTTGCGGGTTGAAGACAAACAGTTGTTTAGAGACCCAAACGAAAACTGAAATGGTGTTGGAACTTTTTACTGGCAACGTGTTTTTGGTGTTTTGGGTTTGGAAGTTTTTAAGACATTTTTTGAGTTGAGAGTATAAGAATACAAAGAAATAATGCGTTTTCAAAGTATGAATAAAGATAAAAGTGCATTTGGGTATTTATAGACGTATAAAATTATTTAAAATTTAATAAATTAAAAATAAATAAAAATAAAGCAACCAACGGCTAGAAATCCACCCGTTGATTTTGTAACACCTCAAAATATAAGAAAAACCTATCGGACATATTTATTATTTTAGAGGAGTAAATAATAAAGCCTCACATTAACAGAACTAACTACAAAGGTTAGTTGGGACTCGAGATGCAAAGAAAGTTAACAATATAGGACTTGAGTTATAATGCGAATTACCCATAAGGACCAAATGTGTCAAAGTGAAGATTATATGGGAAATGACAAAACTACCATTATGGGTTAGTCAAAAGAAATCATCAAGGATTAATTCCCTCGTGTTTGTCTAAGTGTTATGTGTGTGTTCATCCAATTCCTTCATAGTGAATATTTCTTTGTTCTTTTGATGGTATTATGCCTATTTGTTTTCTATATTTGTATGTTCTTTTGTACGCTTTGTATAACCATTTGTTCTTGTGTATGTGTTTCTCCTGTGTCATATGCTTTTTGTTTGTTTTGTTTGTTCTTTTTCTTTAAATTTTTATGATGGTTTTTTATTGCTTGTTTGTTTGTTTGTTTGCTTGATTCGTCGATGTTTTATGTGTTTTCATGTACTTGTTTTTGCACTTTTACGCTCTTTTTTCTTGAACTTTTCTCAACTACACAATTACATGGCCCGGAGGTCCTCCTTGAAGCAGTCTCTCTACTTTCGGATTTATCTAAGTGCTAGGGTAGGGTTTTTCTACATTTCATCTCCCCCTCACCTTGCTCCGACAGGATTGAGTTTGTTGTTGTTATTGTTGAATCAAAAGTACAACTAAGAAGATAATCATATGTTATGCTCGTAGGTTTAAGCAAGAATGAAGTATTTGAGATTTCAGTTGGAATGATACAAGGTGTTGAATTTGATGTGATTTGAAGATTGTAACAAGGTATTATGATTATCCGAATCAAGGCGAGTTCATGAATTTGCTTGTTCTAGCTAATTGTTTAAGAAAAAATTTGGCGAATTATATGTGTAGATTTTTTGTGAGGGGTTATGTGATATTACGATTTATTGTTGTTTGTTGATGAATAATTGTAGATAGATTGTTTGATGAAAAGAATTATAGAAGTGATAGTTTTGGGTGATCTTATAAGTTAACCTAAATACCCCTTTAAATGAATGTATGGTCCATGAATTGCTAGTGGTTAGATGTTAAAATGACTCATAATCGTTTTATGAACTTAAGTTAGAGTACTTTAAGTGTTTAAGATGATTTAGGTTGAATTAAAGTGTCTTGGGTCGATTTTATGAAAAGAAAAAAAGCAACCCGTAAGTTACGGGTGCATTTTTGTAAAATTTGTATTAAATCAACCGTAGCTCCGGTTTAGGTGTGCCATATGTCGTTGGAAAAGATTTTAATTTCATGTGAATCTAGTCTGATGAGTTGATTCCAGGTAAAAAAATTTCAGAATGGATGATTAGTAACCTGGGTCGGATTTGGTGTTTAATGGGAATCATGAAATATGTGTATCAAAGTAATAGTAGGCGTCATGAACCAAGTATTCTATACCTAGTTAGAATAAACTAAAAGCATGTGATTAGTATAGTAGAACTAGCCGAAACTTATGTGCCAAGGTGATTATATGAATGAATGCTTCATGTTAGCCGGTTATTGGTATTGAAAGTGTGTATATGCGTATTATGTGCTTAGGTGATCAAGGCACGCACGTGGCGCACTAACTTTCTTTCAAGTTCTCAAGGTGAGTAACTTACTAATCTAACATGTTTTATGCGATATGATTAGCACGATATCTTTAACATATGTATGAATGTTTCTAGTTGCATTACAATCATATAGCCATACTCTAATGCATGAGGTCATGGTAAAGTGTTTATAATGGAATATTAGTAAAGTATAGGTGTCAAGTGTCTAAACATTTACACCAAATGCTCATGTTACCCAATGCTCATGTTACCAATTGCTCGTGTTACCAAAATTCTCATGTTACCCAATTCTCATGTTATGTAAATGCGCATTTTAACTAATGCTCATGTTACCTCAAATGATCATGTTACCCCAAATGCTCATGTTATGGTGCCCAAGTAATGCACCAAATGCTCGTGTTACAATGCCCAAGTGATGCACCAACTCATGTTTAATAAGTGCCTAAATAATTCACTACATGTATGTTGTAACGAGTACCTAAGCGACATACCAACTCATGTCTAATAATTGCTAAATGATACACTACAAGTATGTTGTCATGGGTGCCTAAGCGATGCACCAACTCATGTTTAATAAGTGCCTAAGTGATGCACTACACGTATGTTGTCATGGGTGCCTAAGCGATGCACTAATTCATGTGTAGTAGACATCATGTGATGGTTTCCGAAAGCGGACACCATAAGATAGTTAAGAAATGCGGACACGAAAGTAGGTAAATGTGTTGAAAGTAGGCACAAGTGATTTTATTATGTTTAGCATATGTTTATTCATTTAGTAGCTCTGTTTACTCGCTAACCTTAATGCTTACGTTACTATGTCCACATTTTTATGTAGGTATGCACAGTATATTAAATATGAAGGCTTGGGGCGCATAATGGGTCAAACGGTGAAGCTCGTGGGTTAGGCTAACGAGCTCCTCTTTACCATCATATGTTCATCAATTTAGAATGCCCCAAAAATGTAAATTAGTGTACAAATATTTATAGTCAAGATTTTATGTATTTTCAAGCCTATAAACTAACAGGAGCGTTTGGGTTAACACTTATTTTTTATGAAATTATCGCTTTCGCACATTGTAAAAGTCAAATATGTATTTAGACAACATTTTTATGATATATGAAATATGTTTTCAAGATTTGAGGGTTTAGCGAGCCGTAGAAATCTCGTTTACGAAAAATGAGAAAGTGCAGGTCATAAACAGTCTACGTACAGCGTAGAGACTTTCATTCTCTATGGCTTAAAAGTCTCTACAACGTAAAGAGTTCCCTCCTTTACGGCGTATAAGGGTTTGCGGGGAAAAAAAATGAAGTTTGAGGTTTGGTTTCACACAAAATTATTAGTATCGAAATATGCACATAATTATTTCAGTAATAAAATATAGAGCTATGATTGGGAGGCCTAATGATATGCCTAAAGATGTGCCTAAACCGATGTGGCATCATCTTGACGGTTGGAGCTAAGGGACCTGTTTTTTCACAAACCATTTGGATCATGCCACGTATGTTTAGGCCTAAATTTAGGCACATATGTTAGGTCTCCCAATAATTTTCCCAAAATATACACACGGTAACGTAGTAAGCTATTCACTAGTAACTTTTAAATATTAAACGATCTATATGCAACTTCTAAGCAACAAATTGTTTTACGGATTCTTAACTAGATTAATTACAATAATGTTGACAATCAATGATTTTCTGTGGATTTCAACAAAGTTAATTCAATTTGAAATTTAAAGTGCCATAATTAAACTTTTAATCAACAACAAACACCTATATCAACTTGGACACATGCAAACACTTGAGAGGCAATTATCATATTCATCTACCATATCTTTTTCCATTAGAAGTGGTAGTTAGTTTTTTCCATGAAATAATATAGTTTACTAGGATAAAACCAATGGTGATTTAACTCAACAACATTGGCTAAAATGGGTGCAACACATCTTAACTCGTCTCGTGTATTGAAATGTTTACAACGTTCTATATCTTTTAATAATGGAGCAAATGCTCAACTTGTATGATGGCTAATTAACACGACCCACAATTTGTAACTCGTATTAGAAAATTATACTATTTGACCCTGGACCTCAACTTTTTATCTAACGTCGTTTCAAACCGAAAGCAATTGGTTACTCAGATGCTCTTCCGATTTCAACTAGATACCATGATGGAGAGATGATACTAGTAAACCACGACACATGCTTTTAATGGACTCAAATGTCTTACCTTCTCCGGGGCCGTTTTGTGATTTTCGGTGGTCATAAGCAATGACAACAAAAAGACCCTATAACAGTTGTAACATAAAAAAAAAATACATATAAATTTAAGAGTAAAGTCCTAAAAACATCCCTGTGGTTTGTCCCGTCGTGCTGATTCCATCCCTAAACTTTTTTTTGGAACAATTACATCACTCCGTTAGTAAAGTTGGCACAAAATCATCCCTAAAGACGAATGCTGCAAAGATGTCCCCGTTAAGTCCCCCACGTGCTGGTCACGTGAGGGGTATTTTTGTCCATTTCTCACTCAAAAACATAGATATGAAGAATCTAAATTCAAGAACTGTACAGTGATCTTAAAGAATCTAAATCCACCATGTATTTAAAAAAAACAAAAAAAAACAAAAAAAAAAAAAAAAAAAAAAAAAAACAAAACAAAACTATACTTGATAATTGTTCATAAGCATGACAAGCTGAAATAAAGAATCACCTATATTTGGTTTCGTATACATGTCGAGACCATACAAGTTTGAACAAGACACCCGTTTGATGGTGTAATGGCTTCTTAAACATATGCATATTTTGTCTAAATATCACAATCTACTCCATTTCAAAACTTATAATTAGTAACAATATTACAGTGTGTCCATACAATGGTTTTGATTCTAACTTTATTCATGTTCTTCCAAATGTATGCTATATGAAATACAAACAACTTACACACCTCAATTTTTGTGTTGCATCCGACCACTTTCTGCACCAGCATATGGATCAATTGTCACATTTATAACAGCAGGCTTATGGATCAATTGTCACATTTACATTGTCCATTTCTCACTCAAAAACATATATATGATCTCCTCTGCCCCTTTCTCTCTCAATCAATCTCCAAATCAACTCAACTTTCAATCCCACATCAAACTCATACAAAAACCAATTCCGAGACCCTATTGGTCTCGGCTTAACCCACAGATATAACCACGAACCAAACGGACCCTATTAGTCCTTGGTGTTTCCCCGGCTCCAACCACGTTTACAACCACCGGACCTTCTTGGTCCCGGTCAACTCCAACAAAAACAACAACCAAAAATCAACCAAAACCGAACCCTTGTTCTTGCTTGCTCTCGGCTCAAACCCAACGAAACCAAACCGGACCCTAGTGGTCACGGTTCATCCCTAACGTCAACAACACCATCCAAGTCTCCAAACAAATTTTATTTGCGTTTTCTTTTATAAAAGATTGTTTCCTACTCGTTTTCCACTTAACCCAAACCAAAACAAGAAAAACGTGACTCGGAGGTCACTAAACGAGTGAGGACTCGTTTTTCTCACCTTCCTTCTTCCCGATCTATGCGTGAAATGGCGAAATAACAATAAAGGGTGGCGCGTTGGGTGGTTTGGGTGGCGGTGGTAGTGAGAAATGGCGCGTGGAGTGGGTGTAAATGGAGAGGAGGTTGAGACAAGCGTTTTGGTGGTGGTGGTGTACGCGCGGCGGTGGTGGTGGCGGGGTGTTGCAGCGGCGACGAGAGGGAAAGGGGCAGAGGAGATGATGATGAAATAAAGGGTTGAAGATCATACCTTTGTGGGCTTGTGAGAGAGAAAGGGTTATTTAGGATGAGTGAGAAATGGACAAAAATACCCCTCACGTGACCAGCACGTGGGGGACTTAACGGGGACATCTTTGCAGCATTCGTCCTTAGGGATGATTTTGTGCCAACTTTACTAACGGAGTGATGTAATTGTTCCAAAAAAAAGTTTAGGGATGTAATCAGCACGACGGGGCAAACCACAGGGATGTTTTTAGGACTTTACTCTAAATTTAAATTATATGACTCATATATGTTTAATATTATATATATTTATATGCTAAACTAATAAAAATGTGACCCAACTGAAGTGGAGGCTCTCTGCACCTGTTGCACGCCCCTTCGAGACTCCACTAACTTCTATAGATGTGAGACAGAATGCTACATTTTTTTTCCCTTTTTTTTTAAACATTATTTCTCCTTAATGTTTGAACTAAACAAGTAAAAAGGGACTTTTCTAGTTTAAAACATAGAACGATAATGCCGATTGATGGTGGTCTTCCGCCCTATCTATATCTATACTATTATATAAAGTGTTTGGGACTTTCTTTAAAAGGAAGTCTTAAAAAAAATAAGCCTACACACTTACTATAAGAGGAATGCTTGAAATTTAATACATCACATTATTCAACGCACATAATTTTCAGACGTACAAAACAAGAAGCATAGCGTACACCACTTTAATGCACATATTAAAAAACAAAACACTACATTAATGTTAGACTAAAATACACCGTTGGTCCCTAAACTTGGCAAAACGCTTCGTGATGGGACAAAACTCGGCCTTATCATCGCCAGAGGTTCAAACCTTGGCCTATAAATGCCAAATTAGTCCCTTGACAAAGTCAATGTCTGATTTTTGTTTTGTAGTCGAGGGTATTTTAGTCCATACACATTTATACTTTGATAACACATTTATATTTTAGCCATTCATCTTTAATACATTTATACTTTGATAACACATTTATATTTTAGTCCATACACATCTTTAGTCCATACACATTTTATCCTCTGTGTAATATACAAACTAAACATAATAGAAGTTTATCAAAAAAAAAATGAACTGGATAAAGATAAAAAGATGTATTTTCTAGTTAATTTTGGACGATAAAAATAAATAATTTAGCTAAAGTTCCAATTTTCATGATGTATGAAAAAAGAAAATCCCATGTCCATGGGATGAACAGTTTATCAAACATATGAAAAAGTAAACTAACAGCAACAAAAGCAGTATCGTTCCAGACAGCTCTTTCCAGCAATCGTCTTGCCTTGTTGCCAACAAATATTGGATAAGTAGGCATTGCTTCAATCAAATTCTGATCCAGCAAAACCTTGTTGCTTCCATTAACATCAGGGTTATACCGTGACCTTGATGATCCTTTAAGATCATAAAGCCGTGTTAAATTCCTTCCGTACAAAAGATTCTCCATAATCAGGAAATCCATTTTGGTTTCTTTCCCCCCTTTCATATTTTCCAAACGTCCGCACTTCACAGCCTAGGAGCACCCAAACGAAGAATAGGAAGTTGCGACCTAAGAAAAGATCAATAAGGAATGCTAAAGTAGAAGAACACCCTAGGACTCTAAATAAAACTCATGTTACTTCCACTATAGATATTGCGTCTGGCAAATGTAATAGAAATAGTGATGTAACGAATGCTAAACCGTTAAGTACCTTTGATATTCAGTCTGATGCACCTTGTGATATTTGTCAAAAAAGTATGAATTCTGATTGTCATGACAAATGTGTTGCTAAAGCTATAATCTCTAGATTCCGGAATCCTAAGAATCGGAATACCTCTAGGCCAACTAATCATTCAAAGTCTGTGCTTGGTAAACCACCATCTTTAGATTCTAAGGCAACCATTGCTATCACAGTAGCTCCCGCTTCACCTCCTAAGAATGTTGTACCACCTAGTGATTTCACTAAGACTAAAGCAAAGAGTAGTTATAGATGGCAAAAATGGATATATAACACACTAGGATTTAAATGGATTCCTAAACTTATGAATGTGTGTATATCTGATATACCTGCTTTGGAACCCTCTAACATTTTGGGTTCCACATCTACTTCTATTCCATCTGTGTCGTCTGTGTGTAATGCAGGTGATACAGATCATTCTCTGGATTGTTGATAGCGGATGTTCCCGACACATGACAGGCAATCTTAAACTGTTATCAAACTTTATTGCAAAGTTCATTGGCACTGTCAGATTCGGGAACGATCACTTCGCAGCCATCATGGGCTACGGAGATTATGTTAATGGGAACATCGAAATCAGCAGGGTTTACTATGTGGAAGGCCTCGGTCACAATCTGTTTTCAGTAGGTCAATTTTGTGATGGAGATTTGGAGGTCGCTTTCAGGGAGAAAACTTGTTTCATTCGTGACCTACAAGGAAACGACCTTATGTCTGGCTCGCGTAATTCTAGTCTCTACACTATCTCTATGCAAGACATGGTTGCTTCATCTCCCATCTGCTTACTTTCTAAGGCAACATCAACAAAATCTTGGCTATGGCACCGTCGTCTCTCACATCTAAACTTTCAAACCATCACCAACCTTGCTCGACACAAACTAGTTGAAGGACTCCCACGATTCCGGTATTCAAAAGATCACCTTTGCTCAGCCTGTGAACAAGGGAAAAGCACTCGTGCTCATTTTCCTTCAAAGGTGGAACACAGCTCTCAGCATGTACTTCATCTTCTTCACATGGATTTGTGTGGCCCAATGCGCGTGCAAACGATAAATGGCAAACGTTACATCTTAGTAATCGTTGATGACTACTCTCGATGGACTTGGGTCTACTTTCTTCGTAGCAAAGACCAAGCTCCACAAATGATCATCACCTTTCTCACAAAGATACAGGTTCAGCTCCGCAACACAGTCAGAATCATCAGAACAGACAAAGGAACTGAATTTGTTAACAAAACCCTTCGTGAATTTTATGAGAAAGTGGGAATTCAGCATCAAACATCCATTGCACGGACACCTGAACAAAACGGAGTTGTTGAAAGACGAAACCGAACGTTAGTGGAAGCTGCACGAACAATGTTAATCAATGCTAAACTTCCAGATTACTTATGGGCGGAAGCTGTATCTACTGCATGCTATACTCAAAACCGTTCCATGATCACAAAACGCCACAACAAAACACCTTTTGAGCTTGTCCACAACTATAAACCGAACCTCAAACACTTTCATGTATTTGGATCCCTCTGCTATCCAAATAATGATCGTGATGATTTTGGAAAGCTAAAAGCCAAAGCTGATATTGGAGTCTTTATTGGATACTGTGACAATTCTAAAGGCTTCCGAATCTGGAATCGTCGAACTAAGGAGGTTATGGAAACGATTCATGCTCATTTCGATGAACTCACGGAAATGGCTTCTGAGTATAACAGCTTAGAACCCGGTCACAACCGTTTAAACTTCCCTCAACCCCCATCATCAGCTGAAGAAAGCCCTCAGCTAACTCGTCAACAAATGGAAAGGTTATTTGCTCCTCTGTTCTGTGACGATATTGATGAACGTGCTCCTGGTGTATCCGCTGTTTCCGCTGCACAACCTGATAATATTCCTATACCTGATACACCTGCTACAACAACTACTGTTGAAGATGCACCTACACCAATTGACTCCAACACAACAGTTGAACACACCGCTTCCAACAATGATGAACCAGCTGATGATACTCTGAATGAAGTACCCCCACCTGCAGATTTTGATCCAAATGCGTTCTTCAACCCGTTTGCTAATGAGACTGCTGCACCAGATGTTGCGGAATCTTCAACAAACCATTTGAATCCTCAGAATCTGCACAATGTATACCAACATCAACCCTCTACACATAGATGGACAAAAGACCATCCTCTGGCTAACATCATTGGCAACCCGAATCAACCAGTCGTTACGAGACAACGTCTTCACTCAGATGGTGAACACTGCATTTATGCACTCACTGTCTGCCAATCAGAACCTAAAAACATTAAAGACGCAATGACAAAAGACAACTGGATTGAATCCATGCAAGAAGAACTCAACCAATTCAAACGTCTTGAAGTATGGGAACTGGTTGAAAGACCAACAGGGGTCTACGTCATTGGTCTAAAATGGATTTGGAAAAACAAATTGGATGCTGAAGGGAATGTCATCCGAAACAAGTCACGGCTAGTTGCTAAGGGTTATCGTCAGGAAGAAGGGATAGACTTTGAAGAATCTTTTGCTCCGGTTGCTCGTCTTGAGGCTGTTCGGATATTTCTTGCGTTCGCGGCTCACATGAACATGACGGTCTATCAGATGGATGTCAAAACGGCGTTTCTCAATGGGCAACTTAAAGAAACGGTCTATGTCAGCCAACCAGATGGATTCGTTGATCCTGAGTTCCCGAACCATGTCTACAAACTGAAAAAAGCTCTTTATGGTCTCAAACAAGCCCCTCGGGCATGGTACGATAAGCTATCATCTTTCCTCATTGCCAATAATTTCACCAAAGGCTCGGTTGACCCAACTCTTTTCATACAATATCACGGGGCACACATCTTAATTGTTCAAATTTACGTGGATGACATCATTTTTGGGTCAACACATAAAAAGTTTTCAATCGCTTTTGCAAAACTCATGAAGAAAAATTTTGAAATGTCCATGATGGGTGAACTTACGTTCTTTCTAGGACTGCAAGTTCATCAATCACCCCGTGGTATTTTCTTGAGTCAGTCCAAATATGCCCTTGAACTATTAAACAAATTTGGAATGAATACCTGTGATACTTATGCCACACCAATGGCTCATACCAAGAAGCTAGATGCTGATTTACATGGGAAATTAGTTGACCCCACCAAATACCGAAGTATTATTGGGTCCCTCATGTATCTAACAGCTAGCAGACCTGATATTGTCTTTGCCGTTTATCTATGCTCCCGTTATCAGTCGCGACCAACTGAAACCCACCTCTCTGAGGCTAAAAGAATCCTCCGATACATAAAGGGAACCATTAATTTGGGGATCTGGTATCCGAAGGATTCTGGTTTTGAACTAATCGCTTTTTCAGACGCTGATCACGCAGGATGCTTAGACTCAAGGAAAAGTACTTCAGGAGCTCTACAATTTCTCGGTGATAAACTGGTGTCTTGGCAATCAAAGAAGCAGGATTGTACATCGCTGTCATCAACTGAAGCAGAATATGTAGCCATGTCCGCGTGTTGTGCTCAAGTCATTTGGATGAGAACACAACTCAAAGACTATGGTTATGTATTTGACAGAATCCCGATGTACTGCGACAATCGGAGTGCCATTGCAATCTCGTGCAACTCAGTTCAGCACTCGAAATCAAAGCACATCGATCTACGCTATCATTTCATCAAGGATCATGTGGAACAGGGTACCGTTGAACTATACTTTGTGGGTACTGAATACCAATTGGCAGATCTTCTCACAAAAGCCTTGCCTCCCGCTAGGTTTAATGAGTTGGTCCACCGAATTGGTATGAGGTGTTTGACTCAAGAGGAACTGGATGACCTCTTAAAACCGTCTTAAAAACATGTCAAACACCAAAACATCTCTTGTAAATAAATAAAATCTTTCAAAAACAAAATACAAAAATATAAAACCTGATAAAACAACAAAAATATTCTCCTCATCTATTTTCTATCAACATGGCAAGTACTTTTCTTCCGTCAACACTTTAATCTGTCAAAATTCAGTACTTTTCCGATCAAGTGTTGAGGGGGAGAAAATAATCCATTAACTGTTTCAAAACATCTGTGTACTTGCATGTTATCACATCTCGGTTGATTCTTTACAAATGGTGGTAAATTTCTGGTTCAAAGACACTCCTCGGACTTTAATTAAAAACCTTTCACTATTTTCTCAAGTCGAGGGGGAGTGTCGTCATGATTCTTTCTCAAAAATCTTTGTCTGGTAACCTAAATGGAAGTTAAAAGGCTTGGTTTGAAAAAGGCAAAGGTGGAGGGACTAAAACTGCCAAAAGATTAAAGTTAAATTTAATAAAACACCTCTCCACCTAATTCTTTCACTCACATTTATTACTAAACCTAATCTCATCTACGCCTAAGATTCATTCAAGAAATCCGTTGTTCTGATCATCTAATCGTAAGTGTTTTAATGATCCAAACATTGTTTTAAGCTAAGGGTTTTAATATCACGAAAATCCTACGGCTAAAATGTGTGTTACGCGTGATTTTGTGATCTACGCATAAGCGTATGATCACATAATCATTGTGTGTGTGTTTTTTGGTTAAAAAGATTGTTTCAAAACGTGCCTTTAGCATCAATGATGATATCTTTATCCTCAAAACTTACCCAGAAACATAAATTGATTGATTTTGAAACTTAGGGTTTATGCGTGAATTTGGGTTCTTCTAAATGAGAAGTGTTTTTGGTCTAAATATTGCTGGGTTATGTTCATATAATGTGGAATTAATCATATCCTTTCTCTCTAACTACCCAGAAACACTGATTAATTCAGATTTTGAAATTAGGGTTTAAGGTTCATAAGATTGGGTATTTTTGATTCACCATGAGTTAGATGTTATAACTTGGTATATTTGCTCATACAACATCCTAGAGCTACCAGAAAAAGTTTGGTGCATAATCCATGGCTAGATTTGATACGCGTAGAACTAGGGTTTAGTCTACGCGTAAGATATTCTACGCGTAACTATTTATGAATGATTCATGCCATGTGTTGTTATTGAAATGAATGTATGTGCTAATTTTGATGATTTGATAATTTATTTCAGGATTGCTACACTTATAATTCAGAATCAAGGTCATTTGATTATCTACGCATAAGGATCACCTTACGCGTAGATTGTTATGCGTAAGACTTGTCTTACGCGTAGCTTCTACGCTTAAGGTTCTACAATGGACTACGCGTATCCTGTGAAGGATATGCGTAAACAGTGACCCCTACGCTTAAGGTCAACTCTTACGAGTAGCCTTACGCGTAAGGTCAATATATGCCTACGCATAAGCTCTACGCATAAGATCTCTTTTTTCCTACGCGTAACATTTCTTACGCGTAAGATAGGATTCTACGCGTAAGTCTACGCCTAAGTATATATCATACCTGTCTACGCATAACTTTGCCAAAACTACGCTTAACCCTGGATTGACCTTCATGATGAATTGTTACTTGTACAAACTTGTAAATAAACTAATCATATCATCACGAATCCAAAAATTGTCACTAATAAACTTAAATCGTTTGATATGTTGTGAACAATAAGTGATAAAATAAACTTTAAAACTTGAAGTTAACTAACTCACGAAACATTTCACGATATCATTGAGTGAACATACAAGTGACTTAGGACTCGTAACAATCATTATCACTATACATTCAACAACTAGACAATAAGACCTTCTGTTGACTAACATTATGTCTTTCGATATGTTGGTTCTTTTGGCTAATGTTATTTCAGATCACGACATGGCTGAACAAATGAATGTGGATGCACCTGAAGTTCTCTCCATTGCTGATATCTATCCTCATGGCTATCCAATGAAGATTGGAAAGAATAACCTCCGTGTTGACTTTGACACCCTCACTTGCTCTGAATCTTCATGTCTTATTGCTATCGATATTCTGAGGACTCATCCATATAAGAACATGCTTACTAACTCTGCAACCATTCCTGAGATCTACATCCAACAGTTCTGGAACACTATGGAAAGGGTCAAAGGAAGGACTGCCGTAACAGTGACTCTGAACCACAAACAAGTCACTATTACACCTGAAGACTTAAGGGCTGCTCTCCTTATTCCTGAAGTCAATCCAACCAAACTTTATGCCACACCTGCTGAAGAGCTAACTCTCCAATTCTTAATCGATATCGGTTATGACGAGGCTACAGGAGTAATCACCAAGCACTCTCTCGTAGAGCTTAAGAGTATTCCTCAACCATGGAGAACACTCTACATGATCATCACCAAGTCTGTTTCTGGTCGTGACAGCGGCTATGAGCATCCTAAGCTCATAGAACTGCAAATATTTTGGGCATTCGTCAACATGAAACACATCGCTATTGAAGCTCTGATTTGGGATGACATGATGTCATTTCTCAACAAACTTGGCTCAAAGATTCCCTACATCAGATACACTAAACTGTTGATACAGAGAGCACTTGGACTTCATCCTGATATTCCCAAGAGGCTCAATGACCCCGACAATCACGACATGTTGACTGAACCTATTCTCTCTGTCAGAATCAAGGAAACGTCCACAAAGAAACAAGGTGCTGTGCTCCCAGATTTCCTTCTAACTGAAGATGTCAGAAAGCTCGAAACGTACAAGAGATATCTGGAAGCAGTCAGACAAGGCAAAGTTGGTCATCTTGACGAAAAATCTTCTGGAACACCTGTCAGGAGAACCAGAAGAGGAAGTACAGGAAGTGTCACAAGTACAGATAGTCAAAGGAATGTTCCTAAGAAGAAACCCATTCCAAAGAGGAAACCCACTCCTAAGAAGAAAGTTCCTTCTCTAGAAGCCACTCCGATCCTTTCACTTGAACCACAAAGACAGCTTAGGGACGAGGACTCTGAGGCTACTGAATCAGACGAAGAGATCTCATACTCTGAAACTGCAAAGGATGAAAATCCCTCAGTACCAAAACCTCCAAGTCCTCAAACTATTAAAGGAAAAGAGAAGACTACTGCACTTGTACCTCAAGATGAAAGCTCTGAAGATGATGAAGAGCAATTGGATAAATCATACAGGAAAAAGTTTCACAATGTCCGACACACTCAAAAGGCCGCTGAATTTGCTAAAGATCAAATGGGTGGCCCCGGAGGCTCAAGTGGTGCTGCCCACTCTAAACCATCTCCTGATGCGGTTAATCAACCCGATAAGGGAGTTGGTGCCACCCCTCTTGTGCAACAACAAAAGCCTGTTGAAGACACTATTGAGTATGATTTTGAGAAACTGGAAACTGAGAAAGAAAAGTCTAAGGATGACGAGGATGATTATACAAAGTTTCTTCTGGACAGTCCAACTCACTCAAAGGAGAAAACCTCTGAAACTCCTAAGGACATGAAGTCTCCTCATGTCTCCTCATCATCGGACTCTTCATCTCATTCATCACCACCACCATCAACAAAGTCAACCAGATCATCATCCAAATCAGTGAAGAAACCACCTAAATCTTGGATTTCTCAAGCTCATGAACGGATTACCAAAGCTGTCAAACAAGTCAGAAAGAAAGACGTGCTCAACAAGAAGCTGAATTTCTTTGCTGATCACATACAGCATCTGTATAACGAGAATGAAAAGATGCAAAAGGAAAGGAAAGCTATTCAGGAATTCATGAGAAGTCATCGTCAGGGGGAACTAAATGAAATGATTGAAGGTTATACTCAAAAGTACCTTCAGGATATCGTTCCAAAAGTCCAAAAGGAACTGGAAAAGTCAGCAAGAGAACAAACCCACAAGTTTCTTCTCGACACTGTCCCCAGTGTGACAAAAGAAGTATTTTCCAGACAACTCACCCCTAACATCGTTGCATTGGTCAAACATACAATGGCAAAAGAAGCTGATCTCTCTGAATCTGAGCTAATCGCTAAACTTGTGATGCAAATGTCAAAGAGATCAGGAACGTTTACTTCAGACGAAGCTAAATTTTTCGAAATTCTACTTGACTATCAACTCAGATCATCATGCAAGGAGTCAGCCGATCAACCCAAACGACCAAGAGATGACGATGATAAGGATAAGGACTCTGCTCCTAAACGTCAGAAGCAGTCTGGTCAATCTAAATCTATGCCACCTCCTCCACAACGAACTTCTTCACAACAAAAGTCTTCTCCACCACGGTCTTCAACTGATAAACCTCGGGACGATTCCGAGTTACCACCCTCGACTCAGAAAACTGGTGATCACTTTGAGTATACGGGTGGTGACGATGAAGAGGTCCTTGAGCCCCAACAACAACCCTCCTCTCCCAAACAAGTGAAGATACCCGAATCATCATCAAAGCCTTCTAAAAACAAGAAAAAGACGACTCAGCCAGACGTCGTATCATGGCTTGATGACGATACAACCGCAGAATTTGAATGGTTCTCCACACTTGTTAACAACACTCCCTACCCTGAAGAAGGTCAAGAATTGGTAGACGGTAGTACACTGGAGCATGCAAAAATCTTGCAAGAACGATTCCGTGTGAAGAAGATGACGAAATCCGAGTTGAAGCGCATCAAAAATGAAGCATTCCTTCTGTTGAAAAATAGCTCGGAAAGTGCAATCGAGGTTGAATATCACCTTGAAAACATTGCTCGAGCCATGTCTAACAACATGGATTGGCTCAACCCAGAAGCAAACATCGACTTCACTAAACGGAACAACCCTCCATACTACACTGACTGGACCAAACCTCTACCAACAATCGGCCAACCAGAAGAACCAAGGATTCCTTTCAGACATTTCTTCAACAAAGACCTGGATTTTCTTCTCCATGGTGGCGATGGTTCACGAAAATACGCTACATCTTTGACTCTTCCATTCCCAGCGGCTTGTTACTCAAACTGCATAGCTATCGAGGAACGTGCAACTCACTTGTTTTCTGACAACGTGCAAGCATACAACCAAGATGCATTGTATGGGATTCATCATTGGCCTGAACGCCGACGAATCTACTACAGAAGCTGCCTGGTTCAGAAGTCTCAACATGCAGTGTACAGCTCTAAGGACATCGTGGCCATCAAACACATTGATCTCAAGTCTAAGTGGGACTACACATTCTTGAAGAATATCATAGTCAAACGACAAGATGAACAGGACTATGAATTCTCAGAAGCTGACTTTGAGAACTTGTCCCTCAACGACATCGAAGACTTGTACCTTGCCAAAGTACAGGGTCGTATGCGACAATTCTCGACTGAAGTTCAACGTGAATTTATCAAGTCAGTTCTCATCTTCATTAGACGCATTGTGATCAAAGAACGTGTCGAAGATATCCAAATGGCTGTTGAATCTTATCAGAAACGTGTAAACTTCACTCCACCACAGCTAGATCTTCCTGACATCAACCAACTCACACAACTCACGCTCATCAGCAAACCTTTCGGCATTGTTTACCGCAGTGAACTTCGCAGAAACTGCTTAATGGCGTGTAGTGAGCTCCACAAATTCGGGGATCATACCTTGAAGATGGTTAGGGATGGATTGGCGTACAGATTGAAGGATATACGTCTGAAGGTTGGGAATCCTAAGCGCTGGAACTCTCAGGACAGGAGGAATGTGAGGCGTATCATCACTATGATTGATGAACGGTTGTTCAGAAGGGATCAGTTCAGACGCTTGGAGAGCTATGTTGGTGGTAGACCCAGGATAAACATCACCGGCTTTCAACGCCCTGTGCGCACTCCTGGGAACATCACTGCACTTCCTGGTACCCCTTGAATTGTTTCCTTCATATAATTTTGGATGAATGTTTATATATGTGAATGGCTTGTGCACACATAACAGTGTACAACCCGTATCTGTCAAGAAAGGACCCTGTGGTACGCCTCAGTGCCACAATCCTTAGAAAAGGAGCGAAAGCTTCTTATTTTTGAGTAAAACCTATCAAACCTTTCATTTTTCAAGGTTTTGCTCAAAAAGACAAGTACTTCCCCATATGATTTCAATACCTCAACCGTTTATATCACTAGTTGAGGGGGAGTATTTGATGAAAACTTTGTTCACAAATTGTTCACAGTGGTAACTCTTCCCGCAACACTCAAAATAGTCATATTTATTCTCAAAATGTTTCAAAAATAACATCTTATATGCCATTTTTGAGGGGGAGAAAATTGTGTGATAAGAAATATGTTTTGTAAAGCAACATGTGCAAGCCCCTTGGCTTCCTCGTGTGCAAAGACTTAACCAATGAATTGACGATCCTTAACTGTCTGCAACTCGAAAAGACTTGTCCTGGACGGGTAATAATTTCAAGCTAGTTCACTAGTGATGTAAACGTGTCTCGCAAAGGACTTGTCTGAGTAGAAAGTACCATTCGAGAAACTTTTGATAGACATGAACTCTGACGGGTTTGGCAACCTTCCAAGGTTTGTCTACACCTTCAAGGTAGTTATTAGAGCTAGTTGTCACCTAAAAACTGACAATGTATCTCTTTAACTATTCAACGTAACCGTGTCTCGCGGGAGATTGTCTATCGTTAGTGGATCAATTCAAAAAGTGCGCGCTCTTTCCTCACTGTGCAGTTAACCATTAAAACTATTAAGCACATGTGAAGGGGGAGTATTTATGCAAAAACTTATCTCTCACTGTGGTTCAAACATGTTTTTTCATCTACAAACCCTTTGAGAGATATTTTTCACTTACAGTGGTTTTAATGGCAAACATAGGTTAGTCATGGAGTTATAAGGTGACTAAGGTTAGGAATAACCGTCCTATGATCCGCCAGAGCCGGAGGGATCTACCCAAGGACACTACCATTAGTTAGTGTTAGAAGTCCTTAGGAATGATTGTAAAAAGGAGAAAATGAGAATCGGAGAAAGAAGGAGTTGAAGAATCAAAAAGAAATGCAAAGTAAAGGGTGAAAAGAAATAGCCCTCCAGATTATTCAACTTAGGGCAGACACCGGGTTCAATTCATATGCTACTGGTTGTCACTCAGTGACACCGGTATTGAAGATTAAAAGTCGTCATGGACCCAGTGACGCATGCACTAAACCTTCTTAGCCACTCAAGTTTCTCTCCAAAGAAGCTTGTTTCATTCTCACAGGGAACCCTACATAAACTATTGGCTTTCTCTTAGAGATCGCTGGTATTGAAGAAGGAGACCCTCTCCCTAGTCTCTGCTCAGGAAAACCAAAACGCACTGTTGAGTCTAGAGCCACGAGATTCATCAAAAGATCTCTTAGGAACACTTGACATTTAATCACTTGTTGATCAACAAATAAGATCTTCAGTGATTCAGTGGTTCATATCGAGTCCTTCACAGATCTTAGCAATCTGTCGAGAACATTTATGAGAGGTTCACATCTGTGATCCTCAGTGATTGAATGGAAACTCCTGCCAGGGTCAACATCAAACAGCCCTGACAGCAGGTCGCTTCGGTAACTCCCCGTGGATTACGCGGAGTGTGTCTCAAACGGTCTACAGTCGTGAGGTGATGCTTCGGTGTACCTCAGCGACTCATCTGAACTGTAGATGTACTTCGGTACGTCGCGTTATCTCACTTGTGGGACTCCAGTTCAGGAACGGCCTTTGTAAGAATTAGAGTTGTGTTTTCACACTATGCTGTTAACACCCTCGAAGTTCAAACTTGTAAGTGCCGGAAACCGTTTATCACTAACCGTTTGAAATGTTTTCTTCTTATGGAAGCTCCGGAGCGGGATGATCGTGCTGATTCTTCTCATGCTCACGCCAACTTCATTACTAATGGAAGTTCTATTCAAAAGCAACACAACAGTCAGAATGATTCTTCTTCAATCAAAGAATCTACAAAGTCAAAGACTTGCAGAACTTCATCAGTATTGATTTCCACCGTCAAAGAGCGTGTGAGCATGTTGAAGAATGACGTGGAGACACTGGAGCAGCGAAGCAGACCTGAGGCAGACTGATGCAGACAACAACATACTATCACTTTCACCACAAAGAACAATAAATCAAAGAACAAAGTTAATGATGACGTCAAAGCAAAACTGCACAAAGATAACTATCTCTCTACACTGGGGAGATTGTTCGAACCAAGGCAATTCTTCTCACAAGAAAGGAGAATGTCAGAAGACGTCACAGCTACTATTACATCAACGCCTTCACCGTTATTCATATATATACTTGAGGGGGAGATTGTTGGAATCACTCCTAAACAGTATTTCAAGTATTTATATTTCATATGTAATAGGTAGCTTTATTCTGGCCTTTATGTTTGTTTAAGGTCCAGCTTATGTAGAAGGCCCATAAGCTGAGGCCCAAGCCCAATAAGGAATAGGGAAGGAGAGGGAGTGTTGCCCTAGCTCCTTGCCTATATAAACTATTGTAAACCCTCATTTGAGGGTTGGTTGTTCAAGTTTTCTCTTCATTCACTCACCTACGCATAACCGTGTCTTATATTGTTTGTGTGTGTGTTTGATACTTGTTCAATCGCCTTATCTCTTTCTATATAAGCTTGTGTTGTAAAACTAGTGACCTAACATATTTTTAGTGGTTACCTTCATAAGATTCGAACAAAATTAAAAATATTACACACAGCTAAAAAAACAGCAGAGAATACGGTTGCTGGCATAAGATACTAACTTAATTTTTGATTTGTCTCGTTTGTTGTACTTCATACTTTACATCAATGAGTCACATGTACGTTATGTATTATATAATGGGAGTGCAGCAGCTGGTTCATTCGGTTTAGGGTTATCCGGATTGGCGTACTAGAGAGATGATGATTTGAGGAGATGATGACCAGGATGATGTTGGGGAGACGATGATTTGGGGAGATGATGAATAGGATGAAAGATTAAGGGCTAAAATATAAATGTGTTATCAAAGTATAAATGTGTATTGACTAAAATATTCTCGAATACAAAACAAAAATCAGATATTGACTTTGTCAAAGGACTAATTTGGCATTTAAAGGCTAAGGTTTGGACCTCTGGCGATGATAAGGCCGAGTTTTGTCCCATCACAAAGAGTTTTCCCAAGTTTAAGGACCAACGGTGTATTTTAGTGTTAATGTTATTTAATATAGTCAATTAATTTACTGATCAATAAATACAATTAATACAGTTATTAAAACACCCCTTACATAAGAAATACAAATTATCAAGCATATTGTATAACCAAATTAAACACAATTCCTGCATTAAATGTCACTAATACAAATAATAAAACACATTATACAAATATTCAATCTCGAACGGGCAACAGGCCAAATGGGCTTGAGCCCGAACGGGCACGGGCTAAACGAAATTTTTGATATCTGTAAATTTTTGTCAAAAATATCATAAAAAAAGAAGATGTCAATCGTCTCACTGTGCTTTAAAAGTCACATGAAAAGCATTTATTCGCTATAAAAATAGTCATCGGGTACCCGCCGCCGCATTGCGCGGGTACCCTTCTATAACTTTATAAAGTGTATATATCTTTTCATCAAGCAATAGCCATATAAAAATAAGAGTAAATGCAAAAATCGTCCTTGTGGTATTGCCAAATTGCACGTTTCGTTCTTGTGGTTCATTAAGTGCAAAAATGGTACGTTGACTGCACTGTTACGTGCGCTTTTGGTCCTTTGACTTAACTGCCGTTAAATGGACTCCGTTAGTAGTTACACTTTAGCCCTTTTAGCTAACCACCGTTTGCAGCACCCATCCTTCAAACCACAAGGACGATTTTTGCAACTTTTTTTTCGAATTAAAAAAAAAAAAAAAAAAAAAAATCCTACGTTTTTTTTTTAATTTTTTTTTTTGAATATTTTTTTTCGAAAATGTTTTTTATATAAAAATGTTTTATATAAAAATGTTTTATATAAAATAATTTATTTGATCATTTTTATCCGTTTTAATCCGATTTTATCTGTTTTCATCCATTTTTGTTTGTTTTCTTTTACTTTTTATCCGTTTTTATTACGATTTTGTTTGTTTTTATCCGTTTTGCTTTGTTTTGTCCGTTTTTCTTACGACTGTTTATTTATATAAAAGTGTTTTATATAAAAACGTTTTATAAAAAAGTTTTTATATAAAAATGTTGTTTTATATGAAACGTTTTTATATAAAAACGTTTTGTATAAATTGTTTTATATATAAAAATATTTTATATAAAAGCGTTTTATAAAAAAGTTTTTATATAAAGATGTTTTATATAAAAACGTTTTATAAAAAAGTTTTTATATAAAAAAGTTATATATAAAAACGTTTTATAAAAACTTTTTTAATTTTTTTATATAAAAAAGCTTTATATAAAAACTTTTTATATAAAAACGTTTAATATAAACAAAACATTTTTATATAAAAAACATTTTTATATAAAAACTTTTTTATATAAAACATTTTTTTATAAAAAAACATTTTCGAAAAAAAATATTAAAAAAATTCGAGTAACATTTTTTTCGAAAATGTTTTTTATGTAAAACTTTTTTATATAAAAAGGTTTTATAAAAAAGTTTTTATATAAAAATGTTGTTTTATATGAAACGTTTTTATATAAAAAAACCTTTTTAATTTTTTTATATAAAAACATTATTATATAAAAAAGCTTTGTATAAAAACTTTTTATACAAAAACGTTTTATAAAAAAAAAATTATAAAACGTTTTTATATAAAACATTTTTATATAAAAAAGAATTTCGGAAAAAAATATTAAAATAAAATTTAAAAAAAGAATTAGGAATTTTTTTTTTTTGGAAAAATCGTCCTTGTGGTTTGAAGGATGGGTGCTGCAAATGGTGGTTAGCCAAGAGGGCTAAAGTGTAACTACTAACGGAGTCCATTTAACGGCAGTTACGTCAAAGGATCAAAAGCGCACGTAGCAGTGCAGTCAACGTACCAATTTTGCACTTAATGAACCACAAGGACGAAACGTACAATTTGGCCATACCGCAAGGACGATTTTTGCAATTTACTCTAAAAATAAATGGAAATAAGGGACCTCTCTCTAAACTTCTCTCCAACCCCTCTCTAAAAAATAAACCCAATCCACCCTAACCCTTACCAAACAAATCTCAATTTTCTCCGGCGGTCGGTTTTGGCCGGCCGTCTGGACCTCCTTCTCCCATATTTTCTTGTACTTTTTTCCTTTCCAACAATAAAAGCCTTTACTCACAGATCTGTCATCTCCCATCTTCGCCGATGCCGATGTAGTCGCTGCCGCCACCGCTGTCTTCTGCTCAGATCCATTACCATCCGGTCTCTTCTGCTCAGATCAGTTGTGGTCCGTCATCGATGGCTTGCTGCTGCCTTGGGTTTCGACTTTAGATCTGTTTGGTTTAGGTCTGACTCCTTTAAGGATGCTCAGTTTTATCTTCTATGTATGTTTTATGTACTTTATGTATTTTTGTCAAGCTACATCTTCATATGGTTGTGTCTATCAAAAGCTCACCTTGGTGATTCCCCCCACCCTTGTATGGTGTTGTTGTAGTCTGTCACAACTATTATGGTGTATGTCTTGTTTTGGCTTAACTTGTTACCTTGTGTATTTTGTTTGGCAAGTCGGTTTAGATTTTGCCCATTATGTTCGATGTAACTTGTTGTGTTCAAATTACCTCCATTTGTGAGAAATGAAATGTTATCTCTGTTCAAAAAAAAAAAAAAATGGAAATAAGGATCATTAGAAATCTGAACTCAAAGAAGATACAGCCTTAGAGAATCGACAATGACATCCTAGTTAATTAACCAGTGTATCTCGTGAAGCAGCGATAAACATGCTAAATTATGTGACAACGAACATTTTTTTTTTTTTTTTTGAACAAATGACAATGAACAATTGAAAACACATTTTTAACTATTGGAATCATTCGTTCTAATGTCACTACACTTTTTTTGGTAATTGTAATAGCTACTTGCTAAAATATCACTCCTCCCGTCTCAATTTTATTATGCACCAACAAAATTTCTTTGATAAGATATGTGCAATTAGTGCAATCTTATATGTCATTGTTAGTTTCTTACCTTTTGATTAAACTATTTTGCCTTTTAAAATCTAACTTTTTAAATGATATACCCCCCCTTCTCAATATTATAGTCCATTTTTACTTTTAGATTTGTCTAAAAAAAATGTGCCCACTACTAGGGGTGAGCATGGTTCGGTTTGGCTCGGTTTTTGTATAAAACCGAAACCGAACCGAAAAATTTCGGTTTTTGATTTTTAGAAACCATTCGGTTTCGGTTTTGTGTCGGTTTGGTTTTTCGGTTGTCGGTTTTTTTTCGGTTTGGTTTTTCGGTTTTTTCGGTTTCTATCACGATTTATCGAGCTATGCTTTTTCAAAGTAGATTTGACATATATTATAAAATACAACCATATCTTAAACCGGTACCGTAACAACGGTACTAAAATGGGTAAAGAACCGTCATAAATCAAGTGCCAACATTCTCAAAGTTGCCTCCAAGTTCCAAGGATTTAATTTGTTAGAGCTTGAAAGGTACACTAAAACAATTGAAGGGTGTGTAAACGAAAAAAGAATGATTTTGGAACAAGTTCTTCAATCTTTTGATGTAATTGCACCATATTCAACATGAACAACCATTAACATTCAAACTTAATGTGTTCTTGTATATTGTTATGAAATAAAATATTAACAGAGTTATTACACATTTGAAATGCATCATTGACAACGGTAATGTAAAAGGAAGATATCAGGATAACGTACTTATATTATTTATGAACAACAAGGCAAGATATATTATTTTGACTTTAAATGTCGGTTCGGTTTCTATTGGTCGGTTTTTAAAGCTAAAACCAAACCGAACCAAAAACTTCGGTTTTTTCAAAATATAAAAACCGAACCGTCGGTTGTTCAATCGGTTTCGGTTTTTTTGGTTTCGGTTCTTCGGTTTTTTTCGGTTTAGGTTCGGTTTTTCGGTTTCTTGCACACCCCTACCCACTACTAACAATATAAGTTGAAATTGTTTAAGTTTACTCATTACCCTTTATCAAATTTATTTCTTTTGAAGAAATCAAAACTATAATAATGTTGTTAATATACTATATTTTTTTTCCCGATAAACAGTAGTTTTAAGACGAAGTGAGTAATAAACTATTAAAGTTAGATTAGTAAAATTTGAAGTTTGTAACTGTTATTTATTTAAGTGGATATTTTGTGTGGATAAACAAAAGTAGTAACATGGACTATAAAAATTAACCGACGAATTACTTGTTCAATTGATTAAACATTTGTTTGTCCTCACTTCTTGACACGGTTATTATTTTCAGCGTAACAAAACTTTTAGGCCAGGCGTTATGGTGGATGGTTTGCTACCACCACCATGCATTTTCACGCACGTAGACCACCGAACAAGACCCCCTTATTGCACTCGTTCGATGGTACAAACCATCAAACAGTTTTTGATGTTATTTTTTGTAGGGTATATTGTGAGATATGTTTATATAAAGTAGTGTATTTTTATATTTGTTTGTTTGATGGTGACCAACTGACCATAATACCTAAAAGGTGATGTGTTTGATAGTGTAAAATGATAATGTGGCGCTAACATAGAGGTTGTAGGTTTGGTGATCATACTATCTAGCTTAAAAAAATATAAGAGCACCAAAACCAAAAAGTTGCTCAATATTCTCGAATAAACTTGTTATGTTCTGGTTTTTATTCCATGAATTTATGGCATTTCTCTTTCGTAGAAATTGTTCTTCACAATTTGCCTCACATAGACATTTTATCATACCACCTCTATTTTATATTTTTACGAGTGTGGAAACCCGCGCGTTGCAGCGGGATTGGTTTCAAAGTACTTACTTTGTAACGATACTTAAACTTTAGGGACTAATTTTGCCAAGTTGCGATAGATAGCAATTAATTCTACAGGACTTACTTTGCAACGTCACTTAAACCTCAGGGACTATTTTTGCCAAATTGCTATAGATAGCAGTTAATGCTACAGGACTTACTTTGCAACGACACTTAAACCTCAAGGACTATTTTTGCCAAGTTGTGAAACTTAGTAATTAATGCTTGCTTTGCATACAAACATGTACGCCTTTTAGTATATATACGAGTGTGGAAACCCGCGCGATGCAGCGGGATTGGCTTCAAAGGACTTACTTTGCAGCGACACTTAAACCTTAGGGACTATTTTTGCCAAGTTGTGAAACTTTGCATTTAATGTTTGGACTTACTTTGCAACGACGCTTAAATCTCAGGGACTGTTTTTGCCAAGTTATGAAACTTTGCATTTAATGTTTGGACTTACTTTGCAGCGCCACTTAAACTTCAAGGACTATTTCTGCCAAGTTGTAAAACTTTGCATTTAATGTGTGTTTTGCTACAGTAACCATGAAAGTTTGCATTTATGTGGGGTTTGCTACAGTACCCATGTACGCCTTTTAGTATAATGGAAGAATATCTGAACGTCATAATTAAACAGTAAAAGATATACAACATTCTAGAAGCACTTATAAGAATCTTGACGTTTCGTGATCGTTTATGTCAACCAAAATATAAAATATATCACAGAATCGTGGCCAGAAAGTGAATTTGAATCGTGTTCTAAATCTTTCGAGTAAATGTACTTTAAGACGTTGACATATCATGCTCCTCAAATCTAAATCTTCATAAAGGTCACGAACAATGTGGCGGTCCTTCATGCCTCCATTGTTGGTTTTTAGATGCATCGCACTATCGTACATATAACACTACTTTTCGATGTTGAAATAACAAAACATTACGAGTTTCTCCACTTGTTCACACAAATTCTAGTCGAACAGTGTTGCATTTGAAATCGTTTGGCAATATAATGCATCACTTGTTCACTCATGTAATGTTTTTCTGCAACAAAATCGAATTGTTTAAAATGTCATTTTACTTGCAATATTTTTATCGGTGTCCTACAATATAGGTGTAGTGTTTAAACATGCTTTCAAGCTTGAATGTTGGGATTTAAAACACAGTTAGAGCACTTACAACAATAACACCATAACACCAATAACACCGTCCACGTCAGCGCCACATCAGCTTTAACATTTAACATTAACATCCTCAAAAAACACCCACAACAATAACATCCCAATAACATCAAACACCAATAACATTTCATATTTTCAATTTCAACCCCTAAACTAAAACAAACACTTCATTTATTAAACTAAAACAAACATTTCATTAAAACTAAAAACATATTACAATACGAGATTAAAAAAAAAAAAAAAAATACAACGAAATAAAAAAAAACACACTGCAAATAAAACGTTACAACAAATTAAAGGAAATGACGAGAATACGATCTACTCACGAGGTTTCAAGTTATATTTTTTGATGATTCGATCATTTTCGTCATTGATCCACTGCACGACCATTGGATCTTGCCCCTCAGTAGGCGTCATCAAAAACTTTATCTCTTCCAACCTTGTTATTGTGAGATCTTTTTCCTGCGCGGCCGATACGCCGCTTCGGAGACTTCTCGTTTCATACGAAACTCGTTTGCCATAGTTTCGGTGAAATAAGCTGACGAGCTCGTTCCTCCAGTGCTTGTTCCCCCGGTACTTGTTGTAGTCTCAGATCTTGCTTTATTGGTAGCACGTTTCTTTCCCATGGAGCGAGGTTGTTCATCATGACCAAACAAATCCTCGTTTGTTTGGCTTGGGACTTCGCCGGTTAAATCAACCGGTTCCGGCGTGTTCCATTTCTTATAATGACGCAAAACCTCCCAAGCGTCTTCGAGACCAAAAGCTGATCCCTTGGTTTCCTCACGATACCATTGCTTTGCCCGTTGCATCACATCCAGCTCACTTTCCCCGCTTCGTTGATCCCGTTTCGCACGTTTGTAATGAGAGTTGAACTTTGTGCATATGCCGTTCACAGTTTTCCACTTGCTTGACAGCATGTCCTTGTTGCGCCATTGAAAGTTGTTTTTATTGAACTCATTTCTGACCCGATACCAAAACGTATCTCTGGGTTGGCACTTTCCAACTTTCGGATCCTCCGAAACAGCTATGTAACATGTTGCAAGCAATGCTTCCTCTCCTGGAGTCCAACGTGCGTTAACAACAACTTCCTCTTCATCAGAATCAACTGGCTCGGGGTCTTTGGATTTCTTTGATTTTCGCTTAATGCGACCTTTTCCTTTTTATGAGGAGACGTGGGTGTGTCAGCAACATCATGTGTTTCAGTTTGTGATTGTTGTGATTGTTGTGGGAATTATAGGTTTTGAAAGTTGGAGTTTAAGGTGTTTTGTTGGTTTTGTTGTTGCCAATACAGAAATTAAAATTGTTGATGTTGTTGCCACATTTCTTGGCTCGATAAGCCAAGTGGGTTGGGGTTTGAAGATGAACCCGTGTTCGGGTTAGATGATGAACCCGAGTTTGAGGGATTCCACCCACCAGCGAGAAAATTGTAGAAAGTATCGTCGTTGCCTCCCGACATTGTTTTTTTGCAGTTAATTGAAGTTGAAAGATTGAGAGTATGGAGAGGATTTAGTAGTGGAAGTGTGAAAAGAAATGGTGTTTTAATTGGGTATTTATAGTGGTAAAAAAAGGTTTTTGATATTTAAAAAAAAAAAAAAAAAAAAAAAAAAAAAAAAAAAAAAAAAAACTAGCCATTTAGGGTAGTTTTTGAAAAAAAAAATTTGAAAAATAACGGCTAGTAGCCGTTTAGGGTACTAAAATGAAATTTTTTTGAATTTTTTTTTCCTCCTCCCCTTAACGCCCGTTGGCAAAGCAACGCCAGGCTCTTTTCCTCCCCTTAACGCCGTTACCACAATGGGTATAACGGCCTCAACGCCGTTATTGGTGTTAACGCCGTTATGGCGTTATTATTGAACGTGCTCTTATAAGTTTTGGATTGCGTGATAGATATGATTTTAGATTTGATGCAGTAGAGCAATAATAATAGAGAAATACTACATAGATCTAAACTTATGGCTAAAACCACTTGGCATCATTCTGATGGGTTGTAAAATAAGTGGGTCCCTGTCTACAATCATCAGGATGTTGACATTTAGTTTTAGGTCTAAGTTTAGGACCATGTATCATTTCTCATAATAATATGATTTTTGGTAAGTAGACTAAGGTTGTGTTTCTTTTTTTCCTTTAACTAAAGGAGTTGGTCCACATAACATTTAATAATATTTCTTTTTAAGTAGAACCCACTAATTTTTCCTTACTTCCTCTATATACACAAGCCTAAAAATACTAACCTCTCCCTATTAAGATGCTAATATAGATGTGGACCCCACTATTCTTTCCCCATATGGAAAAAAAAAAAAAAAAAAAAAAAAAAAAAAAAAAAAAAAAAGTCCCTAAAGGAGGTCCAAATATTGCATTCATCTTCGTCACTTTTGCGGCATTTCAGATTTCTTTTTCTATAAACAATTTCACCGCCAACTTAGTATAATAAGATAACAAACTTCGCCACCAACTTCTGCTTTTTTCATTTTCATATTTTTCCGACACTTATTAATAATTAAAAAACTTCACATTAATAATTTAGATAAAATTAAAAACATTACGATAATTAAAAACTTGCAGGTTAAAAACATCACAATAAACATTCATTTTCATTGTTGCTTTGTTGTTGTGGTTCGTATACAAAATTTGCGGATTGAAAATTAACACTTGGTAAGTAACCCAAACTAAAATTGGAATTTGGTGTTGGAATGTTGCGTTGGGGTAGGATTTTTGGTGTTTTGGTTTTGAGAGTTTTTTGAGTTGAGAAGATTATAGTATAGAAATAAAGATTGTGTTTAACCATGTGAAGAAAAATGATGAGTATTAAGGGTATTTATAGAGATAGATTTATTATATAAATTATTAAATAATTTTTTTAAGAAAAAAAAAAAGCCAAACGGTAAAAAAAAAATTATTGTTGGCCTATGTTTTTCTGCACCAACAACACCCACCACTCGGTATTGGCATCAACAGAGTCCTCCAATTTTTGTGTTGAAGATGCGTCCTTAGAAGGGACTGTAATAAGAGAAGACGTGTCTCGGCTATTGTTTTGTCTGTCTTATCTTGGTATATAAACCTCTGCACCATAGTGACTTATAAACACATATCCAAAATATCCTCTTAAAAAAAAAAATAAAAAAAATAAAAAATAAAAAATAAAAAATCAGTCATCATAACAAGTGAATGAAAAAGGGTACTAATATCTTTGTGTATCAGGGTCACATATTTAAGTTTATTAGACGAGTACTCATGAATAACAATGCAATTTTATAGCGACAAACAATTACAATTGTGATAATATGGTTATTCATTTCTATCAGCTATGAATTACTATTAAATGTGAACTAACATAATTTAAAAGAGGTTGTAGTATGATGTCTTACATAATAAAGTTTGTGGATAAATACAAAAAGAACGTCTCATCTTTTTTCAGAAAACTACATTTAAAAAAAAATCATGCATTGTTTTGATATTTTAAATGAGAACATTGTTAAGGCAATTATTTATATAAGACAACATTATTTGAAGTTTTATGTGCGAATTTAAGTTTTAAAAGGATATTTTGAATATTAAACATTATTTATTTTTACGTTTTTTAAGTTTAAAAAAAATAAAAAATAAAAAATAAATAAATAAATAAATAAGAAAAAAACCTTATGCATTATATGTAGGAGATAGAGGTATCAATATTTTCTCAATTCTTTTTTCCTCGTCTCTCCTCAGTAAGTGTCGGGATTTTACCATCTTTCATTAATAGTTTTCGACCCCTTGTGCACATGGGCCATGACATAAGTCACACTAACCTAGTTTTAACACAAGTCTAATTTAGTTAACATTTATATATTTTTATTTAAAAATAACTATAAATAATTTATAATGATAATAATCATCAACAACTACTTTTATACATCGTTTAGATTTGTTTTCTATAGTTATTGATAAAGCTTAATGTTTTCTATATATTTTTGTTGGAAGAAGAATTTGATTTTGTTTAGCTGACACTATATTGAGGTTGGTGTTTTTATTTAAAATTTATTATTGATTATGTTGTAGACATTATACGTGTGTAATAGCACATAATGAGACTTGTTTAATAGAACTTAAAGACAAAGTTTAAAAGAATGTTTTTCCGAATATTTTTATTTAATTACTAAAGAGGAATTACACGAGTCGTTGTTATACGTAAATCTCATTAATTTTGTTCATAATAAAGTAACCCATGCTTTCATTTTGATATTTGTATAAATATTAGTTGTATTTGATATTTTATGTTTGGTTTGTGGACACTCTTTTTGAGATGTGAGATTAAAAAAACATGAAAACAGATAAGTTAATGTAGTGTATATAATTGATTTAAAATTTAACAACTATAGTTAATTAATTTTTAAAACTCAAAGACAAAGTTTAAAATAATGTTTTTCCGGATATTCTTATTTAATCTTTAAAGATGAATTACATGATTTGTTGTTATATGTAAATCTCTTATATTTATTTGCATATCAAAGTAATCCATGCTTTTATTTTGATATTTATATTCTCGTTAATAATAATATCAGTTGTATTTAAAAATTAGGTCAAATCCATATATATACCCACCTAAAATACCATAATGACCTATTTACTCGAAACATGCTTTTTATACATTGTACATTAGGGAAGAGATTTAGTGAGAAAAAAAAACTAAGATAAAAAGAATAAGAAGATTTTCTAGCCACACATTTTAAATAAAAGAGAATTTTTAAGGGAGATACATTTATTTTTGTTGGTGCATCTGAAATATCTGGTTGTGGTTTATTCTTACCCTTCTCCTTCTAATTTTCTTCTAATTTGATCCTAAATATTGTACATTGTGCATTCAAAACATGTATTTTGAGTATATATATGACATTGTGATGTTTAGATTGAGTATATTGAATATGAAAAAAAAAAAACCTTGTAGGATATCCTTAGTAAACTCATAAAGAATAATAAGATGAGTCGTTTATATATGTAGAATATCGTGTATTCATTTACATATGACAGTAACTCGTTCTTTATTTAAATATTTAAAATCTCCTCCATATACTTTAATTTAATTTATAATAATAATAATATTTATAAATAAAATCAACATGTGTGTTATTCTTTTAAAAATAATATAAATTCTACGAGTTATATAGTTTAGGGGATATTTGTAAGATTTATATAGTTATTACTCACTCCGTCTCACAAAAAGTGTTCATACTACTAAATTATATTTGTTCTAAAAGAAATATCTATTTTTTTTTATATAGATAATAATTATGACTATTTTTCATATTTTTCTCATATAATTATAATATGCATTAATTGCTCATTTCTAATTTTTTATAATAAAAGTGAAGGTAAACATAATTTTTTTTATCAATAAAAACTTGCATTAATTACACATATCATAAATTGTTTATATTTTGTTTGTAAACACTATTTTTGAGACGGTGGATTAAAAAACATAAAAATTGATATGTTAACGTAAGTGTATAGTTTTTATTTTCTCTAATTCACCAATATTTTTATGTTTTTTTTCTCCACCAAATTTATCAATGTTTGACCAATTTCTTTTAGTTGACTGATAAGAATGCTCAATTTCGTCTACGCGGCAAGATTGAGCTCTCTCGTTCATACAACAAAAAACTCCTCAAAGATTTGATTATACAATTTGTATATTCTCTTATCTTACTATCTTATTATGGAGGAAGACTTTTTCCTTCATTATTTTTTTAAAATTCAGCAATACAATTTACTATGCATCATGTACAAGTCATGCAAGTAATTTTCCTCCATTAAATGTATTTTACTATCACTGATGCATAATTAATATACATTTTTAAAACACTCATTAAATGATAAATACAAGTATTAAAATACATAGTATAATTCATGCAAGCTGTTAATTAATGATATTTTAAAAACACCATTTCAATAAAAAAAAAATCACAAATAAAAGAACACATTGTACAAACAAGCAAGCTACTAAACACAAAATAATATAAACTAAGCAAAGTTTCACCAAACTTTTTTAATTACTTATAGCCCCTAAACGAACAAACTAATCAGTAAATCTATTTATAAAAAACGTACAAATAAAATAAATTATTAACCGAAAATTTTAAATTATATAATACCCGGCACCCGCAACCGCATCGCACGAAAACCATACTTATTATATAAGAGTTGATGTGGTTGCATACAATGATATCCCGTGAAATGCCAATCTAGTTTGTAGTACGTATGGTTAATCATCAAAGAATGTGAGATTGCTTTACAAAACAACTTGTTTTCTTGACAAGCTTACATAATATACAAGTTGCTATGTTCCATGTAAAATTCACACTTTATCATAAGATAAAAACAAATATAATGTGAATGCACACAAAGAGAACCAAAAAGTAATATAATATATACTTGAGAAACAATGGAATCAACAAAAAGAAAAAAGAAAAAAGCTTTTTTCTTCAAGACTCTTCACTACTTTATAATGGAGAATTATACTCATCATCTTCTCTTCTACCATGTACAAAAGTTCATTGTAATTGGACAAGATTCTCTAATCCTAGCCCAACCCACAAAAGCTTTTTGATACCCATTTCCCCTATTAAAAAAAAAATAGACAATTGCCAATAAAACACAATGTACAACCCTCAATGCATAATGTACAACACCAACCATTTATGCTTTGAAGATTATCTTGGCAAAAAGCCTATTTTTACTCTCTATCTAAAAATAATAAAAAAAACCACTAGAACCAAAAGTCAAAATCCTCTTATGATATCATATATGACGCCATGCACACGTCACAACCTAATAAAGTCAACGCACGCCGGAAACTCATCTCCGGTGATGGGACCCACAAGCTCATCTAACCCTTCAAAGAAATCATCATCCATAACCATATCAAAGTTATCCTCATCAGTGTCGTTTTCGTTTTCGTCTGTTTTTTCAGTCGCCGGAGAATGGGTGGCTGACGGAGATGAGGTGGGCTTGTCTTCGCCGGAGGTGGTGGGCTTGTTTCTGGTGCTGCCGGCTAATGAGTTCCGGTGAGTCGGAATAGGGTGGCTGTGTTCTCCGGTGTATGTGACAATGAACATATCCGGGTCGGATCTGTTTCGCTCCACTTGTTTTCGGGCTAAGCATCCTTTTGATGTGCTACATCTATAGTATCCTCTGTATAAAAATATATATATATATAAGATGTTAGTTTTTTATATATTTATATAAAAAGTGTAAATTTGTTAAAAAGTTACAAGCTAGCTATTCTTGACTCATTTTGCTTGAAGTTGAAGTGACTAAAAAAGTTTTATCATCATTTATTGTTTTTTTCAGCATCTTTTCATCCACAAAAAGTCTAATTATATATAGAAAAAAGTGAATACATTCTTGAAAACACTGTTTTTGCTCCAAATAACTAAAAGCTGTAAAAAAAAAGTAGTAAAATGAGAAATTTACAAACCTTGGATATGGAGAGCCTTTGATAGGTTTTTGACCATATTTTCTCCAAGACCAAACATCTGAGGATAATCCTTCAGCAGGCACTTGGCATACCCTCTTCATTTGATTTTTCCTGTAAAAAAATTCAAACCCAATTAGTAAAACAAAGAAAAAACAAATTTTTTTTAGTGAAAAGCAAACAAAAACAGATATAAATAATTGTTTTATTCATCAGTTTTATATAAAAAAAGAAAAGGAAATTTACTGCATGTGGATATAAACCCAAATGACAAAATCTCATTAATTTCTGTCACATACCCTAAAAATAAGGCTTTTTGTCTTCAAAGTTATATTTTAAATCAAAAAATAAACAAAAAACCTTGTGAAAAAATAGTTTCTTAAAAAATACTACCAAAATTAACAAAATACCCATGAAGCATGTCAGAAAAAAATATGTTCCTATACCTTTTCTTAGCCCTTGTACTCTGTGCATTAGAATTTGTACATCTTGAAATACCAAAAGGTTGTATCTTATTTCCTTGAACCTGCTTTTGCTGCTGCTGCTGTTGTTTCTGATGCTGATGTTGTTGTTGGAAGTTATTATGCTTCTCTTGTTGATGTTGTTTAAGGGGTGGATCTTGTAACCCTCCAAGAACAGAAAGGGGTGAAATTGGAATGTTTGTAGGAGACTGAGGTGGTTTATGTAACTTTTGATGAAAATCTATAACAGGGTTATTGTTGTTGTTGTTGTTGCTGTTGTTGTTGTTTAAATCATATAAAAACTGTTCAATACTATTGTCATTATTTCTAGTTTGAAAAAATGGATCTGGGAAAAACCCAACAAATTTCTCATCTTGGAAAGTGTTTTTTGGTTGGTTAAAAGTGTCTACCATGTAAGGTGGTGCTCCGGTGGTGGTGGTGGTTGTTGTAGTGGTGGTGGCGGTGGAGCAACAAGCTCTGACCACCGCATGCAAGTCCCAATCAACCTCCATTGATTGACTTTTTTTTAGAAAGAGAAAGTAACCAAGGCGCTGACTTTTTTAGAGAGAGACAATGTTTTGAGTGAGAGAGAGATATTGGGGGTTGAAATGGAAAAGGGGTTTCATTTATAAATATTTTTTAGAGAGAGAGTAAAAGTACGGGCAGGAGAGAGGAGGCTACGGGCAGGAGTGAGAGGAGTTAGGGCAAGAGATAGAAAAGGGCAGCTGGCTTTCACAAGAATCCTAGAGTGAGAAAATTGGGAACATCCCATGGAGCTTATCTTTTGCTTTATTTCTCTTTTTTGAGAATATTTCATTTTGGTACATGGAGTTTGAGTATCTCTATCCAAAGTTTAGCATAATATTTTTAAACCTTTAGAAAGAGTTTTTGACTTGTTGAAATGTTAGTTACTACTATGTAAACTATCATATGCAAAAAGTATATAAGGCTAGTCCCAGTCGCAACCTGGGACGACCTGGGACAACCTGTGCCACGTCAGCTTTCTCTCTCCAGCGACCTGGGACAACCCGGATGCCCCAGTCGACGACCCGAGCAATTTTTTTTTTTTTTTTTTTTTTTTTTTTTTTTTAAATTAAAACATTTTTAACATTAAATTTAAATTTCATTCAAATTAAAAAAAACATTACATTTTACAAAATTAAAAAAAAAAACATTACACTACGAATTTTAAAAAAAAATTACAATACGAAATTCAAATAAACACTAGAATACTAAAACTAATAATTATAAATCTAATCGATATTGCATTGATTTTGAACGTACACTTGCATATCTTCAACAGAATGGGGGATACGGCAAGCCATATTAAATCTTGTGTTGAGAAGTATTTTGAGGTTGAATTGTGTTTGAAATTGTGTGTTTAAGAAATGTGTTTGAGGTGAAGTTGGTATTTATAGAGTGGTAAATTTGGTTTGATTTTTTTTTTTTTTTTTTTAGTTTAAGACCAAACGGTCAACTTTTAAATTTTGTAAATACAAATGTTATTGTCCAAATCGGTTGAAAATGCGCTCGATATGGCAAATATACCACACACGACCGATCTTGCAACCCACACCCGCATTCGTGTTGCCCGATCTTCACATCGGTTGCCCAAGGACTTTTTTTGATGCCAACCGATCTCAACCGAGACCACTGCGACAAGCCTAATACCAGAAAACTTTGAGATAGCGTTACCATGAAGAGTACAATAACACAAAGCGCAAAAAATAGTTATAACAAGTATCTTTTTATAAGTAACGAAAAATAAATACGTAAGCCATAACTGCTAGAAACTTGTCAGTTTTTAATTAAAAGTTTATAGGTACTACTTCACAACGGTCATGTGTAAAATTAAATGAAATTGTCGGGGAAAACGGTCTTTTGACATTTTTAGTGAAATTGTCAATGAAAACACTTGCAGGTACCTGCCACCTGTTCGTAAAGGTCACGTGTTTAAAAAAATTATCGGTGAAAACGCTTACATATATATGCGACTGGTTCACAACGGTCTTTTGACTAAATTAACGAAATTGTCGGTGAAAACAATTATATGTATTTGCCACTTGCTCACATTGGTCTTTTGACTAAATTAATGAACTTGTCGGTGAAAACACTCACATGTACCTTACACGTGTTCATAACGGTCTTTTGACTACATTTATGAAATTGTCGGTGAAAACGCTTACATGCATCTGTTACCTGTTCACGACAATCTTTAGTTTAGTTTAAAGAAATTGTCGATGAAAACGCTTACAAGTATTTGCCACCTGTTCAAAACAGTAATTTGCCTAACGACAATCTTTTGACTAAATTAATGAACTTGTCGGTGAAAACACTCACATGTACCTTCCACTTGTTCATAATGGTCTTTTGACTAAATTTATGAAGTTGCCGGTGAAAACGCTTACATGCACCTGTCACTTGTTCACGGCAATCTTTAGTTTATTTTAAAGAAATTGTCGATGAAAACACTTACAAGTATTTGTGACATGTTCAAAACAGTAATCTGCCTAACATAATGAAATTATCGGTTATAATTATTTACGTTAGCATTTTGTAAAGTCTTTTATACTTCCTACATTGTGGACGTCAATAAATCATGAGTGGAATAGACTTACATTAGATACTTAAAAGCATCAAACACTTTATTATATCGTATGATAGTTAAGATTTTTATAATTAATATTAAGCGAGCATATAATTTATCCCTATTATCTTGCAAGATATGTAATAAATAGGAGTACTAATTGTGAAATAACACAAGGCTATTCTTGCAATTGCTCATCATTTATCGTTACTTGCAATCAACAAGTTAAATCTTATCACAAATTACTTTTTACTTGTATTAGTTAATAACTTTGTTTCTCTATGTAAAGTAGAATAAGAAGAGGAATTTTGTTATTTGTAGCCTTTAGGGCTATGTTTAATAAATAGAAAACATGCAATAAAAATTTTAGTATATTTAGCTGGTTGATAGTAATCAAATTCAAAGAGCGAGCAGTTATTTTTAAAGTACAAATAATTTATGCATGTCAGAACTTTTTAAGCGTAGTCTTAAGAAGTACGTTTAGCATTTTTTTAAGAAGAATGCATAATGAAAGGACTTTTGATAGTATTGTACTAATGTGAAAGAAGAGTGCAAATATTTTTAGAGAACTTGGTACAATATTGAAATAAATAGAAGCTCGTGGACTAAAAAGCCAATAATGGAAAACGTGAAGACTTAAAATCAAAGTTCTAAAGAAATTTCTCTCTCCAAAAGGCTAGTGTGTTTTTAGCATTGACTTGTTAAAATGTCAAAGGGGTGTTGGGTTTTAAATTAAATTAAAATCTAGTGAAGAAAATGTCAACACGTTATCTTTGACATTATACCATACAACATAATTTCATTTTTTTCTTCCTTAAATCTTCGTGGTAATAAGCACATTATTACTGTAATTAAGTGTAATAGTGTAATATGATATACTAATAAATACAAGCATAATAAAATATGCTCATGATATACTCCGTAGAATATTTTTGTAATACTCCCTCACTCTCAAATTTATAGTTCGTATTTTCTTTTTAAAATATCTTAAAGAGAAATAATACATAGGCCTAAATTTGGATTTAAAAATAGACCTAAAAACACTTGATAAGATCCTGACGGGTTGTAAAATAAGCGGGTCCATGTCTGCAGCCGTCAGAATATTACCAAGTGTTTTTAGGTCTATTATTAGGTCCAAGTTTAAGCCTATGTATCATTTCCTTATCTTAAAATAATTGTTCGCTTTGTTTTTTAGGTAAAAATTAAAGAATTTAGTGAGAGAATATTATATTTTAGTGGTTGAAAATTAAAATGGCCTAATTTTTATTAAATTATATGATTTTTCTCTCATGACCATAATTTTAAAACGTAAAGAGTAGTACGTAGTAATATGATATGGAAGACTAGCAGGATCCAAAAAAATTATTTGTGAGTTTCAGTATATTGTTTCTAAGAATTTTTAGAAAATAAATATAAATCTGTTAGAAGTAAACTGATCATATTAGAGATCCATTGATAGTAACCATGATTTTAAAAAGCGCGTTAATGCGTGAGACATGACTTTTATGTTATGAAATAAAGCAAAACCGTCGGCTTCAGACATGGCGTGCGAGGAGCCGTAAAAAAGCGCGTTAATGCGTGAGACATGACTTTTATGTTATGTAAAGACAATTTCTTTACTTAATTCTCTACATATAATACTTTTTGTAAAATCAATATATATGAAATATAATATAATATATAAATTTATAAATATTTTTATATTTTGTTTCGTTTTATATTACGCCTTAAACATATGACTTTACCATGGCTCCTAAGCCGTGAGACTTGGTCATGCTTTCACGTGACACCTTACGCTATTTATAGCCTTGATAGTAATAATAACAATAAAATTGGCAGCTAAAAAATACTTTCAAGATAGAGTTTCTATTATCTATACTAGACGAATATTTACGCAAAGCGATTGTGTATAACGACAAATAATTATACTTGTGAAGTCGTAATTCTTGTTTGACCCTTAATGCAAAACTTACGGGGTTTAATTTGTATTTATTGCAGAAAAAAATTATAGTTAGAAACAAAAATGATAAAAGTTTAAGGATTAAACAATATTTAAAGTATAATTTAGTGATATATGTTATTATCATTTTTAATCAAGAGTAATCAATTTTAAGTCATTTAAAATTTGGTACTCACTTGGAGAAAAATGATTTTAATCATATGTAAAAAATATTCCTTGCGTTCAAGTACGGAGAAATTAAGTATTACAGTTAATTTCCAAACTTAAGAATGTGTAGAATTATACGTTTGGAAAATCTATTATTTTATAATTTTTTCACGTTCATTAATAAACCGATTTTTACATATTATTATGTGTTAATAAACTAATACGTACTAATTTTCACTAATAATTTTACTTAGAGTTTGAGTCTCGCAAAAGAAAAAAAAAACTAGGTTTTTCTTTTAGTGCGAAGCCGTGAGTTTAAAGGGTTTCTCTCGCTGGTCTTTTCTAGTGGTTCGGGTCCCGAGGCCTGCTCGTTTTGATGGTTTAACTCGGGGTCGGATTTCAAGTGTTGTGCTATTCTAAAAAGGGTTTTTCTAACATGTTAAAGGGTTTTTCTAACATGTTAAGCACACAAAAAGGACGGCGGGACCCACGAAAAAGGACGTCCGGACCCACCAAAAATATATTTTTTAAAGAGTAAATTACACCGTTCGTCCCTATGGTTTACCCAAAATAACACTCCAAGTCCCTTTGTTTTTTTTTGCTTGGTGAGTCCTTATTATCAAGTTTTGTTTCACTTTGAGTCCCTATTGATAACTGCCGTTATCTTTCTTGGTTAAGTCATCCCCACGTGGGGGTATATTTGTAATTTGCTTTATGAGGTTAAGTCATCCCCTCTCCCCTATTTAATCTCCCAATCCTGTTTATTCTTACTTACCTAAACCCTAAATCAAAAAACCATCTTCTCATACTTGATTAAATTCCAAAATGGTGAATTGTTCTTGTGGTAGAGTAGCAGTAGTTCGTACTTCTTGGACCAACTACAACCCTGGCCGTCGCTTTTGGGGTTGTCCCGAAGTGGGATCAGACTGTCCATTCATTGACTGGGTAGATCCCCCAATGTGCCCACGTGCTATTGCGATAATACCTGGATTGTTGAGAGGAAGAAATAACCTTGAAGCCAATATCAGAGAATTGCAAGCAGATCTAGCAAGGAGCAGAAGAAATTTGTACATATCTTGGATTGCATTTGTGTTGTTTGTTTGGTTTTTAGTTTTAACATAAGTAATTATAGATGATGTTAGGTTCTGTTTAATGAATGATGATGTACAAGGTATTTAAGTTCACTGCAATGTATCCAGTGTGTTTTGTAGAAGATTTTAAGTTGAATGGAAATGTTGACTTTTGATGTATATTGGATATGTTGACTTGTGATAAGTTGTTTACAAGTGTTTGTTTGTGGGATAAGTACTCATGTGTGATTATATTGTGAGCAGCAAGTGTAAACAAGGATAATGCAAAGTGCCACAAACATATTGCAACTTAACACAAAACATAATGCCATAAGTTCACAAAATGCCATACAGCTTAAACATAGCAGATTCAGCTTAAAATAGCAGATTCAACTTAAACATATGCAGATTCAAAAGACAAAATGTCACACCCCCAAAATATCGCAGCGGAACGATAGTGTCATTGGGGTATGAATTCATAGCACAAAGTATGGATACATAAAACGACCTCTAAAATGAGACGTTTTAAAGAGTTTACCATTCGATTAAATAAGGTTATAGTTTACAAAACATGAGATCCCAAAGTTTGATAATACATAAAGGGGTACAAAACATGTCGAATGGTAATAGATAAAAACACAAGACTCCAATGTATGCCATGTGACCCAAAAGCTCCATGAAATGCTATCGCCTTACAACCTGAGATAAACATGCTAAAAAGTGTCAACACAAAGGTTGGTGAGTTCATAAGTTTGTGATGAAATGTAAAGCCTTTCAAAATCGTTTATGTAGCAAAGGCATTGTAAATCCACTCAGTTCCAAGTTTCGCCCATACAAAACTTGCAACCTGTGTGTTTACAACCCATTGCCAAAATATGGAATTGTCAATCTTGTTTGAAAGTAGGACATAGGTGCATACGATATATACATGTACTTAATGCAAAGAATCACAGCCAACTGAACCTCTTGACAAGTCTAAATTGTTTGTTATGTTTCATTGAATAACAGATTATATTCACCCCAGGTCACGTCATCAAGGACCCAAGGGTGGGGGCGTCAGCCCGATAGTACTATCAATACCTCTCCGCCGGCTCCCGCAGGAGTTAACCAGTTGCTAAAGTATGTATGTTGAGGCATAATTGAAAACAAGTTTAGCACCACATCGCAATAAACCACACATAATGTCCAAAGAGTATAAGAAGTATAGTGTAACACAATTATATAAATGGTTTGAGTATTCGCAAGAGTGAAACAAGTATTTAAGCATGTATCTCCCCCAAATAGTTTGTAAGAATTTAAACGAGTAAAAGCGGGGTATGAACTCACCTGGTATGATTGATATGTTAACAAAATGAAGTGCACTAAAATGAGGCTCGGAAACTATCCGCGACCTAAAATGAATGTCATGACTTGAGTTATGATATGTTGTCGTGAATGCGTGATACAATGTCGTGCATGCAAATCCATATGATATTCATACCACTTGTATGTTTTGGAAATAATGTTTATCGTCAAAATATATGTTTATGACATCCCGTCATATAAAAAAATACTCTACAAGTAGTTATGTTGAAACAACCTCCTATGATAGTCACAAAATGGTGCACACCGAGTGTTAGGAAACGAACTCAACAGTTTTGGAAAGCTTGTATTATTAACTCAAAGTTTTAGTATTTAAGTTTCCATCCTAGAGGTCTCGATCACAAAGAAAAATATTGGTTAAGTATGGTACTTTAGTCCAAAAATATAGTTTAAGGGTGGTTTTCGGCCAAGTTTGAGTGACTATATTTTATTCGTTACAACTCCGCTCGACGAACGGTTGGACATTTTGGAAAATATACTAGGCGAACTTACTTTTATTAGAAGACATCACGTTATGAAAAGTTCTACATTAATGTTAAAAACGTCCTCCAACATGGTGACTATTTTGACGTAATACTTGCCTATTAGAATTAATATAGTTTTTCTTATATAATAAAGTTACGGCAACTTTGTGAAAACGTGTATAATTTAATCGTTACAATTCCGTTTTCTACGTTTTATATGTCCTTAGCTTCGTATCAAAGTATACTAATATATTTTTGACAAGTCGACATAATTTATAACACCTAAGTTTCATTTTTGACTCGTAAATGGTGACATTTTCATGCTGAAATTTCCATAAAATTATAGTTTTCGTCGCCAACTTGAAAAATTCATAACTTCTTCGTTATAGCTCCGTTTTAATCCGTTCAAGCGGCCACATTTTCGTTTTAAAGTATATTTTCTAAATATCTAGGCCCTTTTGCAAACTTGTCGAAATGAGTTTTTCTCACGCCAAACCTATTATAACCCATTCAAAACAACTCCGAAGTTATTCTAATCCTACCATACACCTTCTTAGGGTGTCATGGGTTCCTAGGCATCACCAAAAGTAATATATAACAAGGAATAATTATAGGATGACTTATATATTCATAACTCTTAAAAATCAATGAAAAAGTGGTACAACATCATATGACTTGCATGTTTTTGCTCAAATATGATGAAATGAATATGAAAGATAAAAATGGACATGAGATGCTTACAAGAATACTTGATGAGGTTAATGAACAAAGGTTTTTCCTAATCACCCAAGGTTTTTATTGCACAACCTTAATCAAGAGTGTAACTAGAGTGAAATATACTTGTCTTGAAAATATTTTGGTGATCACCTTTGGTCTTCTATGGGTGGCCGGTTCACTTGGAGAAGAAAGGAGAGGATGAGAGCTTATTTCACCTTGATATTTTAGTTGTATGAGTAAATGGTTATAGTATATACAATTATATGTGTATGTAATAGATATTTGTGAAATAATGAAGTGAATCATTCCCCTTGTCGACAAGGGGTATGAGTTGGCTAATGTTTACCTTTTTTTTTTTTTTTTTTTTATAAAGTATAAGTGTAATTAAGTGTAAGTTAATTGAATACATGTGGTAAATTGTATACACATTTGAGTATTTAGAGTAGCGTCAGATAAAAATAACTTTTAACGGGTCAAGATAAAATATATTGAGGTCATAAAAATTATAAAAATACATTTCTTGAAAGATTTGAGGGAATAAATATTTATCGGGTTGAATTTACAAAAATCGTCGTAATTATATAAACTTAACAATTTATATACAAAATAAATTCAAAACACTGGGTAAACTAATAATAATATTTTTATAAACTTAATATGAGTATAAAAATATATTGTGATTAATTTTTGGAAGTATCGTATCAAATGTTCAAAATAATTAATTACGCGATAACGTTTATTTAATAAGAAATTATGCGTTTAATGTGAAATGCAAAACCATGCATGAACTAATATGATGAATGTTGAGTTTGAGAAATGACCAAAAATTAAGAATTGTGACACAAAAGATATGGAGCAAGTCTTAAACATAGCCTAATACAACTTAAACATAGCAGCTTAATTAGGTGCATTTGCTGCAGTTGCAGAACCACTTGCAGCTTTCTTCTTGGTTGCAGAACCACTTGCAGCAGTTGCAGAACCAGTTGGTGCATTTGCAGACCCTTGTTTCTTATTGGCAGCTCCTTTAGACCCACTTGGAACATTTGCAGACTTCATTTTCTTGTTACCAACATTGGTAGAACCACTTGAAACATTTCTAGCTCCTGTACAGCTTCTTTTATTGTGCCCTTTACCCTTGCACAAAACACATGTCACTGTCTTTGCTCTCCTTGAAAGCTTTCCATCACTGACCATTGGAATAGACTCACCTAAAGACTTCTTTCTCTTTTTCTGGGGTCTGCCAATTTGTGGATGATGGTTTGGTGGGATTATAGTTGTTGGAATATCAGACTTTGGCCACAAGTACTTGGCATGGATGGGATTAATGAGATGAGTATATACTGTCCTCCATGTATCCAGCCTATAACATGGATGAACCCATGTTTCAGGCAAACCTACCTCCACTCTATTTGCAGCCATATTCCATATAGTTGCCACAACATGTTTGCAGGGAATTCCTGTCAACTCCCACTTTCTACAACTACATGTTCTATGAACAACATCAACTACTTGTTGATCACCCCAAGGCCCAGAAACCCCATACAAATTGCCCCCATTCCATTGTGCTATGTAGTCATTAGCCTCATCTTTAATAGACTGAAATAGTTTGGTAGCAGTTGGTGTCAAAGGACCAGGACTTTTTTCAATCACTTGTTTGACAAGTACAATTCTCTTCAACATGTAATCCCTAACATACTCTAATGTACTGATAATTGGCCTATCCCTACCATCTAACAATTGGCCATTGAATACCTCACAAATATTATTCAACAACATATCAGTCTTTGCTCTTCCTGTTATAAACAAGTCTAAATTACATTTCCATCTAACATAACAATTACTTAAAAATTCACAACTGTAATTTAAAAGGTGTATTATTTACCTGAAAACTGAGCTCTTGCCCAATGTTTGGGTGGAATCTTACACAACCACTCATGACAGTCTTTGTTGAATGTCTTCAACTGTTCCATAGCTGCATCAAATTGTGGTATGCTTAAAGCTGTAGCACACTTCCAAAGTAAATCTTTAAATGCTGTACCAGCCCACCTCAGCTTCATGTTCTCATGTATGTGTCTTAAGCAGTACCTATGCTCAGCAGCTGGGAACAATTGTGCAATTGCTGGGATTATACCCTGTTTCAGTATTAGTGTCAAACAGTTAGCATTAAATGATAAGTACTAAACAGTTAACATTAAATGGTAAGTATAAAAAAGTTACCATTTGTCTGTCACTTATGAAATTAAAGTTGGAGTTGTCTTGTAAATCCAAATCTTCTTTCAAGATTTCAAGAAACCAACTACAAGAGTCCTTAGTTTCAGCCTCAACAACTGCATATGCCAATGGATAAATGCCATTGTTAGGATCCACTCCAACTGCTGTTAAAAATTGACCAGGGTAGGGTCCTTTCATGAAAGCCCCATCAAAACCCAAGAACTGTCTCATACAGGCTTTGAACCCTTCTTTTGCTGCCCCCAAACACACATATATCCTCTTAAACCTTCTAGTAGGACAAGTATGATCAGCTTCAGATTCAACAGCTATCCTAACTGTGGTATTAGGATTACATTTTTGCAATTCCAATACATAATTCCTCAACTGGTTGTATTGCATATTGAAATCACCCCTAACTTGATCTTGAGCTTTTGACTTTGCCCTAAATGCTTTCATTTGAGACACCTCTAATTGATACTCCCTCCGTCTCAAAATTATTGTCAGGAGACAAAAAACACACACTTTAATAAATGTGGGACCACTATCATTCTCAACCACTCAAATAGAATATTCTCCCACTAACCTCTCTTAAACTTACTTAAAATAGTAAGTGGACAATTATTTTGAGACACCCCAAAAAGGAAATATGGACAATATTTATGAGACGGAGGGAGTACTTCTTTTGCAATTGGTCTTGAATGGCCTTGATTGGTATTTTTGGATTATTTTCTATCTGGTCCATAATTCCCTCTGCTAAGAAATTGGCAGTGCAATATTTTATTTTTCTTGATTGCAGACACTTGTGAGTTTGACCATAGCTTTTTACTTGCCAGGTTTGAGAATCAGGTAACTTGGAAACCTGAAGAGCCCATGGGCATTCATTGTCTGCCAATTTCCTAAGTTTAGGTTTCCCACCCTTTGACTGAGATTTTGGGCTATATTCAAGACCCTTGCTATTACTAATTTTGGTCTTAGTCCATGCCTGTTTTTTATTGGGCTCAGTTGCTTGAGAAGGCCCAACTGGTGTATTAGGCCCAATTGCTTCAGAAGGTCCAACATCTTCATCATGAAATTGAGGAATGGTTCCCCTACATTGAGCTCTCACCCTTAATTTATCATTTTTCTTAAAGTATAACTCCCTCCTTGTTTCAATAGAATGTAAATGCACCCTCTGTTTAACCTCATCAGCACTACCAAATTGTTGACCAACATAAAAGTAGTGCTTATGCACACTATCTTTTTCCTTGTTTTGTTTTCTAAGATGTTTTAATTGTCTCTGCCTAAGCTTATCCATTTCATCTTCCTCTGATGCACTCTCAAATTCATCATTGTCTACAACATGAAGGGCCAATTCAAGACCATCATTGGCATTAAAATCATATGTATTATCAGGTTCACCCATTATATTGGCATTTGTTCTGTCAAAGTTATCCATATTCACAACTACCTCCTCAACTTCATTCTCATCATCAACTAAGACATCACTGTCATTCCCATCATCTTGCCCAAATTCATCATCACTTACACCCTCTCCCTCTTCCACAGGTGGTACATCTACATGAATAACTGTACTTTTACCCTTACCAATACATGGTTCTGCTGGTCTACCCTTATCTAGAATATCTATGTTGTCTAAACCATAGAAAGGGTCAAAGTCATCAACACACAACAAAGGATCAGAAGCAGTGTAAAAGTCATTAGCAAATTGACTATCAAATTTATTAGGTTGAATGCTCTGTCCTACTACTACCTCATCTTGACCTCCTAACAACAACTTCTTAGCACATGATCCTTTGACTACTTTCCTAGTTTTCCATATACACCTCAATCACTTTGTTTCCAAGCTTAACATATTCAGTCATTTTTATAACATCATGGTCATTTACTAAAGCATGCAACCCAGTATCTAAATCACCATCTGGAATTTTGAAATGGTAATAATTTTTCATATTCTCAGAATAGCCTACCATTGCTACCATATCAATTACCTCTAGCATTGAAAACTCATCAATGTCAACATCATCGAAGAAAATGTACTCACCATTTACATATCTCCTACCTGGTTGAGAGGTGAACATCCCTCCATAATGAAACTTGATGGAAAACAGAGCCTCATTGTTACCTGAAAGAGATTAACAAAAAATGCATTCAAAATTAGGGTTTTGATCAAAACACAAAACCATGTACTTTACTACCCAAATTCTAATTAAAGGTTAACACATTAAGATATCATTCATACTTTGAAAAAAAAAATAAATAAATAAAAAATAGAAAGGCACAAAATACAACATACCGTAACGTTTCCAAGGGTCAACATCCTTCTCTATAGTGCGAAACTTCCACTTTGGAGCTGATATCACCATTGCATTAGTCTGATCTTAGGTTTTTGGGATTTAGAAGACGCAAAGTTGGAGGTAGATGGATGGGGAGGGAAAAGTTGAAAATATATGGGATGTGATGGAGGGAAAAGTAGAAGACGCAAAGTGCAGGTATATAACATGTACAAATACATCATAAAGCAAATTACAAATATATCCCCACGTGGGGATGACTTAACCAAGAAAGATAACGACAGTTATCAATAGGGACTCACAGTGAAACAAAACTTGATAATAAGGACTCACCAAGCAAAAAAAAAACAAAGGGACTTGGAGTGTTATTTTGGGTAAACCATAGGGACGAACGGTGTAATTTACTCTTTTTTAAAAAAAATATGTGGGTCCGGACGTCTTTTTTGTGTGCTTAACATGTGCCCCGGGGCACAAAAAAATCCTTCTAAAAAAAGTGATAATAAAAATAAAAATAATAATTTTCATTTTTTTTTTTTTTTAAATAAAAAAAGTGAAAGAGGCAAAGCATATCAGTTGGACACTTGGACACTCATTTTTCATAACATTTATGGCTTTTTAGTAAAAAGAATCTATCAAGAATTAGTGGATATTCCAGTTATAAGTTATAACATACTTCTTTTTACCGGGTGGGTGACCTACCGGGAAGTCCTCACTTATGGACCATAAGCTCCACTGGTACCATCCCTCCACCGTAAATGCTCAGATTGACTGGTCAGTGAGGGGCTTTTGGGAAAATAGCCTGGGTTTAAAGCCCACCCTCCTGATAAGTACAGTCAATGGGACAGGTGCTCATTGCCTGGGGCCGGATCCTTGAAGGAGGGTCCGGTTGGCATCCTTAGGATGCATGGGACCAGGGTGATCCCACCGATCTTCACCTTTTTTGGGAACATACTTCTTTTTACAGAAAGCTATAACATACTCACAAGCTAAATGTGACTGTTCAAGATTACATTATAGTGACTCTTAATTTTTTTGTAATCCGTATTAAATTAGTTTTAGTCGGTATGTAATATAAAAATGTTTATATTTGAGATGATATTTAACGATGAATATGTGAAAAAGAGAAATTTATTGCATCTGCCGACAAACAAAAATTTACCAATAAGTCAAATTTTATCGGTTGAAGGCAAAGACATTTATATGTATGACGTTTTAATTACTATAAATATTAGCCGACCCTTAGATCACTTGGTACAGTGACATCAATAAATCGGGGTCATCCAATTTATGTCAGTACTACATCGAAAATAAATTTGGTTCATATTTTCAAGGTTGTCAGGATCGGGATCCTACCTAGGATTGTTTTTGGCTTTGCAAGATCGTAATCGTAGGATCGGATCGGGATCGTAATATCCTATGAAAATGTATATATTTTTGTATAGGGGTTGTAGTTTTATATTTATATATAATATTTCATATGATAAACGAATCTAAATGAATGATAAAAGAAAAAGTTATACGTTCAAGTATCGTAGTAGTAGAATATTAGATATATTGCAATGCATACTTGCACAAAGTTATTACATACGTGCACGGTGCACCTACTTCTTGTTTTAATGTTTTTTATTATAGGTTTTTCTTGATAACATTTATGCAAAAAGAAAATGTTAATTTATTAGCACGTGATTCTGTAACTTTTTTGTTACAATATATAGATTAATGCAAAAAAGATAAAAAAATTGTATCTAAAAATGAAACGACATAATTTATAATAGAGGGCAACACAAATATTTTTTTCTTGATGACCAAATAAATTAAATTAGAATATTCTGATAATATTACTGAATTTTTTTTTCTTAGTGACCAAATAAATTAAATTAGAATATTCATGCTTTTATATGTAACATAAAATAAAATATGAAGAAAATTGGTTCAAGTATTTAGGTAGTTTACTTAAAAAACAAGCTTCTGACATTTTACAAAGCACGAAATCGTTTTTCATAATAAACCCAAAAAGACACATCTAAACTATTTCTAAATAGTCCATAAAAACATAATGATTTTACACTCATTAATCTTGCAAGAGACAATTAATTAACAACACCAAAACAATATTTTTTTTGAAAAATTCTTAGTCATTGGGCTTTAAGGCATGAGCTTATACTTAATAAGTTTAAAAAAAAAAAAAAAAAAAAAAAAAAAAAAAAAAATAGTCGGCGATCCTATACGATCCGATCCGATCCTACGATCCTACGCGCGATCCTACGATCCTGCTGCGATCCTACCTGAATTACGATCTTGTTAAGATCCTGATCGTTTTTTGTGTGTAGGATCGTAGGATCGTACGATCCTACGAGCAGGATCGTGATTTTGACAACCTTGCATATTTCATCCGCGTTTATAATATCACATCTGTATCTATATCTATACTAATTATAATGGAGGGATTACCCATTTTCTAAATTAAAATTTAATCAAATGCTACTTATAAAACGTAATGTACAACTATGTAAAACACAATTGATTTTAAGTAAATACTATTTTTTACATACATACAATTAATACACCTCATCACAAATATATACAACTACCTAAGTACAATGTACAAATACAAATAAAACTAAAAACATATTATTCAATACATACAATTAATACACAATTTAATTCACCCGTTCACCAAAATATACAACTCTTTAACCACAATGTACAATCTAATTAAACTTTCAAAACATAAATATGAAATCAAGCAGCTCAAAATAAAATAATATTTGTTTGCTGGAATATTTAGTCACAGGATACTCGCCGCCGCATTGCACGAGTACCCTGGTAGTATTATACCAACTAAACAGACCCTAAACACCGCGACCGTTTTTGAGGGCATGTAAGCTAGGCGATCGCTCACTCTCAGAGCCCCAAAAATTTTAGGGGCCTAAATATTTGTCCAGTTAACAATTATATGCATATGTACATTTATTTTTCACGAACAAAAACAATATCATAATGAAAATATCTTAAATTAGTAGTATGTTAAACATTTAGATAACTAATCGGATTATATCTTATAAACGGTAACACTTTATATATAACATTCAATTTCGAAAGGCCTTACTAGGTAATTTCGTCAAGAGTTCTCAAAATTTTTAAAAATTCAGAAACGACCCTACTGAACACATATACGTCAAAATACACACAAAAAGCAACGGTCGTCTAAATAATGCGACCAAATACACTAAGTTGTAGTGTGAGATGACATTTAGTGGCATAGTGGGCATCCAATGACCATGTGCTAGTAAACATTTCGAAGATTTCTATGACGATGATGGTGGGTTTTTGACCCCTTCGAATTCATTTATAGTGGGCGGTACATGGTGTGATAAGTCTATTGAGAGTATTGAAGCCTTTGTGAGCTCTTTTATTCTTAAGGTCTCTAATGGTGCTGACACCGGTTTTTGGTATGACCCCGGGTGTGGTGGCGATGTGCGTCTAATGGATATTTATCTTAGGTTGTTTACCTTGGACATCTCCAAAGATTGTAGAGGTCTTTACAAAGGGATGTAACGTTAGGCAAAAACTATAAGCAAATTAGAATGATGAAATTAATATTTAGTTTAAGATGAGGGAATTAGAGGAGATTTTTTTTTTTTTTTTTTTTTTTTTTTTTTTTTTTAAATAACCATGCTAAACCATGCCGAATCCACTGCCACCCCCTAATATGATGTAAAAGTGACTTATCTTAGAGGAAATTAGAATGATGAAATTAATATTTAGTTTAAGATGAGAGAATTAGAGGAGATTTTTTTTAAAATAACCATTTTACCTTCACTTTTATCAAAATGAATTATCTAAACTTGTTTTACTAGAATTGACATTTTGGGCGAGCAAACATGAGGCGAGTAAACATTTGCTCTTCATGTTCTTTGTCTTGTAGCGAGGATGAGAGCAATTAAAAAGGAAAGCAAAACATTTGTTTTTCATGTTCTTTGTCTTGTAACGAGGATATGTAGGTGAAACAAATTGGAGAGCAAATGATTTGTTCACTCAAATGGTTTGCAAGCACAAAGTGTCAATTTTGATAAACTCTTTTAAAAATTTTATTTTTGTAATTGAGTGTGAAAAATGTTTATTGTGATAATTGATTTAAATTAAAGCATTCACAACAGTTAAGTTTTTAATAGCTTTACAGGTTTGCTAAATCATCGATTTATAAACTTATTTTCATAACAAATAAAACTCTTACAACTTTATAAATTATTTTAAAATAATGCATGCATTAAATTATAAAGTTTTAAGATTTTAAAACACTTCATGCCACATACACTCGAAAAAATTCCACTATAATTAAAACAAATATAAACTTTTGGTAGGTTTTAAACATATTTTTAGACTTTTCATAGTAAAAACTCTTACGCTCATTTTTTTTCTTTTTTCTTTTTTTTCTTAAGAAAAGGTAAAGAAACTGCAAGTATAATTTTTCAGTCCAATTTTAAGAAGAAACATATTACTTCAAAATAAACTAAACTATTCTTCTTTTTTGGTCCCTTCTTTTTTTTAAAAGTGATACTCAAGAACACAACATTTTTTAATTCACTTTATTTTATTTACTTTCTTTTAAGTGATACTCGAGAACACTAACTTTTAAAACTGATAATTTGTTATGGTGTTTTTAATGTTTTATAGACACTGTGGGCCAGGTACGGATGAGGCCCGTGTTAACCGGGCTCGATGTCTTTAACACGTTCCCCCTGAGTTCACGTCACACATATTTTTTAATTTTGCAAGTGTTTTGCATTTGCATCATTTTTAAATAAGGGACTACTAATTATTAAATAGTTATAGATAGAAACAGTTGTAAATATGAATAAAATATCACAGTGGTGTTGTTCGAACATCGTATTAAACAATTGTACATATAATATTTAAAATTTAAATTCCATATGGATAATGATAGTTTAAGTACTTTCACAATCTGATATTGTTGAACTTACACTACCAGGCACACACGTTTGGGTTGGTGGGGGTGCTTGTGTAGCTAAAAAAGTTATCTTTAGAATAAATGTAAAATTGGGTTGCCATTTTGTGGAATCGAACGCCCTAGGAAGATTTCATTTGCTTTCTGTTTAGTAGAACGAAGTTGGTTCATGGTCATCGGGATGTGTATGTTGAAAGAGAACTTAATCTGAAGAGTCATTGGTTTTCCAGGTCGGAAAATGAAGTAAACAACTCAGGTGAACAAGAGGTGAACCACTCAGCTGATGAGTCAACTATATTTTTTTAAAAATAGCGAGGAGACGATCGTAACCTCTGAGCTCAAAGATGAAAAACATATTCTTTTTTCCAGGCAGAAAAAAAAAAAAATCTTTTGATCGTTGAATGCCACAATTGTAACTTAAAATATGTAAATCCTAATATTCCCTTAATGATCAAAATCAAGTAAAATTGCATCATAAAGTTTTAGTAAGCTTCACTTAATAACATGCACATTTTGCCACCTATTTTTGGCACATTATTTAATACAAAACATCCCACGAGTCATAAATATATCATCAAATCATCATATCCTATTTATACAAATCCAAATACTTTACTGGTTTAATTGCACTAAAAGCTTATATATCTACATCAACACATAAAGATTGACTTGACAATTTGACTAGTTTTAGTTAGAGGTGATCCACTCCTATTGATAAAAATGTATGGTTATGCACTCACATTTTTTGGCCCCAAATACCAAACCCATTGCCCTTTTGATTTGTTTTATTTCATATTTCTTAGTTACTTTTCTTTAATAAAAAAAAGGTGTTGATACCCACACCATTTTATTTGATAGTTACATCATTTTGTACAAGCAGTATAGCATACCGTACAATACTGTATTGCACAAATTGTGATGAAAATATAAAAAGTGATGGTGTGAATATCTAACACCCATAAAAAAAAGTGATAACAAATAATAAATGGTCATTTGCATATATATCTCTCAAAAGATGCAAAATTGTATATATATCATTTGCATGCATAAAAACCATTGTATTACGTGCATAAAAAACTTGTAAGAAGGATATATATGGAATTATTCACCTTTGTAGGGATATATATGCAATTCCCCCAATAATGAAAATAGGAAATGGAGATGTATGCATAGGACCCATTAACCACTATATTTCCATGCCCATGTCTTAAAATCACTGAATTTACATCTTAAATCACAAGCATCGAAAGTTGTACGATATTAGGGGAATATCTGTTTATTTTTGTAATTTATCCTCTAACAAACCGATTTGTAGTATAATTTCTAAAAATTATTAAAGTTTGATCACTCGACCATAACTTTCTGGCCCTGCTTTTAGACTGAGTGTAGTGTCATGCATGATGATGGTGCTTGACCGCGAAGAAATTAAACCACGTGTAGTTAGGCGACAAAAGAGAGAATTGATAGTTGTGACCACCGATCACTTTGAGAGTTTCGTGAGCGTTTTATGTGTATGTTTAGTGACTTCTAGGTAAATGAGAAGGGGTGAGTAATTGTTATAAGAATAAAAGTGGTGCTAAAGTGAACGATGTGACGCTGACGTGTAGATGTCATTGACCGCCACCATTACATGATTTACATCTAGCCAGTGTTACAAAGTAATAGGTTGTGAACAAAAGAAACTGAAACTGAAAGTGAAAGAATGGGTATCATTGTCGAAATGTTAAAAGTTATAGACATGTGTGTGTATATTATGATGTCTTACCTATGATGGTGTCACATTATGTCACAATCTTAAGTACATCGCATATAACATTTTTTAACTAACATATACGATATGTTGACTTAAATTACATGTTTTAGCTATCTAAATTACTTAGCGATAATGTCTTTTGACTGCAATGACCGACCATGAAAAACTAATGATGTCAAATAGACTACGAAACCATTGTAGACGAGTTCAAATTGCATTGGTATAGCATACATCGTGAACGTAGATTATTCTAATTGCGGATTAAACAAGTCTAAGACACTAAAAATTCTTATTATTTTTTATGTATAGACAACCCAACACGTTACATCGTAATGTAAATATATCTCACACTTGTCTCAGCTAAGACTTAATTCAGTTTAGATAATGTCGCATTTTCACGAATACAATTAGGCCATTGCCAAAGGCGGAGCCAGAAATTTATGGTCGAGGGGGCAAACTTTGATAGAAACTACACTAAAATCGGTTCGTTAAGACAGCAAATTACAAAACATCGACAGATACTTTAAAAGTTTACACTACAATTTTTTCCGCCACCTTGCCTCCTCCTGTTTCCGCCTCTGGCCATTGCCAATTGGTAAGTTACAACCATTTTATGGAACTAGATTAAGCATTGTCATGTATTTACCCAGCTTGAGGTTACAATAAGCAGTTTAGGAATACACCAACACCACAACACATTTGTTTAAATTTTATACATGACATATGTACAAACATACAATTCAAGAACCACATTTGTAAGTGGTTTTATATGGAATAAAGATTAGACATAATCCTATCATAAACCCATCGTGTAATCATAATTGTACCGGAACATATTCCACTAATCCACGAGAGAAAACGACTACTCTTAACTCAGCACCATGAGGGGCCTTTTGCTGTTTGCCTGTCACTTTCTTTCCTTTTTTAGCATTCTTTGGTGTCGAAATCCATCAGTTCATATCACATTGGAACCTTTCACATGGGATATATGGTTAGGAACTTCCAACGTACTTGGTTATGTCGTGGCGGCTATCTTCTGATAATAACATATAGCTCTCGTTTTAAGGGTTTTAGCATCAAGTATACATTAGGCTGAATAGCATTGTCATTATCTTATCGTACCAACTTTGTTCACAAGAATAGATTAGTGTGTGCACTTTGGTTAGATCCTGTGAAGTCATCCAAATGGGCTCGGCCGATATCCAATATCTCAAAGTATTTTGGCATCCATGCTTTATCCTAACAGGATATAGATTTGGCTTTTAGCAAGGCTTCAACTCTAACCAATCCTGGTTTAGTTTTAATCTTAACCGGGTTCTTAACTACAATACGATGGATCTAATATCAGGCAAACCAAGCCATATTTGCTAATCAAGCTCGAACCCACTTGAAGAACTCAGGCTGTGCATGTTTAGAAAATGCTTCTATGAGGGTGGTTGGGAACCTGGGATTGCTTATTTTTTTCTACTAATACCCTAAGTAGCTTAAAAAGCAGTCATGGATAGCGTTAAGATTTGTTCATGTTGTAACCCCAAACACACCCTAATGTAAATTCTGATCAAATGCTGATACACAGAAAACATCAATGTCTAATCGAACCTTACACTTCAGTTAGGACTAACGGTAGACTCTGAAACATAAAAAACCCTACGATAAGATAATTTTTTAAACAAGTTTATAGCTGTAACTAAAATATTATACATAGCCAGATAGTATCAAGTTGATTACATCACAAGGTACAATTGATGGTATATACTAAAAAATCTACAACAATTACATTAACATACCATGTTGAGGGGTACAGGAACAAAAAAACAGGAAACTCATTGGCGTCTAAATGAATATAAACAATATAACTGAAGCTAACGCACAAAAACTGGTGCTTTTTGAATCTCAACTTGAAAAGAACAAAAGAAGGCCGATGGAATTAATCAAAAGGTGATGCACCTCATCTTTATCTAACACAAGTTTTCTTCCGACTCTGTGTGTGCATTTCTGCATTAGGAGCTTGGCCAAAGGGAGCTGAGCTTAGCTGCAAGTTTCGCACTTTTGTAATCCTCTCTAAGCTGAATAAACCTGAATACCCAGAAGAGATCATTAAGAAAGTAAACAGTAGCACATGATATAATTATTTAACGACTACTAAAATTAGAGGGATTGTGGTTTGGGGCAGGTCATATCCTCATATGGAATGTGGTGATAGAAAAAGAGGCGATGCCGGGTATGGTCCCATCCCGTGATTCCCGTCTCTTCCTACTTCTGATAGTTGCAATTTATGATATTTCTAGTAAATAATAAATTATTTGGTCTTAAGGATGTAAGCCATCTGATTACTTTATGTTTCATTTTGACAGAATTTATAAGAGGGATATTATTACCTTTGGGCGTCTTTAAGTATGCTTGGTGTGCCTTCAAACAGACTCGACAAGCTTTCAGGGGCAACAATAAATACATTGGCCATGCTGGAGATAAGAAAACAGATTGTCAGTATAGAATGCCAGTAAATAAGGTTTGCAAATGATGACAGGTGTCCCATATATTTTCTACTACAGAAAAAACACTACTACTCCAATAAGAATTATTGGATATAAACTCTTGTTCTGATCTCAGTGTGACACACGTTTATTCTTTTTACATTAATTAAAAGATATGGAATGCAAGTTGCAAAACTTCCACAGAGTAGGTCAGAAATGGCTGCAACTTACATGCTTAATGCTTCAAATTTCTCGTCAACTGTAGGAGCATTGAAGCTTCGCACAAAATCCCCATATTCAGTGATGTCACGTTTCAACCTTAATCCTCCACTACAAAAAGAGAGGACATAGATGAGTTATTTAGGTAGATATAAGCATATCACATTTCAATAATTTTAGGATAAGGTAAAACATGAAGTCTACAAAATGTACGAGATTTTGTTTGTTTTCTTTTCATGTCATTGATTCTTCCCGGTAACAATATTGAATTTCGCAACATTTAAAAAAAAATGATGGTTCTGTTCATAGGACAATAGTTTCAAGGGCATATTCATTGTGTAAGAAATACACTATCCTCTGCAAATTAATATGATTATAAAGTGGCTTTAGATAAGAGCAGAAACTTACCTTGGATTAAAAGTGTACTTCTGCCAGTGACTGCTTAGACCTTTGTGCAAGCGGTTTCCCTGTATTGATAAAAATTAATTAGCATCATCGAAGCATGTGATACTAAGATGGTAAAAACATAAGTAAACAAGATGGAGAAAATGTGTCTTACCAATTCGGTTAGAAAAGCTTGCTTGTTAAGACCTTCTAGTGCAGTGAATGCTGCCTCAAGCACACGGGAGAGATATGCCACAACTCTGCCAGACAAAAAAGTTCAGTATATGAAAATGATAAGACCATTTATAAAATGCTGCCAGAAAATAAGAGTGAAACCTTATGCATGCGTTTGTAGGGCGATGATCAGGAACAATGCCATCATCTGGTGACTTATAGTCAGTAGCTTTTTGTTCGGCTGAAAGCAATCGTTCCACCTGTATTAGAAAGGAAACACAGTTGATTTAAAAAAAAAATTATAAAAATGGGAAGAACATATAACAGTATTTCTGAAATTGCAAAAATTTCATTACTGAATGACATATACTCAAATGTTGATGCATACCTCGGCCATAACTGTCTCAATGCATTGTTGAAGTCCTTTATAGGCAGCACCTTCTGCACTGGACATGGCTGTTGCCATTTCTTCACATGAAGCAGCATGTGCACCATCCACTGGTAACAAAAGCCTTGAAATAGAGTTGGCAAAGTACTGAAAAAGCAAAACATAATTCCCACTTAAAATCAAAGAACCATTCAGACTCTTCACACTAGTAACAAAGAAAATTGCAGATGTACTAACTAGGGGTGACGATTTCGGCACATTTATGGTTGAATATGGTGATTTCGGTTAAACCTTGTATCTAATGGGTCAAATAGACAAAAACTGAATAAAAAACTAGCTAACCTGAAAACGAGTTGAGCAGGTTAAATGGGAAGTCGCCAAATTTTTTCTTTTTTACAAAATTGGAATATGGTGTCTTAATCATATCTAACACATAAACTTATAAAATGTAAGAAAAAAGGAAGATGAAGGTGTTTTTACTTGCTGAACAATAGCAACACTGCTTCCACAACGTTGTACAGCAACCATGAAAGATCTGAAACTGCTTTCACCAGCTGCAGCAGCAGCTTCTGCCTACAAATCAACATCAGTATATCATGACTGATTAGATTAATGCTATATCCTTTAAAAAAAACTCATATATAACTTTTAATTCAGATAGAGCTATTTTGTGTGAATTATAATGAGGCCTGAATAGAGGTTTACAGCGGAAGCGGCAGCTGCAGCCACTCTTCGACTAACACTAGTGCCTAACACAAATCTCTCCCTCAAAGCTGCAGCTTCCGTGAGACCATCTCTAGCTCTTTCAAGCCCTTCTGTCGTATATTGACTGACCTGAAACACAGAAAAACATGGGGGAGTTAAAATGCATGCATACGATGAAGTCACAGAAGTTGCTAACAAATATAACTTACTTGGTCTAGAAGGCAAGTGAAGACAGTTTTGACGTTGGCTGCAAGAGTAGCAGGCTGTACAATGACAAATGAATAAAATGTATAAGAACCTTCTGAAGTATCCAAATGCATATGACAAGCATGTTATACTGAACACAAATGCCACATCAGCAAGAGTGGTTGAAATTTTCAACCAAGGTTATATTCGGAGGCAAAATTGTCAATGTTTCACAAGTACAGTGTTTTTTAAGAATTTCTCAAGTATAATGATTGTTTCCATACAGATTATCGGAACATGCCAAGGTAATATACCAAAGTTGCAAACATCATATTCATAGATCACTTGCTAATACTAGATGAATTAAATTAAATATACCTGAGGTGAAAACAAAGTGCATCTTGAAATTGCTTCTTCATTCCAACGCACAAACTCCGTGACCACTGTAACAGATATCTGCTGGTGGGAAGATGATATTGAAGCGCCTTTTGAGCGTCCAATCGAACCTGTTGATTCTCCAGATAGCTGGCTCTCAGAAAGCAGTTCCTCCATCTGCATGAGCAAAATCCATGAAGGTATGGCAACCGGGGTGGGGAGTGAAAATATGTGTGTGTGTGGCTTAACGAACCTTAGCTTTGTAGAGTTGTCTTAAAGAAGCTTGCTCATATTCGATGTACATATCTTTGTGATCAAGGAATAGCGATTCTGTTAGGCCTGTATCAGCAGCAAAAGGTATATTCAGCACAACTAGAAGTAACTAAACGTTCTTATTACCGTCACAAGATCCAAAAATCATAGAGAAATTAAATGTCGTAAAATGTTGTAGATTGTCAATTATATGATATAATCAAGCTATAACTGATTACTGATCACAGAAACTCATGGCCAAACATACAAGGGAAGTTGTGGCCCAACAGTTCTCATTTCTCATCAGAAAATGTACCTCTCACAAACAAAACTCAATCTTCTCCCTGAACTAAGTGATAATTTCAACTGTTTGACCAATAAATAACGTGACAAGTGGTGAAAAGAGTAATTACAAAAGCACTAGCATACAAATTTACAATGTTTCATTCAGATTACGTTTTTCCCAATTCTAGTGTTGGGACATTGATCCATTTATGGTTCAGCAAACAGCATATAAGTTGACTTTCAAACGAGATTTCGGTTTTCTGACCTGCGTGTTTTCTGTATTCTTGCGAATGAACATATCGTGATATCGGTTCATATTATCTTTTAACCCAATATCCAATGGTTATGATTTGTATAATCAACTAAAAAAATGCAGGTGATTTCGGCCAATTACTATTAGATACTAACATGTTCAACTTTTCTAATTAATATCTCATATTCTAGTTTCTTGATGTACATAAATATAATTACGAAGATGTCACTGAATTTGTAGTTGAACACTTGACCTACATTGTAAGCATAACCTTTTATGTTCATGTACGGTAGTAGAAGTATTTTCACTTGGGCCTGTTTCCGTCACTGCAGACTAAATTCTATAAAACAGTCTTCTTCCATTTAATACTATTATAATGCAAAACTAACTTCAATCCTTCAGTCATAATTTCATTATACAATAGCAAGCAATATTTTACCTTCAATATCCAAGTCACCACAACCCACGCTGCGTAGATCTTTGGCAAGTTCTTGTGTCTTGTCATATCCCACTGCTAACATTCTGAGGTACTGAAATCAATTCAGGTACAAAAGCCAAATTAATATTCAAAAATCAAAACTAAACAGATATACTTTTACGCAAACGAATGCACCGAATCACTGAACTTACTAGCAACAGACCACCTTCTGCCATCGGAGGTGGGTTAACTAAAGATGGTTTCACCAATAGCTTCTCTAGAAGTTTAGGAACTCGGTCTTCCATTACTCGCTGTTACATCATCATCATCATTAGGAAAGTTATAAGAGTAAATCAAACATAAAATGCAAGTATAAAGAGATAACAAGTATAACTTTTTCTGCATATACCTGTACCAAAATTGACATGACATCATTTGGAGAAGGAAATACAGCCATGATGGTAGCTGATTCTTTGCGGACAGTATCTGCAAACCAGTTATGACAAGTGCAATTTATAAGTAAAGTTCATCCAGTTTTACCGTCCAAATCTATTTAGAATGATGGAAACCTCTATACCAGTTATCTCTTTGTACAAAGAAGAGAGCGCTCGGGCAACATTACTGGGACTAGGTAAGGAATCTTGGTCACCAAGAACCAATCTTGAGTCTTCATTCATGACCTCGACATCGAACATCGGCCGTAAACCCACGTAATGTTGCATCGCACTGGTACCTCTGTTAAACTGAATAACATAGTGATATGGTAAGACGCGCAGAAATCAATTTGCTTCTGTATATATAACTAACATTATTCCTCTTTAACATTTTAATTATATTTTACATTTCAATATTTCAACTTGCCTAGCTTCTCGAAACTTCACTAATTTTGAAACCTATTATTTAGCTAAAAAGAGAATAAATTTACAAACAAATAAAGTGAAGAAATACCTGAGATAGAATCTTTGCACACTCTGCCATGACTGCCAATTCCCTCTTTTGAGATGCATTATCAAACCGAGACAGCAATCTGTTCTCCAATTCTGTAAAAAAAACAATTGACCATGATGGCACTTCAATTTTAGTAATGTGAACAGAAAGCTAAATCTATCTAATGATTCCCGTTGTCCCGAAGTATGTGTACCCCTCTTAGTTTTTTGAATGTACAAATTAAGTATCTTGTAGAGATAAGAGAAAGATACAAGTCTTTTAGTGGCATAAAACCATAAACCTTTTTGTGTTATTTTTAAAGAAGCATAAGAATATTGAAATTAAAAAAAGATGAAAAAAAAAAGAAAAAAAGAAAAAAGAGTGAACATGTGACGTAGTGGAAAAAGCAAATCAACTTTTTGCTTGATAAAGTGAGCTCTTAAGGGTAAGGTGGAGCATAATGTACAACCTCCATACTGTACTTGGTCAACTGTCTTTTCTAAAATCTCAAGCTAAGTAAAATCTCAATGTGTGGAAAATATGTACAACGCTACTCTTTAGACAAGAATGTGGAGGTGTTCCAGCACCTTCTCTGCAGAGATGCCCTTTCTAATGATTAGGATAATTTCAGCATGCTAAAATAAAGCAAGCACGAGAAACCATTATCCCCCGTCTGAGAAACTAACACATTTGACCAGCATTAACTCCAAGCTTTAATAAGATTAGTATGATTTTGTATTTAAAAAGATTCCTTAACTTATAGCAACATACAGTAATCTTAGTTGAAATGTCAATTATGAATTTGGTTAGCAGAAAATCAAGAGTAACTTAATCGGGCATATTAAATAGAATAGTTAGTGCCCCAACCCAGGAATGGCTGCAAAATTATACAACACAAAAAATTGTGAATATGAAGGTAGATTGTGGTCTTTGTTTCCATTAATGAAAACATACAATAAAAAATCAAGAGCTTGATTATAATTTACCATTGCAGTACTCCTGCAGGTTGCCAACAGCAACCTCCAATCCTCTACTAGCAGTTGCATTCACACCCTGTCTACCAATATCTTCTTCCGCAAATGAACCTGAAAAGAACAATAAATATATAAAATTATTTCTTTACAAACACTTAATGATCCTAAAGAAAAAATCAAAGTGATGGTTACAAGCAGAGCCTGCAGAGGTGGCAAAATGGGCAGAGCCACAACTTAGGGAAAGGGTCAATATATGGCAATAATTTTAAGAGGTCAAACCGGTTGGGTCTGGTTTGGCCTGTGAGTATGGTTTCTTTCTTTTGCTTTTAGAATTTTATAAATAATTCAAATGATTACAAAAACTATCAATTACAATATTCTTCGGGTTTTTCTTTTAAAAAACAGATTAGAAGGATTTATACAATTAAAATACACTTGAGTGCGTTTTAACCCGTTCTACCCATTTGACTGGTTTCCCATTTATCTGCTTTTTTTAGTTTGACCTGCTTGATATAAAAAATATGATAATAATAACCCATACCCGCCCATTTACCTATTAATGAATAATTAGTTGAAGTTGTCTTCTCTAATGTAGGCAGTTTGGAAACAATCACAGTAGTGAAACTATTTTTAAGCAGTGTACTTACGCAATTTCTGCGCAATAGAAGCAGCCTCAGCAACACGACTGTCATCAGAGAATAAAGGGGATAGCTCCATTAGGTCGCCAGGGCTACTGTTGAATTCCATCATGTACTATAACACAGAATCAGTGGTGAGTGAAGTCTTAAAACATTGCAACAAAATAATACATTGTTATCACTTGCATCCACCTAAAATACCTTTATGAGCTCCATTGTCTGGCTAGCAGTCTCTCTCTGTGAGTCTGCACTCTGTCATTAAAGTAAAGAAAGAATTATACAACATGAAGTAAAAAAGTCAACGTCAATGTAGTATGAGCATACGCATTTTAATCGTATAGAACTGATCAAACTTCACCTGCAAATGATCCCCAATTTTAGCAGCCGTCTGCCCAACACTAGATATTCGTGTATCCAATCTTGCAAAACTATCAAACAAGCTATCCACACCTTTTTCGAGCTGAAATTGAATATTAACATAATAATTACCGATAGAGCACTATATTCAAACTCTAAAATAAGCATATAAGATCCAGATTACTTATCAAGCTCTGATGAACGAGCAGTAACTCAATACACATATATGAGTTTGTAGATATATATTAGATAAGTAAAGCCATATTATAACATAATTAAAATTTCAGGTTGCAGGAGTTTATTGAAAAAATATTAATACGCTCTAGACTGATCTCTGGGTCTCCATACTCATGGACATATTGTCCCATACAGATATATAGAAAAGCCTAAACATTATGGAAAAATTTACGTTGAGGCCAAGTTATTGATGAAAAATTTAACCAATGGATAATAACATTCTGAAAATAAAGTTGATGACTTACCTCACCAAGTGTCTGCCTGTGTTTAGAGTCTTGTGAAACAACATCCTTTTTAAGATTATATAGTCTTCCGTCAATCTTCAACGACATACAAAAAAAAAAGAAAATCGATGACATTTTGCAGTGAACAAATGCAAAACAGACTAAAAAAAGTCTTAATTAACAATGGATGTTGGACCACATATGCAATTAACATATACCTGTTTCCGAAGTTCGACTAACTGAGAACAGGAATTTTTAAACATGGACAACAAAGAGTCAACTTCTGGAAATAGCGGACTTGTTTGTCCTTGTGCTGATCTTCCATTAGACAAGGTATCATTCCCACTAATATTATTGTTTCCTTCTAATGAGTCGGCTTCTTCTTCTTGGAAAGATGGTAATAGCTCATTTACTAAGTTTCCGAATAAAGCATCGAATGAGAACTCCCCCTATTAAAGAACAGGAATAGGACAAGGCATAAAAGAATTTAGTACATTTAACCATATAAATACGCACCCACAAAATCCCATACACACGCAAAACGAGACTATGAAGCTTTTACCTTGAAATCTTCTATGTCTAAAACAAGTGGTTGAGAGCCGACAGATTCAGAACTTGGTATTCTATTACTCCTTATTCCATCTCTAACCTCTTTCATCTAAAAACAGAAATATAAATACAGTATTAGGCTTTTGCAACTTCATTACCCAAAAACTTCAAATACAATGTCTCGAAGTAATTATCGGTATTTGAAAACCACAATCTACATCGCAAAAATTTGTAACATGGCATCACATATAAGACGCTTGATTATAACATGAAGCAGCAACTTACAACTATCACCAAGCCCAACTCTAAACTCGATCTAAATCACAAGTATATCATTAATAAATAAAGATCAACAACCATTAACAAGTACTAAACAACGAACCCTTTAACCACTCAGGGGTGGCCTAGTGGCAAAAGACTTGTGAATATCATCACCAAAATATGAGAGGTTTCAAGTTCAATTCATGCTAGGTGCACAACCCTGATGTGGCCACGCCAACCTCCTTAAAAGGGAGGGCTTTACCTCGTTTGAGTATGTGTGGGCAGTGGGTTCAAACCCCGTGGATTAGTCGGCTAAAAGGTCGGAAACCATGTTTACCCAAAAAAGAACAAAAAAACGAACCCCTGGTGAAGGCACACAAACATAATCGCACCGCGCCAACTAAGAACTTTAACAGAAACAAATTGAAAGCTTTAATTAGACCATCATAGATAAACAAAAACTACCATACTAGTAAGAAAACTATCGCATTTCGAGATCGTATAATCCACATCTTGAAACCAAAACTAAATAGGAAAACTATCACCAAATTAACAACACTTCAATCATAAAGTTAGCACCTCTCGTCTTATTAGATCTCACTGGCCACAAAGCTACTTCTCCATCTCAAATCAAAACTAGATAAGTTTTATGGAATCATAACCGACTGAAACTATAAAATTAAACTGAACTCTCAATAAAGTTAGAATCGAGTTAACCGAAAGTTACAACAGATTCTCCAACTCCCACAACTTTCAACCTACATAAATCCACGTCTCGAAACCAAAATGCAATATGAAATCTATCTCCTCAATTTCATTCCTACATTCCCAGTTTCTAATCTAGTCAAGTCAACAAACACGTAGGCACACACAAACACGCGTCATTGCCTAAGTATTTAACCAGATCACCCTAAACCATCTCATATCCCGCAACTTCCAAATTTTATACAACTCCTTAATTACATCGACTCAAACAGTTAACACACACACACGCGCGCACACAGCATTGCCTAAGCAACTAATCCCAACCTAAATAGATAACTTCAACCAGATCATCACCTTATATAACCATAAAAACCTAACAAAACCTGCAAACTGAATATTAAAATCCCGCAACTTTCTCGTTTTATAAAAATCCTTAAATAGATCCACTCACACGGTTAAAACACACACGCACGCAGCATTGCTTAAGTAGTAAATGAGATCACCCTAACTTTCTCATTTATCCATAATTAGATAGATCCAACCACTTAACACGGGCGCTCACACACATCTTAATCTCAACCTAAATAGATATCTTCAACCAGATCATCACCTTATACGACCGTAAAAACCTAACAAAACCTGCAAATTTCATAACTGCATAAAACTAAACCTCGAATTAAGTCGTAAAGTAACGGCTACTCATCGCAACAGATCTCATTACTCCTATTCCAAATCATACACACTAATTATCATCTACTAAGCATATAAACCCTAAACAGATGCATTATTAACATAAAAGGGAGTAAATTAATGGTGATGTATGTAGATTATGGATGAAATGAGTTAGTTACCTTGATGAAGATCGAGTTTTATAGAATTTTATGATATTTTGAGTTTTTTATATAAAAAAAAAAAGATGGATCGGAGCGGATTTTGATTGAAGAAGGGAAGACGGGAGCCTGACCGTGATGAAGACTTCAATGAAGAAATGCGGTGATAGGAAATGACGTCTTTGTCCTTTTGGACTGCTACTTGACCCGACCCGACCCGGGTAGTTTGATTTCTTTTCTGCTATATTACCGGTTTTTAGCTGGTTATATTTAAAAAAGAAAAGAAAATTTCATTTTTTTTTTATTTTTTTTTTATGTTCATGATGAATTATATGTACTAGCAGGGTACCCGCACTTTGCGGCGGCAGTTACCCTAAAATAAATTTTTCCGATAAATCATGTATTTTAGTTTATTATGTTCTTTTTGACAATAAATTTACGGATATCAATAATTTCGTTTAGCCCGTGCCCGTTTGGGCTCTAGCCCGTTTGGCCCTTGCCTATTTGGCTCATGCCCGTTAGGGCTCAAGCTCGTTTGGCCCGCACCAGTTCCCGCGCGTTGCGACGACGGATACCCTGAAATAAAATTTTCCGGCGAATCCTGTATTTTAGTTTATTATGTTCTTTTTGATAATAAATTTACGGATTTCAAGAATTTTGTTTAGCTCGTGCCCGTTCGGGCTCGAGCCCGTTTGACCAGTGCCCACTCGGGGTCGACCCCGTTTGACTAGTGCCCGTTTGGATCGTACCCGTTCGGGCTCGGGCCCATTTGGACCGTTGCCCGTTCGGGTATGAATATTTGTATAATGTTCTTTATTATTTGTATTAGTGACATTTTAATGCAGGAATTATGTTTAAGTTGGTTGTACATTATGCTTGATAATTTGTATTTCTTGTGTAAGGGGTGTTTTAATAATTGCATTAATTGTATTTATTGACCAGTTAATTAATTAACTACATTAAATATCATGACCACATTAATAGTGTTTTGTATTTTGTACATTAAGCTTTAAGATTTGTAAGTCTTAATTTTAAGATCATGAGGAGAAAGACTCATTACTCTATTATAAGTAGTATAGATAAGTGAAATTTGATTAAGAGAGTGCAAATGCTATAAAGCATCAATGATATGATATATTTGATATCTATCTTGAAAGTGATCATGATCATTTTTTATTTTTAAATTAAGGTATTGTTATTCACATTCTAGACATGTTTAATTACTTAATTAAATTTCTCTTATGTGACATTTATTGTTATATTTTTTTCTTTTGATTTATATTTCGATATTTTCATTTCCAAGAGGTCACAAGTTTATTTTATAATGCGTTTTTTTTTTCAAGGCAAGAGGTCATAAGAATACATTGGTGCCTTTTAAATACTTTATTTGTGATTTTGTTAGACATTCATCTATTTTCACGAAAATGTGACAGTTTATTATTATTATTGTTGTTGTTATTATTAATATTACATTAAATACAGACATAAACTAAACTTAGTTCAAAATTTTAGTTTAACATACGAGACTTTTAATAATTTTGGATTTGTATTTTTTTAACATGTACACGCATGTTGTAGTTAGAAGTGTGGTGGAATTTAAATGGATAATGAATAGGTAAAAATAAATGAAGGTGTTGGGTTCGATTTATATCATGTGTCAGGTTAATACTTATCAATTTAGTACAAGTTTCGACCCAAATGAAAACACAGGCTCAAAAACGTTTATAAATGACATTGCATAAAAATGGCAATTACGTCAATGAAATAACGTACGTTAACTACTCCATATTTAGAAATATGCTATTTAAAATTCTCACACACGCTTATAAGAGGTTTAAAAGAACAACATTTTCAACGGGTTGATAATACAATGACTCATGATAAGTATTCATGTCTTCCTCTCTAGTGGTTCAGTAAGTACACCAAAAAACAAAATTATTTTTGCAACCCGCATTTATACACGGGCTTTAAATCTGATATACTCTATAACTAAATAGTATGACGCATAAATACCTTATAAAACCCTATATATAAACTAGATAACTTAGTATTAGAATATAAATATTAATATACTTATCTAGTTAAAACTATTGCAAATTATACAAAGAAATGTATATAATTTTTGCAATTTTTTTTTACTAAATTAACTATCATCGGATCAATTTAAGTGTTTATATTGAACATGTCAAGAGTGCATCTATACTACTTATAATAGATGATGACCATCTCTCCTATTTATGAGTTTAAGACTTTTTAAATTAAAATTTAACCAAATACTACTTATAAAACATAATGTACAACTATGTAAAGCACAATTGATTTTAAGCAAATACTATTTCTTACATACCTATGTTTGGCACATGAAATAATCAAAAGATTATGCTTATTTTTTTCAAAAAATAAGCTACTTAAAAAATAATCTTTGTTTGACAAACATAACTTATAAGAGATTATAAAAAAAATAATAATCTTCCATAATCTCTGAAAATAAAAGGTTACTTCATGTAACTTATAAAAATAATATATTTTTATACTTTTTTTCAGCACCAACACCAATACCAGCAACAGCACCAGCACCAGCACCAGCACAATCTATTTTTGCCGAACATACCCATACAATTAATACACCTCATCACAAATATATACAGCTACCTAAGCACAATGTACAAATATAAATAAAACTAAAAACACACTATTCAATACATACAATTAATACACAATTTAATTCACCAATTTCATCAAAATATACAACTCTTTAACTACAATGTACAATCTAATTAAGCTTCTAAAACATAAATCTGAAATCAAGCAGCTTAAGATAAAATAATATTTGTTCGCTGAAAAATTTAGTCACAAGGTATCCGCCGTCGCGTCGCATCGCATCGCATGGGTACTCCGCTAGTTTAGTATGAACCATAATTACCCTTCCTATACAAGATGTTTGATAAAGTATTCTTGTTAAGAATTGGTCATTTTATAATTACTAGCAACTCTTTGTTTTTTTTTTGAACGGCGGATATTATTACCAAGCTTAGCAAGAAGCTAAAGCTCACAAAGAAACAATTACACTACAATAGTCATAGGGCTTTTAAGCCAACCTACCCAATCTAGCTTTCTCCTAGCTCTAGAATTACACCAAATATATGAATGAGAAACAATGAGATCAAATAGAGAAGCCTTTGATAAGGGCTCTGAAGAAAAAAGCAAACTATTGCGATAACCCCAAATGACCCACCACGAGACAAAAAATATAGCTTCCAAGTAATCTTTCGCCACCTTCGTCAACCTTAAACCTTCAAACCAGGAAACCCATGAATGGTAAGAAGAAACACCACTGTCCAGTAAATCCCACCACCCTAAAATCTTAACCATGACGGACGAAGCGACCGAGCAAGAGAAGAACAAATGATCAACCGTTTCAGCTCCAACATTACACACCGGGCAAACTATAGAGGGAATATCTAACCCTCTACTTGACATATTAAACCTCGTCGGAAGTTTATTCAAAGCTAGACGCCAAGCAAACACATTGACTTTAATGGGAACCAATTTTACCCATCTCGTTTGAGCTCCTTCAATCTCAGACAGCCCCTCATCTATAAAATGCCTAGCTGACGCTACTCTGAACTCACCATCTTCCTCTACATTCCACACCCATTTATCTTGCTCTTCTACTAACTCTATCGAAGCTAGTAAGTTGGAAGCCTCTTCCAACTAAACACCTTCAATTCCCCCCCTTGGAGATCTTCTAAGCCCATAAAGGATACCATTTTGGATTTTGTCACGAAGAGAAACTTCCTTATTGTTCTCTAGAGCAAACAACCGCGGAAACTTAACATGTAGAGAACCCCCTCCCATCCAATTTTCTAGCCAAAATAACGAATCGCAACCGTTACCCACTTTTTTTTCCATACACGAAAATAAATCTATCCCACTTTCTTTAAGATTTGAAACACCACGAATACAATTTAGCCAAGTTGAATACTTACCCACCACTCCACCATCCAATCTTCCAGACCTCCCATGAATAGCCTTGATAATCGAAACCCACATGGCATCAGGTTGAACCTTAAACCGCCAAATCCATTTAAACAAAAGAGCACAATTCATATCTAGAAAACTAGACATACCTAATCCACCAACATCTTTACTAGCAACAACACTATCCCAAGAAAACCAAGAAACCTTCCTCGTACCCTCCTCCACACCACGAAAAAAATTACTTCTACAAGATTCAAGCCGTTTAAGAACACCGATGGGGACCTTAAACAAAGAAAAGTAAAACAACGGAATAGAACTTAACACTGATTTAGTAAGCGTAAATCTACCACCAATAGAGAGCGTCTTCGCCTTCCATTTAGATAATCTCGCCCTAACTTTCTCAATGACACTGTCCCATGCATGCAACCGGTTCATATTACTACCCACCATAATCCCAAGGTATTTAAAAGGAGTTTTCGAAGCTTCACAACATACTAGCAACTCTTTGTTGAATGCATCATTATGGTTGGACGTGTGTTTATTATTAGACGATAGTTTTAAAAAGTCGGATAAATTAGACGATAACTCTTTATTGTGATTTGACGATGACTTGTTACAACCAATTCTAATAAAATAATGAGTAGTATGTTGTCATTCTAGTATAGACTTTTGACTTTAGCGGAATAAAAAAGAAACCATAACGAGATTGAGAATATCGATTACTATATCAATCGTCACGTTGCAAAAAGATTCGGACCAAAAATGAACAAACGTGGAACTAACTTGCGCACTTCAATGTAGATATTCATCGGGGTCGTTGAATCGTGGTTGGTGAGTGAGGTTGTTGGATCATTTTGTGATTACTCTTACGGTCCCTATACTTTAGTCTACATACAAAATTTTCCCCAAGTTTTCTCATTATCATTCACTATCCTAGAATCATAGCACAATTTGCACAAAGTGAAAATGACTTTTTTTTACGATTATCATTGATTTTAGCCACAAACTTCAGCTCATGCGCAAAATTTAACAACCTTTTAGCAGCCCAAGTTACATTTTCTTTCCGATCGAACGATTGCATAAGCCATATTTGATTAACTCAAGCTACTTCGCCATTTGATCACTACATGGACTGGTGTTTTGTCATTATAAAATATAAGTCATTCTTCAATATGTTTTTTTTTTTTTTTTTTTTTTTTTTTTTTGAGGCAACAACATAAAACTGTTTTCTCTTTACTAAACAATGAGTTATATTTGAGAAGAAAAAAAAATGACAATTATTAATATTTGTATATAATTTTAATAACAAGTTCTTTTGAGAAAGAAAGTGGATTTCTTTACACATTCTATGTTTTTATGGTTTTTTCAATGCGTCATAAGAGTTCTTTACGTCATGTCGTCATATCTATACTACTTATAAAACATTTAACACTCTCTTCTAATTTTTTTAAGGTGTCATTAATGTATTTTTTAAGCATTAGAGTACTCCATCCATAACATTATAACACCAATAACACCGTCCACGTCAGCGCCACATCAGCTTTAACATTTAACATTAACATCCCCAAAAAACACCCACAACCATAACATCAATAACACCAATAACATTTCATATTTTCAATTTCAACCCCTAAACTAAAACAAACAATTCATTTATTAAAACACATATCATATTTAACATTAAAACACCAAGTACATTAAACGTTAAACACGAATTACATTAAAAATTAAAGATACAACGCATACTGACGAAAATAAAACTACTAAAACTTAAAAAAAACGAATCATCTGAGTCCCAACCATCAGAACTGGTTGGCGGAGAATAAAACTCCCCATTAAAGTATCGACTCTCCATTATGTCGAAATAGTTGTCTTGGAGGTACTGAGCTTCCCGTGCTTCTTGCTTACGGCGAGCAGCCTCTTCACGTGCCTGCTCTTCCATAATCTCCCTTACGATTTCTTCATCTCGTTCCAGTTGCCGGAGGGAAGCCTCACTTAACCCGCTCGGGTGGTTTTGAAAATCCACCTGTGGGCTGTTCACAAGTGGAGTAGGAATAATTGGGAGGTACGAGATGTTTTCAAAACCCACCGGAAAGACATTTTCTGGTGGTGTAGAGTAAACATCATGTTCTGGTAGAGTTGGAAAGCTGGTTTCCGGCAAGTGATTTGGATTTGGAAAGCTGGTTTCCGGCAACTTTTCTGGGTTGGGGAATTGTTGAGAAAAATCTTTGCGAGACATTTTTGTGTGTGTGAGTTGTGTGTGTAACTTGTGTGTGTTGTGTGTTCTAAACAACTCTGGTAGAGTTGTATATATAGGCAGAGTTGATTTGAGTTTGAATAAATCCGCTCATATTTGATTTTTAAATTTCAATTTTGAATTTGAATTTATCCCGCCCAGAATTGACCAGTATAATTTAAATTTGAATTTGAATAGGTTGAGGGGGTGTAAGTGAAAATTTATTTGAAATGGTTTAGGGGGTGAAATGATTTATTTATTTATTTATTATTTTTTTTATATATATATATTTTTTAAAGTTTAACGCTTGTTAGTCCCTTAACGCCCAGGGACTAACGGCGTGATTGATATGCACTTCCAACGGGTTTAACGCAATAACGCGGGTGGTTTGGGCATATAACGCCGTTGGGGCGTTAAGGATGGGAGTGCTCTTACAATTTTTAATGCATAATGTACATAATACATAGCTTTTACAAATTTATCTTTCACAATATTTTAATGCTTCATTTTTTTTTAATTATTTTAGTTTTAATGTAAAAATGCACATATAAATGAATATGATTTTAAAATGATGTAAAACTACAAAGTTCAAAAACTATTACTATATCGTAAGAGTGTTTCGAGAACCAATTTAAATAAATTTTGAATTATTTTAAATAAACTTAACCACAAAAGTAAAAAACGGTTTTTTGTAAAAGTCGGGATATTTTTTTTAAGACAAATGATGCAAAGATATAAATTAACAAGTGATAATTTATTTGATTTTATACATATTACACATATCTATACTACTTATAAACCATTTAACATCTTTTCTCTTAATTTTTTTAAAGATGTCATTAATGTATTTTTTAAACATTACAATTTTTAATGCATAATGTACACAATACATAGCTTTTAGTAGTAATGGACTAATGGTTGAAAAAAGGTTGAAACTCTTTTCATTATTTAAATCAATATGTGTGGTTTAGAAAGAAAGTTTGCTGAAAATTGTAGCATCATATTCAAAATTTATATTTGAGTGTTGAAAATGACATAAAGCAAATAAGCAATTACCAAATTTATGTGACATTTTATTTACGTTGCTAGGAAAAGAGCAATGCTAGACCCACTAACAAAATTTATATAAAATTTTTATTCATTGACGTGTCAGCGAGTAATTGGTGCATTTTCTGACAGTTTCTCTCTCATTTCTCTTATTGATTTTTTTTGTAAATTTTGTGAGTGATTTTAGTATTTCTCCGTAGGAAATGGTCTTCATCGTGAGCAATCACTACCTACTAATTAAACATTCTCATTTTGTTAACATAATTTGTTAGCTTTTGTAAGATAATATAACCAAAATAATGTTATTAACTTAGTATTATATTTGAGCATGTGATAAGAGCATTTGTTAAGATTTATAAGTGAGATAAAGTGGCTGTCGCAAGGTTATAACTTAGGGCGTGTTTGGCAAAAATAACAGCGAGCAGTAGCGGTGAACAGTAGCAGTGAGCTGTGAGCAGTAGCAGTGAGCTGTGAGCAGTAGACATAACTCACCGCTCACAGCTTCTTAAAAAAGCATTGTTAAAATGAGCATTCCAAAAAATTAGCAAAGCTCGTAGCTCATTTGCCAAACGACTACCAAAAGTTAAAATGCTTATTGCTCACCGCTTATCGCTCCAAAAATCTCCTCACCGCTCCGTGCCAAACATACCCTTAGAGCACAAGGTGTCAAAACGAAGTGAAGCTTCGTCGTCGTGCTAACTCAGCGCCACATCAGCATCCCATTTTTTCACAACTAACCACAACAAACCCCCTCCTCACTCATAACAAACCTCAACCTCTTCATTTGGGGCCCACCACTACCACTTTATTTTTTTTATTCAATTTTCATTTCCAAATAAAAACTAAATAAATTCATTTCATTCAAATTAAAAATACAATTTATACTAAAAAAAAAGTTATAAAAAAAAAAAAAAAAAAAAAAAAAAGAAGACAAAACCTACTGTTCTTCTTGTTCCATTCTTCTTCCCAAAATACACACACACAAACACACCTCAGATTCACAACTTTATTATCCACTTAAAAAAAACAAAAAAAAAAAAAACAAAAACAAACTTTACCTGCTTCTTCTTCCTCGTGCTTCTTCTTCCTCCTTGATTACACACACTAAAACACACACAACAATACAAACACACACTAATAACACAAATCAAATAACACAAATAAACGGTATAATCCACTTTTGTCAGAAATCCTTACTCGTCGTGCAGACGGTGTAGCTTCCCACGACGCCGGACGGCAAGCGACGCCGGTGTCACAACGAGGGTCGACGAGATGCCAAGCTGGACGATGAAGGGCTAAGACGAGCCCACACCGGGTGCTCTTATAAGCACAAAAGCACCAAGTCACCCGTCATCGCTTGAATCGGTTTACACGTGACATAACTACTCATACGATGCATTTCATAATTAAAATTAGAGGGGCTTTTGCATATATATCATTCCGAAAATGCAAAATTGCATATATATCCAAAACATGCATAAAAACCAATGTATTATGTGCATAAAAAATTTATACAAAAGATATATGCAATTATTCACTTTGTGAGGAATATATATTATTTTTGACTTAAAAGTAAAAACCAAACTAGTACGTATCAATATAACTATCAACGTAAGCAAATAAGCAATAATCTATTAGCATTTTATAACAATGATTTTAATATGTTCATTCTATATATCTTGGCGGAAACAGATCGCATGCATGATAAAGGGCGTGCATGGTATTTTCTTGTACTAATTACGTGATTAGTGTGTTTGGAAAATATTAAAAATCACAGAACAATCTTTGGTAAACAGATAACCATTTACAATTTTTTTTTTCTTCTATAAATGATTGTCCGATAAGTGATAACCACCTTCAAAATAAACCGGTCTTAAAGTGCTTTCAAATTTAACCTGGTTAAGTGAACATTTTGAGATGACAAGTTGAAAGTCCGGAAACAACTAAACATCATCTATCTCTTTTCTCATAGCTTTGTTGCTTTAAATCCTTTCATTACTAGACCATGACTTTGAATAGGACGGTAAACGAGCCTGCGCTTGGTCAGAATCGAGCTCAACTCGTTCAGGTTTAGAGAAGCGGGAGCTCGTTTCGAGCTTGAAAAATAAATCTCGAGCTCAGCTTGATAGTTATTCACATAGCTCAAGTTCAGCCTTTTTTTTTTTTTTTTTTTTTTTTTTTTTTTATATCTTCTTATTTTGTTAATCTATATCTATACTACGGAGAAAATACATTTATTTAAAACTTAAAAAGTTAAAAATAGTAACGTTATTATAGTAAAAGACAGTGCAATCTATTAAATATTTAAATACTTGATTATATTTTAAACCGCTAACTTTTTTCACTCTCGCTTACTCTACACCTATATATACATAAGGAAAACATTGCATACACAAAGACACTACTATAAACCGTCGCCGTTATGTGTGGGTAATCTTCTAGTGTAAAAATACTGTAAAGGTGAGCTCGTTTAGAAACGAAGCTCAATCTTGAGCTCGTTTAACATTTGCAGTTATATGTATATGTGAGAGCTCGTTTAGTCTAAACAAGCTTTTATACAAAGCTTGAACTCAGAATCGTTTAATAAATGAGCCAAAAGTTAAGCTTGAGTTCGGTCAGATCCCGAATAATTCACGCGCAACTCAGCTCATTTACACCCCATCCACCGTACAACATAAGATGGTAAGAAGCTATTACTTTAACAAACAACCAACTTGTAGGGACCTATTCCACCCACTCCCAAAAACCAAAAGGTCCAAATGGCAACACCCACCCACTATAAAACCAGCAGCAGATCTACCATTTTAGCTGTGCCAACCCCCCACCAATCAGACCCATAAGATCTGATTCCCAGTAACACACACTAAACCCAAACCATGAAGGTGATCGAAAAGATCCTCGAGTCAACCTCAGCCGGACCCGATGGCAAAGTGGTCTTCTCATTCGAATTCTTCCCACCAAAATCCGAAGAAGGAGTGGAGAATCTGTTCGAAAGAATGGAAAGAATGGTGGCCCACGACCCGACTTTCTGCGACATAACATGGGGAGCAGGTGGATCGACAGCAGAGCTGACGTTGGAGATAGCAAGACGTATGCAGAACATTGTCTGCGTTGAAACCATGATGCATTTGACTTGTACTAATATGCCTCTTGAGAAAATTGACCATGCTTTGGAGACTATTAAGAAAGATGGCATTCAGAATGTTTTGGCTCTCAGAGGGGACCCGCCACGTGGACAGGATAAGTTTGTTCAGGTCCAGGGGGGCTTTGCTTGTGCTCTTGATCTGGTATGGATACTTTTTTTTTTTTTAATAAATGCCGATGATCTCGCTGTTTTTTAGTGATGTATGTTTGATAGGTGCCGACATTAGTTAGAATATTATTGATTAACCGACATTTCTATGGCTAATGACAATAGCTTAATGTTGCGCTTTTAATCTAGTATGTTTTTTTACTAACATTTGTTTACGGATAGTAATTAATTAGATGAGTTACCAACATTTTGATATTAGCTAGTTGCCTTTTGACTGCTGAAATAGCGATTTTGCTGTTTTGTTATGATTTGATTGATGAATTAGGAGTTGGTTGATGATGTGTCAATGATAGGTGCCGCCTTTAGTTAGTTGGATTTGAATTGGTGATTTTGGAAATGTGATTGGTTATTGAGTTGCTAGACATTTCTACGGCTAATGACACTAGCTTAATGATTTAAATTGCTGGTAACATTTGATGTTTAGCTAGGAAAATGTTTTTATATCGAGATTTTGATACTTGATTGGACCTATTTTAGCTCATTTTGTAATGAATGGTTTCACACATTAGTTTCCTTTATACAATGTACGGTAGGAGATCTGTGAAATCGTTGATTGCTTGTTTAGAATGATTTAGAGTTTGAAGAACTTTACGATACGGTACACTAAGATCCTGCATTTCTTACTGTTTTGATTAATTTATTAGATTTGAATTTGTGAGTTTGGACTCTATTCTATCTTTCAGTACACCAGTTAGATGATCCAAATTACGAAATGCCCTGAGCAGAGTAGATTTGTGTATTTATAAATATATTTTTAACTGGAAGCATGTTTAGCCATTAAGATTATGAATCACTTCCTTGGCCTTTACTGATTACTTATTGAACTGAGGGATTGTGAAGTCTAGGATCAGGGCGTAATATTGTCAATTTGCCTTTGGTCGGTTTTGCCTATGTTAGCTCATTGTCTAATAATCAGAATCATACATTAGCTTCTTTTGAACAATCTTATATGGGTGGATTTAGATTTTAAGATCTCAGATATGTGAAGTGCATTATACTTTATGACAAAGTTAAACTTTCCGCACCATATTGTTAAAATGTAATTATATAATATGTGCACTCTTTTTGCTTTACAGGTAGAGCATATCCGCAAGTCATATGGTGACTATTTTGGCATAGCTGTTGCTGGTTATCCAGGTTTCAATTTCACTTCCCCCTTTCTTTATATTTAGGGATATTATTAGCACTAGCTGTTAATATAATGTCATACGTTACAATGTAATTGCCCTTTTTAATGGCTTTTTTTGTTATGCTTTTCAGAGGCACATCCAGAAGTCATCGAAAGCAATGGATTGGCCACACCGGAAGCATACCAAAAGGATCTTGAGTACCTCAAGAGAAAGGTAGTTTTTCTTACACGATGATAATTTGCATGCTACAAAAGATAGTTGGAGAGCTAAAATCACCTTATGAAGAATTTTAGAAAGACATTATTCCTGTTTATTGTGCATTTACTTATTTGTTCCTTAAACTAATACAGTATATAAAGTTCATAAATTGAAAGTCAAATCATAGAGAATAAAAAATTTCTTATTAATATCTTATAGGCTTTCATAATATACCTTGTCCGTTTCACATATGCTAGTCCTTCATATGGTGAATTATGTTGGGTTTATAGGAACATCAAATTAAGAAAAAAAAAAAACAGAAACCGTTCCTTCACATTAACCCTTCGTCAGAACCCTTTGTATGGTCATTCGAGTTTCTAAGAAATCATAATTAACAAATCAATGCAGTAGCTGACTGAAACAGTTTTCTTTGATGATTATGATATATAATTTTATTAATGAAATCTTGTATTGCAGGTTGATGCTGGAGCAGAAGTGATTGTCACTCAACTGTTCTATGATGTTGACAACTTTCTCAAGTTTGTGAATGACTGTCGGCAAATTGGAATAACTTGTCCCATTGTTCCCGGTATTATGCCCATCAACAATTACAATGGCTTCATTCGCATGACTGGTTTCTGCAAAACTAGGGTATGTTGGCCTTGAAACTTAAATATGTTTTAGTTTGATGGTTCTGTATATTACATTGCTAAATAAAACCTGCAAATATATGTTTTTTGTTGCTATCGTGAGTAATCAATCAACTACCGCAGATCCCAGCTGAAATCACTGCTGCATTGGAGTCTATCAAGGACAATGAGGAAGCTGTCAGAGCCTATGGAATTCACCAAGGAACTGAAATGTGCAAGAAAATTATGGCTAGTGGAATTAAGACATTGCATCTTTACACACTCAACAATGAAAAGTCTGCATTGGCAATTTTGACTGTAAGGGAGTTATCAGATATAATTTGTACCATCATTAACATTATTAAATGTAAACTTACATTTGATTTACCGTGCAGAGTCTTGGATTGATTTCAGAGGCCAAGGTTTCAAGGCCACTTCCATGGAGGAGACCTACGAACCTCTTCCGTCTCAAGGAAGATGTCAGGCCAATCTTCTGGTATGAAGCTCAAATATGAATTTATAAGTTGATTCATTGAAACTTGCTAGTAAAATATGTGGTAACTTTATGAGTTGTCTTTTATAAATGTTAACAGGGCCAATCGTCCAAAGAGCTACATAACAAGGACTACCGGTTGGGAGCAATATCCAAGTGGCCGTTGGGGCGATGCTTCTAATGCATCATATGGAGCATTAACCGACCATCAGGTACTTGCATTTATTAACTAAGTAAAAAAATTAACTTCAGTGCATCTAATTCATTTTATGCATTATCTAAAAGTTATATCTAACTCTTCTGTAATATTTAATCTATGAGTAGTTCATGAGACCAAAAGCACGTGACAAGAAGACTCAGGAAGAGTGGGTGGTCCCTTTGAAGAAGTTTGATGATATTTCTGAGGTATGGTATCTCTGCATATATATGTAGTTATGTACTATTAAGATATATGATGTAAAAATGTGCTTAACTAAATCATTTTATTTCAGAAATTCATGAAATATTGCCTTGGGCAACTAAAAACTAGCCCCTGGTCCGAACTAGATGCACTTCAGCCAGAGACAAAGATTATCGACGAACAACTAGCTTCCATAAACCTCAAGGGTTTCCTCACCATCAACAGCCAACCGGCCGTCAATGGAGCGAAGTCCGACTCCCCGTCTATTGGTAAGATTTCGCTTGACCATGAGTTCTCTTAGTTTTGTTAGCTCTTTGTACCAATAAATCAATCACAAATGGTTGAGAAGTGTTTTGACCTTTTTACAAAATCTGTCTTAGAACCATATAATTTTTTCTCACCGATTTATTTGGGATTTTTTAGGGTGGGGCCCCGCGGGTGGGTACGTTTACCAGAAAGCATATGTAGAGTTTTTCTGCTCAGCTGAAAAGTTAAACGCTCTGGTGGAGAAAACCAAGGCGTACCCGTCACTCACATACATTGCCGTCAATAAAGAAGGAAACTTGCTTTCCAATGTGGGGAAGAGTGATGTGAATGCAGTTACATGGGGAGTATTCCCAGCCAAGGAAATCATTCAACCAACTGTTGTTGATCCTGCAAGTTTCTTGATATGGAAGGATGAGGCGTTTGAAATCTGGTCAAGAGGATGGGCACAATTGTATCCCGAGGATGATTCTTCCAGAACACTTCTCCAAGAGGTTTGTTTTCTGCTCTCTGTTCTTGCCATTTAGTCTGCGGCTAGCAGTAGTTATAACATTTCACATTCACCAATCTGGTATCGGACAGAACTGAGTCTTAGAATTGGATTTTGGAATAGAGTACTAGATCTAGAGGTGGCAAAATGGGTTGGCTGGGTGGGTTGGTTAACAGATTCGAAATGGGCTGGACTGAGTCAGGTTGGGTTGACTCATGAACTCATTTCTATCCATTTTTCTTTTCAAAACAACCTTGTTAGAGTAGTAACGTAAAACTTTGAATAATAATGATCAAAGAGGCTGTAGTCGTTGATGGATAGATTTTGGGTGGACTTTTAACCTATTCCGGTTCCCCTTGAATCTGACCCGTTTGAGATAAAGCCAACTCAACATGACCCGTTTTCAAGTTAGTGGGTCAAATTGTAAGTTTTGGTCCAGGTCTGGTTTGGTTCCTACTTACAAAATACATATTTTTCTAGAGCATGATATTAAAAAGTTAGTGGGTCAAGTCCCAAATGAAAGCTATATTTTGGTATTTGGATAGTCACAGACTTACAGTCTTACTTCTAACATGTTACTATATACGTCATACCCTTTTATCATTTAGTCAAACATTCTTTTGAGCCTAATTTTGTCATTGTCTTTGTGGATTACAGGTACAGAACACATACTACTTGGTGAGCTTAGTCGATAATGATTACATCAACGGTGACTTGTTCACTGTTTTCAAGGGCTTTTAAACCGTGTGTGCTGATAATTCCAGTTCACGTTCTTTATAATGAATCTATAGAGAAATTGATCCTGCCCCTCTTATAATTCTGTCTTGTTTTGTAATGATGCTACCTTCGTTGTGCAAACTACGTGTGTGTAAGCAGTTTACCAATTATTTTTTCCGATTAAAGAAGAAGGAGCAGACGGGCTCATGTTCACTTAGTTATGTACAAGTATCAATGCAGAATGTACCATCATGTCATTTCTTATAAGAGTGTAATCTCTATTTGTATTATTGGGTTTTTGTATTACAGAATGATTTCAGTATTTCTACTAAAAATTGTGATTTGACTTCATACGGGTAACCTAACCTGAACCGATTAGAAAATTTCAACCCATTTAACCCGACCAGAATAAGCTTATACTGTTTTGGGTGTGAGTCAGGTTTACATGTACGAGTCTTTTTCAAAGCCTTATTTGTGGGTATGAAAGATAAAAGTAATGTTTGTATCGTCTTCATCCTCATTCGAGTGCCCAAACCCATCCAAGGGTATGTTTGGCGAAATTAGCTCCAACTGTAGCTTATGAAGAGAGTCGCTGAATTTGTTTTCAAGTATGATAAAGCAGCCGGAACTTATAAAATTTCAACTTTAAAATGACAAAAGAAGACAAACACTTACAATTATAAAATTTCAATTTTTAAAATGAGAAAAGAAGACAAACATTTAATGCATAACATAAAACGTTTACATAAAGGCATTTGTGTAAATGAGCAAGTTTCTAAGCTTCTTTTAGAGCACAAGTTACTTTATGGTTCTGTGGACTGGTGCAATGGAAAGTGGAAACATTGTTGTTATCTTAGCATTTTTTTATATAATACCAGAATATGCACAAAGCTCGGGCTACGCTGCGCTTGGACCGGGCCGAGAAAAGCCCGGGCTTTTATAGTTCAAAAAAGCCCGGGTCCTAACCAAAATATTAGGCTTATTTTGACCTAGATTAGATCTCAAAATCTTATGGTCAAGATAGATATTATAAGATCTTAAGTTTGCAGAAATCATATGTAGAATCAGGATCGTTTTTGTAAAATCATAAGATTTTATGATTATGATCAGAATCTTAACAACCATGTCTATTTAAATCAAAAGGTAAAAGCTAAACGGATTCTTTCATATTTACCCGACCTTAATATCAAAATTTCATATTTACCCTAAGTTTTCAGTGCTTAGTATAAGTATGGTTATAAATAGCGCGAAGCGTGGCGTGACAGCATGACCAAGCCTCACGTCTTTGCGGCCAAGGCGAAACTTTTGCGTTTATAAGGCGTGCCATAAGGCGACACCAAATATGAAAATATTTATATATTCATATCATATTTCATATACATCAAGTTTACAAAAAGATGTGACATAAAGCGGCGTGACGGCATGACCAAGCCTCACGCATTTGCGAGAACAGTGAGTATGAATACTTTTGCAAGTGAATTGACAAAATTACCCTTGTTGTTCAACTTCATCTTCTATAAATTGAAACCCACCCACAGCGAATGAAAATAAAATTGAGAGTTAAAAAGAGAAAGCAAGAAAGCTAGAAGTAGCAATCGATATAGATAGATGTAGGTGTAGAACAAATCCAAGCAAAGCCCTGATGAATTATTTATTTATAATTCAAATGATGCGTTATATTTATAGTTTTCAATCTGAAAAACCAATCTCTATCTATCGATTGCTGCTCGCTTCAATCGCTCCTCTCTCTCTCTATGGACCTTATGATGATTCATTCCTGAAGGTTCATATATCACCTTCAATTTTAATCTTTCTTTTTTCACTTCAAATTTTAAAACAAAATCTCAATCATTTTTTTTTTTAGTTTGAATTTGGGTATAGCATGTTGGTACTTAAGGGGGTGTTTGCTTCGGCTTATATAGTCGCCTTATGGCTTATTTGATTTTGGGCTTATGTTTCATAGCTAGCTTGTTTTGAAACTTTTCGGCTTCTATAAGCTTATTATGCCATAATAAGCTTATATAAGCCGAAAGGTTTCAAAGTAAGTCACAAAAGTGAGCTTATGAAACATAAGCGCAAAACCAAATAAACCATAAGCCGGCTATATAAGCCGAAACAAACACCCCCTTAAATGGACTTGTTTAAATAAAGTAATAAACCAAATAAACCCTTTATTTTCTTTTCGAAACCTCAAGTTTAATCATTATCTGTAGTATTATTAACGGCAATGTATGATTTGCGGTTTTAAAAGTCTAGATAAATGCTCAAGAAAGTTATAATACCATGCCTACTTTAGTAGAATAATTTCTTTTAGTCGGTCTGTCACAAGTGTCAATGTAACATTTTCACTTTGTACATAGAACAATGTCATATTAGCAGTGACGGAACCTCAAAAAAACAACACTACTGTTTTAGCTGAAATGACCGAGTCTGATAGAAATTATGTCTCTTTTGCACTACTAACGGATCAAATAGGTAAGTACTAGAAACACAATTTCTCTCAATTGGGTGCATTTACGAAAATTTGGTATTTTTTACGAAAATTAGCTCTATGAATTAAAAATTCATCGGGTTCTGTGACACCGCAGGACCCCCTCGTTCTGTAAGCGCATATTAGTGTTTGTTATGTGGTTAGCTAAATAAGTAAAAGCAAATCTAAGATAACTGTTTCCTATGGGATTTGATGTGTGATTTACTAAAATACGCGTGGTATTGGTTGATAATAATAATTTTTTTTTTGTAGATGAACTAAAACGTTACAAACCTATTCTTCCTGAAATGAGGATCGAGGAAGCAAAAAGTGTCACTGCTCTCACATATGTGTTAGTTATTCAACTGAAACCTTTGTCGGTGATCCAAACTACCCTGGATTGTGCAGAGTGGGTGAACACCATAGGGCACCACCAGTTCCCGGACCCTCTACCGAGCTGTACTTGAAGAATTAGAAAGAAAAAAAGCAGTTTCAGAAATAGCAGTAAGATCAGCAACCGCAGCACTTTTAGAAGCATCATCTCGTATGTGCTTTTGCCACCCATATTTAGATTTTTGTAATTTCACAGTTTCGTATTATTCTAGTTTTCTAACTTTGAACCTTGTAAACGATTCATCTTTTATAGCCGTTCCCCCACGTATATGGATTGACACAAACAAGAAGCAGATGTGTATCAAAGAAAATGACGATGCAGTAGAAGCATTGGATGCGGCTAGAGCAGCATTAGCTGCAGTAACCGGTCTGTGCTCTGCTAACGCTTTTTCGATGCTGGCTGGTCCGGATTTGATTCTTCTAGTTGCTTCGGGCTTACTGTGATACTTTTATGTGCTGGTTAAATAAGTAGGTAACGTAGGTCAAGTTGAAGGCGAAGTATCTGTTCTCAAGCGCCCTCGTGAGAACCTAGACCCTGCAATAGGGGATTCTTCTGCAACTTCTTCTGGTAATGTGGTTCTAGGTCTTATTCTAACATGTTTGGTCATCAAATGGCATCTCATCATCATGCCATGTACTTCGGTTATGCATTTTCAACATAACCGTGACATTTTATTGTTTCGAAACATCAGAAATTGGAAGAAATTGTAGTACAAATCTCAGCTTAATAGGTAGTGGGTCAACATTTTGAATCTTGGCTCTCTGTTAAAAGCATATATTTTGTGTGTGGCTGCGTGTGTGTTCTGTTGAACCTAAAACTAGCCTGCTTCTATCAAACTAAAATGTGTATGAAGCCCATCTGGAATAAAAATAAAGAAACAGTTATTTTTTGATATGACAACTTTACAAATGAAAAATTCTGATTTTTTACTACAAACATAGAAGTGCAAGATTGTAAATCTGGGGGTTATTCTCAGCATGTTTGACTAATTTCGATCACCCGAAAAAATATAGAGGGAGGTAGAAGACCTTTAAATCAGGCTATATAACTAATATTGTATTTTTGGTTTGACTGATCAGTAGGTACCGAAGTTCAAGTTGGAGGCGAAGTGTCTGTTCTCAGGCGTCCCAGTGAGATCCTAGACCCTGGAGCGGAAGATCTTTAAGTCTGAGTCGACACCCATCTCCACTTAAACTATAATTGCTAACTCTTATTGGGGTCCTAGAACAATATCAACGTGTTTAATGGGATTTGATTAGTGGTTCTATGTTAACCAAAAACTTGCTGGTTATGAGTTTAAAGTGTGGATCATTTTCAATAACTTCTGACAGATTTAAAGCCATGAAAGGGTATATACGATAGATTGATTTGGATATAATGAATGTTACCACAGGAGTACAGGATACACCAACATTGAATAGATATTATCGAAGTGAATAAGGGACAATAGCTAAGACTAAAGACCTGTTATTATCAAACAATGACACAGATGTTGAAGCAATACATGATGTGAATCAAGTAACCTTGTTTGTTTACAAAGGCGACTGTCAGATACTTTCAGGTTTGAAGATGAAGCCCAAAATTGTTACAATTGTTACAAAACAACATTGTTGTTACAGTTTCAAAAGGTAAATTTAAATAGTTGAATAAAATTGATCGGGGAGGCTGTGGTCGTTATCAAATAGAGGTTTTGGTGGACTTTTAACACATTTCACCCATTCTGGTCCCCTTTTAGTTTGACCCGTTTTAGATAAAGCCAACTCAAATTGACCATTTATAAGTCAATAATGGGTCAAAATGTAAGTTTAGATTGAAGGATGTTCTTTTGGGTAACCATGGTTTCCAACCTATCCTTGGGGTTTGAAGCCACCGTCACACAAACTTAAACTAGGTAAAGCCCTCCCCTTTTCAGGATGTCGGCGTGGCCAGATTGAAGGATTTGGTTCAGGTCTGGTTCGATTCCTACTTAAGAAATGCATATTTTGTTGTTTGAAGCTTTACTCAGATGCCCCATGATTCTTTGAGTTACCTAAAAATACATTGGAATACCGAAGATAATACCAGAAAACATCAAAATTTGGTTGCATAAGTACACATAGTATGAACAACCAATGCATGGACTAACATATGTTAAGAAGTAGTTGGATATCCAATCGTTAAAGGACTGGGGTTGAATAAGAAGAGATTGAGGGTGTGTTTGTTATGGAGTTTTGGGCATAGGAATATAGCAGAATTTTTTGTTTGGTTCAACTATGGTATTTTTGGTGAAATTAGTTGCATATTGAGCTTATTATCGTAAAATAACATAAAAAGACCTCAAACTGAATTTAAATATTTTCCAAGTTTTTTTGTGTTCATTAATAATACTAAACGAGTACCCGTGCATAGCAACGGAATTTTATAGCGACAGATCGTTTAGTGATAAAAAAAAGTTTATGGGTTATAAACGAAAACTAATAAAAGTTTGAAGATTTGGGGAATAAACATAATGTTTTGAAACCCGGTTCGACCTGGGTGGTTCAACCGGTTGAACCGTTATGGTCGAAAAACGGGTCGATTTAAACCGAGTCAACCCGATGGGTTGGGTCAAAAACGGGTCAACCCGCCTGGTTTGAAGCGTCCCGGGTCAACCCGATTTTCGATGTGTATTAATAGTTTCCTTTTGAAATATATGTTTTCAACATATCTTTTTTTAATTTCAACTTTAACTTTTTAGTTTTTACAGTTAAAAGAAACCCAACCACTGGGCACACGATCTGTGGTGTAGACCTAATTCCACCAGTTTGTATCGGTTTCAACAGGTCCTCTCTAGTTCGTTTTTGGATGGCTTTTATTGGTTAGCCTAACCGGTGGCGACACCGGTTCCTGGTTGAACCCTTTGGTCCGGTATGGTTTTCAAAACTAAATATACCATCAACTTGTTAGCTTATATGAAGCTTTGTGTGTTTTATTAATTATTATAATGTGTATAATAACATTTACTTTTCATTTTAGGGTGTTTTAAAAATAACATTAATTAGTGTTTAATTATTTTATATTTTGGATTATGTTGTAGCTTGTTTAAATTGTAAATTGTGAAAATTTTATTGTACTTTTTAATAAGGGGTGTTTTAATTGGTTGTTTTTAATTTGGTAGATATGCTTTTAATTGGTTGTACAATGTGAATAAATTATTGTGAGGTGTTTTAATAAAAATATTAGACTAAAATACACCGTTGGTCCCTAAACTTGGCATGGTGCATCGTTATGGGATAAAACCAGGCCTTTTCATCGCCATGGGTCCAAACCTTGGCCATTAAATGCCAGAATCGTCCCTTGACCAGAATTGGGACAGTCAAACCGATTTCCTTCGAGGGTATTATAGACCATTCACTTTTTTGACCCAACCTTCAACCTAGGGACCAATTGTGAGTATGGCTACTAGCCGTTTCTTCCCTGATACACTGCATTTAATTTCGCGGGAACCAATACACCCACCCAACAAACAACTTTACCAATCACATAAAACCACATTATCCAGAAACGATAAACTGCAAATCGAAATCAAGAATATAAATCCTCATTTCCAGAACTCAAAAGACCAACCCAACTTCCAACAAAATCATGTCGATCGATCGTTTTACCAACATGCCAGATGAAGTGATCACTAACATTTTGAATCGGTTGCCTTTGTTAGAAGCGGTGAGAACCTCTAGTTTAGCGCGAAACTGGAGGTCTAAGTGGACTTTGCTCACCGATGTCATACTTGATGAGGATTTCTTTTATTATTTAACATACGAGTTTGATGGTAGGCTTGTTACTAGATTCTTAAATCGGCTTATGGGTCCAATAAGAAAGTTTGTCTTCGCTGTAGAGCCAAGATCAATTATTGGAATAGACAACTTTCATTATGAACAGATTCACGAGTGGCTCTTGTTTTTGGCTGACAATGGAATTGAGGAGCTGATTATTACAAACTGGTATGGTGACCCAGTTACGTTCCCAACCCAACTTTACTCTCATACTGAGTTGAAACATATGGTACTTCATGTTTGTGCTATGGCTACTTTGGAATATTTTCATGGCTTTCCAAATCTACCGAGCCTAGAATTGATTCATGTCAATTTTCTAAGCGGTACAGTTTGGGACTTTATTGCTGGTTGTCCCTCACTTGAGTCTCTTAAAACGAATCGTCCTAGTACAAACGAGATGAGACTATGGGATATTGCAAAACTTGGGAATTTGAAGAAGTTACATTTGTCATTAGGTCGTTATAATGTTGTGACAACAATCACAACATCCGATATCTTTCACTTGACAAGACTACAAAATCTTGAGACCCTTACATTGGATTTTGGTGATTGCACGGTAAGAACAATTTCAGTTTTACAACTTATAATGTTATAGAGATGTGTAACAGTAATGAAATTTAATCTGTAAAACTTCTTGTAGTTGATACATGAAGCTAATCCTAGGATGAAGGTGCCCTTTGTTTCCCTGATTAACCTTAAGCTGTCCGATGTCGATTTTGGGAATAGTGTTATGGTAGCGTTCACCATTGTAATGATTCGGTCATCTCCGAATTTGAAAATGCTGGATACCAGAGTAAGTGTAATGCTGTAATGCATATGTATCAAATAAAACATTCCTAAATTGCCATGTTTGTGTATCTCAACACTATTTGATTTTTCAGGCTGCAAACACGCTTAGTGATCTACATTTGCAAAAAATTTCCACTGTTGTAGACACAAACACGTTCAGCCATGGTCAGCTACAGACGGTGGTGTTTCTAGCTTTTCCCAGAACAGAGCATGAAATAACTTTAATAAAGTGTATACTTGCGTGTTCCCGGTCGCTAAAGACAATCAATATTAGGCAAAGCGATAGGAGTCATGATGGGAATGAAAATACCAGGAACAACTGGGAGTTGTCTAGGAAGCTGTTGAAACTCCACCGAGCTTCCCCCACAGCCGTGGTAGATTTCTTTGACTGGTTGTAGTTTAAGTTTGGGTTGAATACCCTTGGACAATTAATGTTGCAAAATAGTTTTGGTAATTTTGTACAGTAATTATTTGTGCGTATTGTAGGTGATGAAAGTTTGACATTCGAAAGTCAAACTTTCATTTAGCATTTTAATTTGATTTTAGCAAGTAAAACTGCATTTCCAGTTTACTTTAGTTAGTCAATACTTGAAAATGGTGAATGTGTTAACTGTGAACGAGAGTCGTAATGTCGGAAGGATTGAAAACCTTTGGAAGATTAAGTGCAAAAGGCAGAATGGTATTTGAAGTTTGATGATAAGGATGCCTAGTGGAATGTTCAATAATATATAGAATGGTATTTGACTTTGTAAAGTCAATATTGCAAAACCATTACTCAATATTTGTTTTGGAGTGAATTGATAATTTGATATGTTTTAGAAGTTTGACTTAATAAAGTCAAACTTCTAATGGTTTTACGTAAGTTGGCAACTTGAGGGACCAATTGTGTATTCTAAAGTGATTATTGGGCGGGAGTTTTAAGTATGACAACTGCAACCAAGACAAATTCAGGGACCGAGTGTGAAAAAAAAGTAACTATTAGACCCTTGACCGTCTCTTACCGGAGACGATATTAACTAGTGCACACCAAACGATAAACTCATCTACCACTTTTTTCACACACAAACAATTTTCCAATGGCAGATTTCCCCATTTTAAACCAACTCATGGAGGTTGCTGATTCCCCAAATTTGAATGATCGTATGGCTATATGGTTTGAAGAAGAGGCTACCCAAGAAGGGATTCTGAGGAAGATAGTTCTTCAGTGCATCCAGCATATGAAGACAAGAATCATCAAGCGTAGGGAGCTGATAGAAGAGAATCAAGCTCTGGGACCTCGTGGAATTGCGCTTGACTGTGTGGATGCGCTGACCAAAATCCAGTCGAGGCACACAAACCAACTTGCCCAACTCATACAGATTGTTGGTCAAACAGATGAAGGTATTCGGTTCAACCAAGAGTTTGTTAAGAAAATGGCTGAACATAATGCCTGAATTTTTGGTTTTCCATGGGGTAGATAAAGGAGGTCTTTTGGGTGATACTTTTGGGAATATAGGTTGCTAAAAAGGGTATGTAAATTAGATTTGATGTAGTTGGTTATGATGTTTAACAGACTTTATTAATGATAAAATATCATTTGGGTTATGTGTTGTTTAATCTGTTCTTGTATTGTGATATTGGGTGTATTTTAGTATAATTAGTATCAACAAAACCAAACATCCCCTTATATCAGCAAAACCAAACAGGCCCTTGTATCAGCAAAACCAAACACCCATTGTATCAGCAAAAGCAAAGACAATGGTTTAAAAAGATGTGGTGAAAATGCAAATACTTTAGCACTAAATCATAATGTATCAACAAACATCTGCTTGTATCAGCTAAACCAAACGGCCCCTTTTATCACCAAAAGTTGTTACAGCAAAACCAAACACCCCCGTATCAGAAAAATTAGAGGCAGTAGTTTCAAAACACGGGTTGAAAATGCAAACGCTTTAGCAGTAAACAACAATGTATTGACAATGGTGTATTGTAACCTCTTGAATTTTGACTTACCAAAGTCAAACAAACTTATGAAAACCAACAAATTGTAACCACTCATGAATCAGTTCAAACCTATTAAGAAATGCAAAACGATTTCAAACACAATTACTTAAATAAGAACACAAAATTTTATTCATCGATTTCATGTTCTCAAGAACTACAAATGTTTACTATCATCTAAACATACACTTAGCTAGACCCACAACTCTCCCTATCATCGTTTTCCTTCTTTTCCTTCCTTTCCTTAAGATATTTAAACAAAATTTCCAGATTTTTAATCCTTTCTCCCAAATCTTTAAACTTTGATAACAACATGTCATCCTCTTCCTTCTCCTTCTTAACACCCAAACGCTTTCATTTGCGTAGTCTGCTTTCCTCAACGAACTCAACAAACTCTTCCCCTTATCGTTTTGTGCCATTATTGTTTTTCTTTTTGCTTTGGGTAGATTGTGTGTTGATTGTATTTTAGGGTTCACTCTTGGTCGTAGCCGATACATATATGGCTGAAGGTTGGGTTACATTTTAACTAGGTTGGGTCAAAAGAGTGAATGGTCTATAATACCCTCGAAGAAAATCGGTTTGACTGTCCCAATTCTGGTCAAGGGACGATTCTTGCATTTAATGGCCAAGGTTTGGACCTATGGCGATGAAAAGGCCGGGTTTTGTCCCATGACGATGCACCATGCCAAGTTTAGGGACCAACAGTGTATTTTAGTCAAAATATTAATTACACTATGTATTTATCTCACATTTGACTTTCAAAATTTCACTTTTCAAGGTTTGACCATACACTCTTTATATGTAGTATAGAAGATATTGAAAATATTTAAGTAATTTGATTAATTACTAGCTTTACTCATTATTGAAACCTCTTTTCATTATTCTGAGCTTATCTATATTTATACTACATATAATAGAAAAATGGTCAAAGGTGAAAAGTTGAATTGTTGAAATTGGTCAAATCAGAGAGAAATGCATAGTGTAATTAATGCTATTATTAAAACACCATGTTACTTAAAAGTACAATAATTTATTCACATTGTACAACTAATTAAAAGCACAAAATTAAAAACAACCAATTAAAACACCCCTTACTAAAAAGTACAATAAAATTTTCATAACGTACAATTTAAAGAAGCTACAACATAATCCAAAATATAAAATAATTAAACACACTAATCAATGATATTTTTAAAACACCCTAAAATGAAAAGTACGTGTTACTATCAGGGGCGGATCTACACTTCACCTAGGGTATGCACGTGCATACCCTGCGTAACTAACTTGAAGTGTTAAAAAGGTAAAATTTACGTGTTTTCATAAGCAAGTTTGCTAAGGTGCATACCCAGTAGAAAGAGTAAAAAATCAGGGTGCATACCCGACTTGAAAAAGAAGATAATGATTGATGACTGTGATTCTTGAGGAAGAAAAGGAAGCAGTAGGTTATGGGCGAGGATGAAGAAAGAGTACTGAAAGAACATATTTTTATTTTTTAAGCAAATATTAAACTAAAAGTTGATTTGAAAAGTGAAGACTCAAGAGTCAAGACTCAAGAGACCTCAAGATTCCAATTCCCAATACCATTTTTATGCACAGTGCATTGACTAAGAGTATTTAATTACTTTTTCCAGTCAAGTTACATACATTAACTTAGGGCCCGTTTGGTTTAATGGTTTTGCTAATTGGGTTAGGGATTAAAGTGAAATCATTTGTTTGGTTTAGGTCTGTCGGATTTGAAATTGGGACTAACTCCGAAAAATAAGGGATATATAAAAGTCATGTGGATAGCTTACTTTTAACCTTGGATTTCTGACAATCTCACATGCATGTTCTCTCTCATTTAATTTTTTATTTTCTATGTATAAACGTCATTGTCACATGTGTATTTTATCTCACAAAAATTAGTAATTTTTATTTTTATAGTGAGCCCATTCATAATCTATTTATTTTTTATATTAAAATAATAATAAATTTTAATCATAATTTATATCCCAATGTACAAAACAAACAACTTCTATACTTTCAAGCCAAACCCAAATCCTAATCCAAATTTAAATCCTAAACCCACCTATATACCAAACGGACCCTTAGGCAATATGTTGTTAATATCATGTATGTCTAAAAAGAATGGTGTTTAGATTTTAATAACAACTTCTTATACATGCTTTTTAAATTTTAATAACATCTATGTAATTTTCAAATTTAAAGTATGGTGTTTAGACAATCGGGAATTTTGGTCATATTTTAATTTCATGATGTTAGAAAATACTCCGTACGGTGTTAGCATCATTTCATATAGGCAATATGTTGTTAATATCATGTATGTCTAAAAAGAATAAGTAAAAAAAGAATGAATTACGTATGGCAAAGATACTAAAAATCATTCAAATGAATAAAACTGTTTAAACGTAAGTGACTTTATCGGTGTCCAACTTTGTAGATTCTGTTCCCAAGATTTTGAAATGAAAGAAAAGAAGAGAAGAGTTAAAAATGGGCAGAAAATAAAAGGAGATGAATGAAATTAAATTTTTTATATCATGTTCCCGAGTTATGAGAGAAAAGAAGAGATAACAAATGATTTTACAATTATACCCTTAGTAATATATAAAAGTTATGTTTTTTATTAGGTCATTTAAGTAATTTTGTTTATTTAGAGCTTCATAATATAACTTCTCTCCAAATCATCTCACTTTTGGGAAGAAAGTTTTGGAGAGAAGTTTAGCCAAAATTACTCTCCTCTTCTCTTCTCTTCTGTCCTTCTTCTCTTCTCTTCTGTCCTTAAAAAAACTCAGGAACATGAATTTATTTTGTTTTCTGCCAACTTCTTTTCTCTTCTTTCAAAATTAAAACTCGGGAACGCAGCTACATCTAGAGAAAACTAGTATTAGTGAAATAGCTAAAAAAGCGATCAAAACAAACAAATTTTTTTTAAAGTTCAACATGACCCGACCCGACCCAAAGGCCACTTTAACTGATCACCATCCAAGTTGGCCGTTATCTCGCCGTTCAAAAAAAAAAGTTGGCCGTTATCTCATATCTATCGATAGTGCATACCCTACATAGAAATCCTAGATCCGCCACTGGTTACTATACACATTATACAAATTAATAAAACACACAAAACTTCATACAAGCTAACAAGTTGATGTTACATATAGTTTTGAAAACTGGACCGGACCAGACCAACATGTTCAACCGGAAACCGGTGTCGCCACCGGTTCGGCTAACCAATTAAAGCCATCCGAAAACGAACCAGAGAGGACCCGTTGAAACCGATACAAACTGGTAAATCAGGTCTCATCGAGATGTATTTATGCGGTTAATCGTTATAGGGTACCCGACGCCAAAACGCGCGAGTACCCTGCTATATACTATACATAAAGGAAAAGACAAAAAGTAAAAAGTGAAAAGTTGAAACTAAAAATGAAAATGTTGAAGACATATATTTCAAAAGGAAACTATTAATACACATAAAAAACCCGGGTTGACCCGGAACGCTTCAAACCCGGCGGTTGACCCGATTTAATTTGACTTGTTTTCGACCCAACCTGTCGGGTTGACTCGGTTTAAATCGACTTGTTTTTTTGATCAGAACGGTTCAACCGGTTGAACCACCCGGGTCGAACCATGTTTCATATTTGACAAAATTATATGAGAAATGATAAAGTAGTTGGGGAACCCGTGACAAATTTGGAAAAATGATTGACGAAGTAATTGTAGTTTTTTGTTGTTTATTTTGATTTGACATATGTACGTTGTCATTTGTATAATGTTATTTTGAAAAATGTTGATCTTGCATCACTTAAAGGACTAACATATATGAATCGTCTTTTAAAAGTTAATATATATTGCAGAGCCCTTTGTCATGTATATCAATAATGTTATATAAGTTTATTAGAATCATAAAAATTAAATAGTATTGTTATCTTTAGCGATAATTATTTGTACCCGAAACAAATAGTTGTGAACAATGTTTAAATATCTATGCAAATTGATAGTACAAGATAATCTTATTATGGTGATATTAAATTTGTAAGGTTACACGTTTAAAAGCCACACACCAAATAATAAACGCTACACATGTAAAAAAAATAGTTATCACTGCCTAAATTACTAACAAAACAAGAAAATGCGGTCACACACATTGGCTATATCTCTAAACTGCAATATAATATTGTCAACTACATAATACCGTTGCTTTTTGTAATGTTTGAATCTATTATTACTAAAATATTAATAACTTAAAAGTTAAAACAATCCTATTAGAAATATAATCCCACATTTAGATCGACTCCGCATAATTTTCTTGAAAACTGTATATTCTGCTGCTATGCAACCACGTATCAGGATTATAGTTATTCGAAAATGATTCCCTGACGCTACAAATAAAGTTTGTTAAAAGAAACTTATGGGTCGTCGGAATTTTTGCAGAAACAAGACACCCGTTGCCGCTAGGGGTGTTATCGGGTCGGGTTATCGGGGTAGTCGGGTCAGATTGAGTCGGGTTTTGAATTTTTCAAAGTGACCCGCAACCCGACCCGATTAAGAATCGGGTTATCGGGTTCGGGTGGGATTCGGGTCGGGTTATGTCGGGTCAGATGATTCGAGTTATCGGGTGACCCGATTAAGTAACAGTTGTAAAAAAACATCAATTATTCTATAACACTTCATTTAGCAACAACTGATGTTTAAATGAATACTCTAACTACAATTCTTGCCAATATTTCACGTACTGGAATGTTATACGATGTCCTTTGTGATTATATCTTCCTATTATATAAAAAGAGGACCAATTTTGACTGTAGAGCCTTTAGAAAAAGACACGTCAGCGTCTGTAAAGCCTAAAAAAAGACCACGTGTCGTGTACCCTCTTGAGCTTTTGAGCATCACACCTCTCTATTCACCTCTCTATTCTCTCCCATTCATTTCATAACCCAACATTTTTTGTATACATCTATTCTATTTCTCTCTCTAACAAACACACATATTAACAGCTCCAATCTTTACATTTTGAAGATTTTTGCTCAAATATACTCAACCTTTGTCTTCAAATTTGTAAGTAAACATGTTTTTTTTTTAGATCTATGGATTTTCATACGTTGTCGGGTTTGCAGGAAATATGTGTATATGGCGGGTGTGCGTATCTAGATGTGTGTGTAGACTTTATGCATATGTTACCATGTTGGATCGCCGAGGTTGCCGGAGGAATCAACCAGGGAAGATGACTGGAGATCGAAACATGTTTACTGTAGGAATCAACCACGGCTTTGTCTTCATATTACAGTAGGAAATGAGGATTGTGCTAGAGCTAGATCTGAAGAAGTAAAGTATGTCAGTAGTAAAGTAGCATATTACTGTATTTGTTGCTTAGGTTTATAAGGCTTAGGCCGTCTACACAATCTCTTTTTCTTTTTATTTTTATTGGACGTTTCTTTGAATCTAACTTCCCTATGCGTGTCTTCGTTTTTTATAGTTGCAGCCGGGCCGTACATCTTTTTTTTTAGAAGTTAATGATAACTTTAGTCAAAAAAAAAATCCAAGGTACATACATACCTTTATATTCAGTTTTAATGGGTGTTAAAAGGCGACCATGCATTTAGTAATGATATTCCTTTTTAAGCATAGATTTTATACTCAAGTTTGAGATTGTATATGGATTTCTTAAAGGAAAGTAAAGATAAATAATTTCAAGATGTGTGATGTAAAATTTTAAATTGTTTTTTTTTTTGGGTAAAATTTTTTAAAGGGATAGCTAAAACTTCATGTTTATGTAGTCTGTGATATGATATTTAACACTCTTGTGAAATGGAAGAAAATATTTAGGGGTACATAACTGTGTTCTCCAGTTTTTTCATTAAAGAAAAGGGAAGTAAAGTGGGAGTAAACACTTTACTTCCTTTTCCGCCCACTTTTGGAAGGAAACCATTTACTTCCAAAATCACACAAATAAGCCTAACTTTACTTCCATTTCATTTTCTTTTTCTCCTTAAGTAAAACTCAAGAACACAATGTGGAAGTAAATATCTTCACTTTACTTCCCTTTCATTTTCTTTTCTTTAATGATCCGACTGGAGAACACAGCGTTAAGAAGCATACAAGATCATGATAGATTTTTCATTTTGGTTTCAATAATCTACCTATTATTTTAAACCGATCTCTGATATTGTAAATTTTAAAAGATGCACAATAACTTGATAGTTATATCTTTAATCATAATAATATAAATCAATAATATGCACCGATATAAACAAAAAGACTGATGGCAAAATTTGACGAGCACAAATTGAAAAGATAAGTTCCCTATGCGAGTGGCAGACAAACTTTCAACAGTTGGTAACCTGATTGCGTGATTAACGGAAAGGTATGGCACCTGCTGTAGGCTCCATATCTTGTCAAGTGTCAATTGACTTTTTAGGTTTTGATGTTTTATTTTCTACTACCAATTTACTATAGTTGTTTACAGTTGAGTACTACATATTTATGATTTTCTTTAACTCATAAAATGGTAACAAGTTCAAATATATTAAACCAAAAATACTTCAAAGTAAAACTCATTATCATCAAATCAAGTATAAGCTAAATTATCAGTGGCTTGTGGTCTAGTGGTTGAGACTTAAGTAGTTAAGTGAGCCACAAGTGAGAGTAGTACCGAGTGGGTGACCTACCGGGAAGTCCTCACTTATGGACCATAAGCTCCACTGATACCTAGGCAATGAAGAGGAGAGCCTGTAAGCCATTAGCTGCGCAGGTTCGAATCCAAGCCGGCCCCGGTTTTCATCCGACCGTTACTCTAGCGATAAATATCGTGTAGAGGCGGCACGGTTTCCGGGCGGACGCCGTTATTAATCCCCACTACGCCAGCGTGGACCCGGTTAAGACAACATAGTCTGGGTACGTGGAGGATGAGGGCCTGCTTTAGGGCAGGTGTGACTCTAATCCAAAAAAATGAAAGTCACCGTTAAAAAAAAAAAGTATAAGCTAAATTGATTGCTTTTCTAAATTTATTAGTACTAAAGTAGTACTCCGTACAATTTATGTCTTTCACTTATCATTTTAATTTTTATATTCGAATATACTTTAAATAGTTTATCAATAAATACATTTTCTATCAAGTACGGAGTAATAAACTCATGCATGTTGGATATTAGTGATCAGTCGTACAAGAGAGTAGTTCAATTTGGTTTGTGATCAAGATTTGATTTTATTTTGTACTGTGCATGTATTGAATGATTAAATGGTCAATATGGTAGACTTTATCCAAGTAGAATAATATATAGAATATGAAGCAACAGTTAATATACTTGTATCAACTAATTTGAAAGTATATCTTACAATATTCGGGGTAACAAATTGTAAATTCAGGTATGTATCGCAGGTGCACGATAGAAAAGAGACCGAGATTTCATAAGTAATTTTTGTGCATGCAAATGATGAACAACTAAAGACGTTTTGGCAATATGCAAAACGAGCAGTTCTATTATAGTATACAAAAGTTGCGAATGAGATATGACGAAGAAATATCTTATGGAACGATACATCAAGAATGAATCAATGGTTAGAGACTCAAAGGCGGGTTTAAAAGTGTACAAGGAATGTTGTTTATCTTTGGCTTTTTGGGAAATTGTGTGTTTCTCAAAGTGTGCATTTGTATTCTTGTGGATATTTTTTGTAGCGGTTATGACTTTTTGTAAATTTTGATTCTTAAAATTACATCTAACAACAGGGCATGATATATATTTGTCCTTATAATTTTGAGTTGCTATAAATTTAATGAGCTTATTGAAACTAAGTCCTCATTTTAAGTTGTCAATAGAGGTTTTATGTATCTTCTTTTGTCCTTTCAAATACCAGTACATTTACGGTAAAGTAAACGCAAGGGCCGTGCTTTTGCACGGCAAAGAGATTACCTAGTATCAGATACAACAAAATGACATTCTTGAAGATGCCTGAACCATTGCAATTTGCAACTTGAACCAGAAAGTGACACATTATTTTATAAAATAAGGTATTCATATTATATAAAAATTATATATACAAAATAATAATTTAACAAAAGTTACTGCTGTACAAACGTAAAAACTCATTTGTCTCACCAGGGAAATTAAATATCATATGAGAGTTTTAAGTACCCTTAGCTGAACCATTGCAATTTCAGACTTAACCGATAAGCGATTGTCGGGTCTTATCGGGTTAACCCGATAACCCGATAGCATTATTTATTTAACTCTAACCCGACCCGATAACACTATCGGGTTATCGGGTTCGGGTCAAAACAACCCGACAAGATTTTTTTGACCCGATTAGACCCGACCCGATTAGCCTTATCGGGTTCGGGTTCGGATCAACCCAACCCTACTGACACCCCTAGTTACCGCTAGGCACGGGTACTAGTCTAGTAGCTTATAAAAGTGTTCATAAATTTGTACGACAAACAAAGTTTATTTATAACTTATTTCAAAAGTTCAAGATCTTATAAGCTTTCATAAGCTTGCTCCCAAACACATACCTATTAACCACTCTCTCTCTCCTTATTCTTTCACTATTCTATTCTTTTCATTTTACTATCAAGCGTATCTAATCGTAAACCCGTTCACAAAATAAACTAAACATGAACAAACTAAATGAAAACAAAAGAAAAGTTTATTTGAACGCTAGTAAAGATAATGGGCTTTTTTACGTTTTTATTGGTTACTTATAAGTTATAAGAGTGAAAGTTATGAAAGCATATTATAGGCATGTTATAGCACCGTCACGTCACTTATTGTGTTATAAACTTTTAACATGTTTATACCACAAAACTAAAAAAATGTTCTTCCTCCATATAACATGCTATAGGTTACCTGTGACCTACGTATTTTACCATTTTTATTAAATTTTACATTTTAGAGCAGACGGTATAGTAACATTACTAGCCGCGTTAAACCTCAACGCCGGGGCGTTATGCCCCGTTACCCACACCGTCTGTGGCGTTAGAGCCACGTTAAAGAAATAACGCGGCGTTAAAACTTTTTTTCGTTTCTTTTCTTTTTTTATCTTCCGATTTAAATGAGTATTTTGGTGTGTGTGTTTTAGTGTTGCAGGTAGTTAAAGGTAGAAGAAAGCAGCTTTGGGTTTTTGACAGTTTCAGTCTTGTGGTTTGTTTTTGTTTTTTTTTTCTATTTTTTTCTATTGTTTTTCAAAATTGACAGTTTCAGTTCTTGTGGTTTGTTTTTGTTTTTTGTTTTTTTCTTTTTTTCGATTGTTTTTCTATTCTAAATTTTATTTTTCAAAGAAAAGTGAGGCCCAAAATGTTGAGTTATGGTTTAATCTTGGGAATGTTATGATAAGGAGTGTTTTTTTTGGTGAGTTAAGGTGAAATATTAAAGCTGATGTGGCGCTGACGTGACAAAGGTTAAACCTTGACCTAAGGTCACCACACCAAGGCTGGGCACAGTCGATAGAAAATCATCGGTCGGTCACCAAAATTTTTACTCCTCGACCGATGTTAACATCGGTCGAGTCGACTGTGGCTCTCGGTCATCACATCGGTCGAAGGGAGGAAAAATTGAACATCGGTTCAATTTTCAACCGATATCAATATGCAAACTACCCAACCACTTTTTGCCCGTTTGGGCATTAAAAAAAATAAAAAATAAAATAAAAAATCGACCGTTGGTCATTTAAACTATTATTTTTTATTTTTTTCATCACTCTATAAATACCAACTTCAAACATAATTTCAAACACAATTCACCTCAAACTACTTCTCATCTACATTCACTTCCAACCTCAATCTAATTCTCATCCAACTTCAAAATGTCAAAGAAAAATACCCCACAATCAAAAAACCGACGATCCCGACTTCCCCAAAATGCCCCGAATATGAATTTCTCGCCGGAAAACAACTTCAAATTAACCGGCATAACACCACAACAAAACCGGCCTATTCGCTTTTGTAACACCCCAACCCGAAAAGGGTAAAGATATCACAAATACGGTTTCATATCAGAACCTTAAGTACTATACAATAGCGGAAGCCTTTACAAAACTTACAAAAGAAAATATAAATAACTTAATAATCAAAATAAATCTAAGATCCCTATATTCAAATCTTGCTCTCAGCTCTACTCTCGACCCAGATCAGCTATCCCATAAACTCATCTTGAATGCTTAATACCTGCCGCAGGAAAAGAAATGCGGCTGAGCTTACAAAGCCCAGTGAACAGATATAACAAAACGAAAACTAAACAAAAACAAAAATACGAAATGAAATAAAAAAAACGAATAACGAAGTCACAGCGGAATGAGGATAATGAATCACTGAGGATTCTGCGGAAACACAGACACACAGAAATCCGGAAGAACAAACAACAAATAAGAACAACCACATAGCATATTGATGACACAAACTGAAGCACATCATAATCAACAGGCAATTAATGAATCAGGCAATTTAAGTACATATAAGTCAAACGAAATACCGAAAGCTAGCAGAAACAACTACTAGAAGTAAACATGTCCTTTACACAAGTCAATTAATCTACATTTAACACACTTATCCAATATCGTAGCAGCGGAACAATAGCAGTCAAACGTGGCAGTCACACATACAAATAGAAAACATAGTAGGAAAACTATAACTAAATAAGCAAAAGACATAGCATATCAATTAGCAAGTTATCAAGTCAGATATCATAAGTTAAACCATTTCCCAGATCAAACTTTAGTATAGACAAAATTTAAACATGGCAGATCAAACATAAGCAGATACGAACACCAACGGATAATCAAAGTTCACGAATTATCTGAACAATTATACATAATGAACTTACAGAACAATCAATTATACACTAGCATAATCATCATACAGATCAACAAGGTCACATAATGGTAAACTAACATATAATCAGATGACAACATGCGAATCACATTTAAACATATTAATCATATCCTAGCATGGCAAACAGTAGTCACATAAACATGTCAAAGCATAAACACATTCAATAAACATATAATAATTCAGTATGTAAATGGAAACATTGACAAATACGGAATCATAAACCGAATATCTAACACAGAAATAACAGATACTGATTTAGTTATCTACCACGAGCCCAAAACATATCATATCAGAAGTAACTTTCTTATTCGGAGGGGTGACCTCGGAATACCTTATATAATATGAGGGGAGACCTCAATAACAAATGGAGTAGTTAGCTCCCAGAATTTGTGAAGACGCGTATTGCACACGATATCATTCACCAGACAAATCATATCAGATAACAGATCAGATCTAGGATGCATCCATACGCCCCAACAGACAGATAATGGCCATACTATCAATAAACAGATAACAAAAAGGGACGTGGCAGAACATCACTCTACTGTCCTAGAGTCATGTCAGCGGTGCATCACTGACACGGACATGGAACCCCCATGACTAGTGAAATATTTGGCTCGGGTGTCAAACTATCTTAGGTCAAACAGATTGTCATAAATGACACAGATCATAATTCATCATAAAGGTCAAACAGATTTACAAATCGGAGTTTTCGTATCATAAGTTCAAATCAGATGTTTCATGGTTCAATAAACAGAGATTTCAGATAAGCAACGGATCAAACAAATCAGAAAGGGTTCATATCAAATGTTCAGAAATCAAAGGTTCATACCACAGTCACATATCATACGTTCATAATCAGAGGTTCATAATCAGATGTTCATAACCAGAAGTTCATAATCAGAAATTCATACTCAAACATAGCAAAGTTCAACAAACAGAAGTTCAGACAAACAGAGATTCATATAAACAGAAGGGAATCATAGCAATGGCATAGGGAATCCTAATAAGCAGAAGGAAATGACAAGAAAAGGAGATCATGAGAAAACCTTTACTAAAAAGGTCAGGATATCTGTACCTTAACGCAAATGAGGGAAAAGCAAATGAATGAACGAACACGAAGATACGACGCCACGTCTTCTTTAATGAATCTACACGGATTACGATTCGTATAATACTTATTAGCTCCTTTTATAAGCTTCTTATGACTTTGTAAGTGTGTTACTTATTGATATCATGTTTTATCTTTCATTTTCTTAAACTCATATTTGGACCAGACTTTAACGATTTTTATAAAATACTTACTTAGCTCAAATGAAATCAAGCAAAATCCCAGGGTTCCCATATGAGTTAAAAGACTCTCCAAGAATTGGTGGGTTCTATTTCCATGCTAAATGGCCTACGGAAAATCATAAGTCCAGACCGGTCCAGAACTCACCCAGATTTACACACACCAAAAGTATGGCCCCAACAAACACACTCACCCTACTCAACACATCAAACCAAAAGCTACAGGTGTCACACCATATATAAATATCATATCCACCAAAGGAAAAGTTCCAGAACCTCATAGATTAAATACTAAAAATCATTTACTACATCATAAATTTCAAGTTAGCAATTCAGATTCAGACACCCTAACTCCAAAAATATAAAAATCATACTTCCACGTTTGCAAATGATACAAGACTTATTTTTCCAGAAAGCTATTTCAAAGTACTACAATTTAGACTCAAGAATCACTCAAAAACATGAAAGTATCATCAGATAACACCTAGATAAATCCAACCTAAATTTCAGACCCGTTTCCTTAGCTTTGACACTTGATCTTGTAAAATTCAAAAATACGACTTAGACAACTCCGATTTCGACCAAACCACTTGGAAAACTTAACTAAGATATAAAATAAACTTTTCCAACAAAAACCCAGATCGTTGCACTTATAAATATCGATCTATAACCCACACAATTTTGACATATGATGCTGTCAAGTTTTAGGGTTCATATTAGGCCATCATAACACATGTTTAGACCATTAATTACACTTAGGGTTCCATTCCAATTAGGGTTTCGAATTTATTAGGCATGATAACATTTATATTCGCTTGTATAAACATATGTGTGTCGTGTATATGAATTCAAAAGAGAGGAAAGCATGCGACTCATCAAGAAAACAATTGAAAAGAAGGAACGAGATCAAGGATGCTACGCGATACCTTGTAGCCTGATGAGAAAAGAACCAAGGAACCATGAAGATACGCCCACTCCTAGGCCACCAGGTCACGACCAGGAGCAGCACCAAGCAACCTCCCTTTGCCCTAGCAGACTCACGACCATGATTAGGCTTTACCACAACCCACGACCAAGAAAACCACGCCTAGCTTCCCTTTTTGTCTTAGCACTCCACGGCAGCAATACCAACACCCTTCCTTGAGCACCTTGCTTCATTCGAATGGGAGGAAAAACTCCATGCCGTCACATTAGATAATGGGAACTAGGGTTTCATGTGGACAAGACTTGTGTAATGTTAGGTCACGAATAAAATGAGGGGGAGGGGGATATACGGTTGTTTTAGCCGAACCAAAAGAAAAAGAAACATGGGCCAAAAACCAAACTTAGTTGGGCTTCAATTAGGTTGAAATGTTTATGTAAAACTCGGCCCATGTACATGAGTTTTAATGTTTACGAAAGTAATCTTTTGTGATCTCGTACACACGTGTTCTCCAATTATCGTATGGTAGGTTAAAATTTATATTTACTAAGCTTGACGGGTTTTACGTATTTTATAGATATTAAATAGAGGGGCAAAATAGTCTTTTCACGCGTTTATGATTTTTAGGGTTTTACAGCTTTCATCCACAAAGTTTTGAATATCAATAACAACTAGCACAACAAAATCAAAACCAAAACCCGTTTTACGTTAACCGTCTTTTTGTCCCAGCGCAACGTCCTTACACCGATTACCGGCAAGAACCTAGTGGGTCGTCGTATCATCCAAACATGGACTTCATTTATCCTCCTCAACCATATCGACCTTATTCCCCGCTTCGAAGTACTAATCTTGATATGAATTTGGAAGATTTTATGCCGGAGTATCCGACACAAAACTACCAAACTCAAGATGCTTCGATGGGGCAAGGTTCGGGTCACGGTTCGTACCACGGTTGGTACCATGATTCCATTCCCGTTGAAGACGATGATGATGAAAAAACCGACGATGCTGAAGAAATGTCCCCCATCAAACCAAAGTAGCCATCAAGACGTGCTTCAAAGGCCAAGGACAAAGGCAAAAAGCCTGAAGCAAGCAAGGCGAAAGGCAAGAAGATCGTTGAAGCATGGACAAAGGCGGAAGAGATCGCACTTTGTAAAGCTTGGGTTCATGTGTCGAAAAACTCGGAGAGAGGAAACGCCTTGAACCGCTTTCGCTTTTGGGAGTTAGTGATAGAGTACTTTAAAAATGAAACTGGCTCAGACCGAACCTATGACTCCATCACTACCAAATGGAAGAAGAAGATTCGTAATAGGGTTGGTAATTATTGCGCTATCATTGATAATATCAAGAATAACCATGGAAGCGGTGAGAATGATATAGACGACACTTCAAAAGCTCTTAGAGAATACCTACGACATACGGTCATGATTTCACTTTGGAGGAGTGTTCGAATATTTTAAAGGGTCTTGATGCTTGGAAGAACTGTGAGATGCCGGCTTTCCAAACGAATAGTCGGAAGAAAACAAGGGTTCTACCACTGCCTCGGGTTCAACCCAAGCTCGTGATACTTTGGATGTCCAAGATTTTGATGATTTTAATGATGAGGAAGAGACTAGAGAATCACGACCAATAGGTCGTGACAAAGCAAGGACGAAATCATCCTCCTCCTCTCGTGCTGATGATGAACCATCAGAATCATTTGTAAAATCCTTCGCCAAAACTTTCTTCAAATTCAAGAAGCCGTCAAAAGGGGAGAAAGGTAAGAATAAGGAGGGTTTAGAAGATGCTTACATACGGTTGAGGGAAAAAGAACTGGAGATGAAAAGAGAGAAACTTGAGCTCATGAGGCTATCAAAACGGGAGACCGACATAATCTTCTACAATACCCCAGTCGACCCAACTTTGACCGGACGACAACTAGAAGAATTGATGAAAGTCAAGACAACAATCAAGGAACACTACGGTTTAGGTTATTAGTTTAAGTATTGTAATGTTTGTTTTAATTTAGTATTGTAATGTTTATTTTAATTTTAATGAATTTAAATTTGATGTTTAAAATGTTTGAATTTAAAAAAAAAAAAAAAAACGTCGGTCATCGACTGTGGCATCCTGGTCATGTCTGGTCGCCGGAGAGAGAAAACTGATGTGGCACCTGGTGACCTGGGTCATGTCTGGTCACGAGTGTGCCCAGCCTTAGACTCTTATAAACAAACACAAAATACACACATCCTTACTTAAACGAGAAAAGAAACGAAAATTCTGACAACAACTCGTTATGGACATGGCGTGACTATAGCGCCTGCTATCGAGCGCTCTAATTCTTTTTGTATCATATCTATATATTACACGTAAATTTTACCTTCGAAGAATACATATGAAATGTCTTAGTGTTTTGTAACTAAAATTTACATTTTAAGAAAAAAAACCGTCGTTTTGTTAATAAGCTTGGCTTTTTTACATGATTTTCAGAGCTCGAGCTTAGTTCGGATCTGGCCAAGCCAGACCGGAACTAAATTTTGTTGGCTAATATATCAGGACCATTCAAGTTTTTTGGCTTCAAACATGCCTTTTAATTAAGCCGGGTTTAAAATGGGTTTGGACTTTAGAGTAAGGATCAAATCAGAAGTAAAATAAAAATGATAAGGGTGAGAAAAAACCGCAGCCGCATATTTCAGATGCACTAAAGAAATAGATGCATCCCCCCTTAAATTTCTTTTCCTCATTTGAAATGCGTGGCTCAAATTTCTTCTGATTCTTCTTCAATTTCTCTTCTCACTAGATCTCTTCCCTCGGACTTTATCCCATCTACGTTACAAAATCAAACGCGTAAATTAAAACATATAAAGGGGTTTAAAAACCAAAACGTATAAAATTAGGGTAATTCAAACATGGATCGCAAGACGAAGATGAAAATGAAAATGAAAGTGTATGTACTTTTAATCCAAACTTCTTATTTTTTTATAACTAGTAATACGTGAAAACTGATAGATTAATGTGTTATTTATGTTATGACGATTAATTAGAATTAATTGTTAATGGTGAACGAACAGGGATTCGATTACAGCATGATAAAACCATTAACCGACGATGAGTGTGGTCATGATAGTCCTGAATTTTGGCAGTTTCTTAAAGAAAAAGAAGCCTTAGCTGAATCCTGGCAGCACCATTTAAATACTGTAAGAGTTTTTTTTTTTTTTTTTTTTTTTGGGTTAAGAAAAAGAATATAGTTTCTGGTGGTTTGCTAATAATGTTTAGACACGTCTTATTCTACGCTTTTCATTTCTTCAGGTCGACTTATCTCACCTTGGAAGCAAGGTAGGGGTTACATATAAAGACTCAAAGAAATTATATAAGCTCACTAGGGAAGCAATTGCTCTTAAGAAGCGTGTGGAGACACACGTAAAGAACCACAACACCAATAAGCATTCTGAAAATTATTGGTTTCTCTTGAAAACGTCCTTCGTTGGGTTAATATCTACCACAAGGCCAGTAGGGATCTGCCATTTGATTGGATAAAGTGCGTGTTTCATGCCTTCATATTTATATATTTAAATTTTACAAACAAATTAATAATATTATGTTTTCATTCGCCTTGTGATTTTCTTGAACAGGAGGGCTTTTCTTCCGGTAAGCAAGCGGGGTTTCAAGCTTTCTGGCAAAAAGTCCAAACGTTAGGTAAATGTTATAAATAGCGTGAGGCGTGGCATGGCGGCATGACCAAGCCTCACGCCTTTGCGGCTAAGGCGAAGCTTTTGCGTTTATAAGGCGTGACATAAGGCGTTAAAAAGTATGAAAATATTTATATATTTATATCATAACTCATAAATATTTAGTTTACAAAAACATGTGCCATAAGGCGGCGTTGCGGCATGACCAAGCCTCGCGCCTTTGCGAGCCTTTTAGAACAGTGCCGTATACAACTCGCATAGTCTTTTTTTTTAAGGGCATTTCTCGCAAAAATGACAAACGTTCGAGACATAATTTGCAATTTACCCTTTTTTTCTTTACCTTATCTAATTATCCATTCTTCCCTACATCACCGCAGCTGCTATTCTTCCTCATATATTTTAATGAATTATGTGTTTGTAATTTGGCTATTGTGACTCGCGAGTAGCTGGTTTTGATTAATTTCAATAACATTGCCATGGCTTGGTGCCTTTTATTGCATTTAGACAAAAATACGCAGGCATCGACTATATATTGGTGAAATTTCAAAAGGACTATATGTCCGTGTCCATTTCACAACTATGCAGTATGGACTAAAAAGAAGAAAAAGAGTAAGTGATGAAATGTTAAAAGTAAAGAAATGAAATAACCAGGGTCATCTTGAGAGGCCTTAAAGAAAAAAAAATCAAAATTCTAACAAAAAAATTAGAGGTAGAAGATGAATATGGTAAATGGCAAATGAAATGAATAAACAACCCTCGTGTGGAAAGCATGTGACTAAAGATAACGAGCGGACATAAGAGTGGTTACAATTTTAGACTAGCGGCGTGCAACATTTCATAGGTTGGGGAGGAGTGCATTAAATAGTTCAATTTTTGGACTAAACTTGAAATCACAGGGACTAACAATGTAATTTCCCCTAAACATAAAAAGTATCAAAGGGCTCAAATAGCAAATATTGGAAAGATACAGATATGTAAAAAAGATTATGAAATTAGGGCAATTTTAACATGGATCGCAGGAGGGTGCAGAGGAGGATCGTGTATGTACTTTTATGATTCAAAACTTTTTGTTTTTGTGTTTTTGTTTTTACATGTAATGTGATTGATTGGAATTAATTGTTAATGGTGAACGAACAGGGAGGATTTCGATTACAGCACGATAAAACCAATAACCGACGATGAGTGTGGTCATGATAGTCCTGAATTTCGGCAGTTTCTTAAAGAAAAAGAAGCCTTAGCTGAATCCTGGCAGCACCATTTAGATACTGTAAGGGTTTTTTTTTATTTTATTTTATTTTTAGAAAAAGAACATAGTTTCTGGTGTTTTTGTTAGAGTGTTTATTCATTCAATTATAAACAGGTTTGCTAATAATGTTTAGACCCGTCAAAAATAAATAAGTACTTATCGTTCTACTCCGTATTTGTTATTGTTTGTTTCAATGCCAATAGAAGAAGAAGCACACGTCTTATTCCACGCTTTTCATTTCTTCAGGTCGACTTATCTCACCTTGGAAGCAAGGTAGGGGTTACATATAAAGATTCAAAGAAATTACATAAGCTCACTAGGCAAGCAATTGCTCTCAAGAAGCGTGTGGAGACACACGTAAAGAACCACAACACCAATAAGCATTCTGAAAAATTATTGGTTTCTCTTGAAAATGTCCTTCGTTGGGTTAATATCTACCACAAGGCCAGTAGGGATCTGCCATTTGACTGGATAAAGTGCGTGTTTCATGCCTTCATATTATATTTGAATTTTACAAACAAATTAATAATATGTTTCATTCGCCTTGTGATTTTCTGAACAGGAGGGCTTTTCTTCCAGTAAGCAAGCGGGGTTTCAAGCTTTCTTATCCGGATGTAAGAGTTAATAGTATGATAGCTATTAATACTTTTGTTTGCTCTAATAATATGTTGCTCGCTATCTCAAGTGGTGAATCCTAGACTTTTTATGTATTCGGTCCAGGTGGTTGGTTTGTTAACTATTTATTTCACAAGCAAACTCCAAATTTTTTAATTTAATGTAATTTTTATAAAAATGCACCAAGAAAATAGAAAAGACGTATTACATTTTTCATAAAAACGAAAAGAAGAGAGAGCCATCATTGTTAGTTTTAGACACTAAACATGTTTGTTTTACCTCTCTAATACTTCGTTTTTGTGACATATTGATTAATATATTCCAGGTGGAATCAGATGATCTACTCATGGCTACAAAACCAGAAGTTAAATATGTTCCGGTACATACAAACACTCATCAGAAGCCTTGGTATTTCAAGGTTTATCTCAGCTCAATGTTAATCTATTTTAGTTCTCTTGTTTTTCTAAAAATGGAAGTTTGAAAACTAAGTAAATGAATAATGATTTCAATGGGAGAATGGGAGAATTAATGTCACTAACACCGGATATACTTAATGGAGATCATACCCAACACCACCACCTCCTCACTATTCACTCCCTTCACAAATTCAACCGCCAAACACTCGTTGTGATGACCATCAAGCCAAACCACACAAACATATGCCACTAAAATCGTACATTCCTCATAATACACTATGACACACAAACAATGAAAATTGGTTCGGTCATGCATATGACCAAACCATCTAATTTTTGGACCCTTCATTCATTGTTTGTCACCACCGTAACAAGCAAGACGGGTGGTCATAGCCCCTTCACGTGTCAAGGGGGCAGCCTAATAACAACATATGCCAATGAAACCATGAATATCTCTTTAAAAAAAAGGTTGGAAAAATATTCTATGTATAACGCCAATCACAGTATGTTGTTTGATAACATATTGTACTAATGTGAGCAATAATAAAAAGACAAAAATGCCCTCGTTTTACTATTAATTTCAAGTCTTTCACAATTTGACATGAACGAGAGATTGGATGTATTACTATTGGAAACCTTGTTTTACTAAGAGTAAACAGTTTACGATAGTATATAGTACTATGTTTACATGATTGAACGACACATTCACGAGGACTCTGATACTTACTTTTCTCTCTACTCTCTCTCTCTCTTTCTCTCTCACTACACTTACTCATATCAAGCAAATACTTACTATCACGCCGGAGCTTGGTCTCGGACTAAAAACCCGGGCGAGCTAACGATGTCTTGTCTTATTTCAGCCTAGGGACGAAGGAGCAGTTGCAAGATCTCCGAATGAGGTGGGCCAAAGAGCACTTACGGAAATTTGCTCGAACACCAATTCCTTGATAGATATCATGTCACATCATAATTTGAAGAGAACAATTAAAACTTAATTGATATGTGATTATGATTTCTATATATTAAATGTTTGACTGTGAGCTCTCAACTTGAAAATGAAATTCGGTTTGGTTAAAGATTGTTAGATGGTAGATTAAAGCGAGTCTAATTGTAGGATTTGAAACATGGTCACCCTCGAGACCCAATTTAGACTTGGTATCCACATGAGTTCGACAAGGGTTGCAATGTTGCACATGTGGTCGTTCAAGAATTTCCTCAACATACTTGGACCGAGATAAAAACAAGCTTGCTAACGTCCGCCAAGCCGAAATGCCTAGAAAATAATTGAGAGATAGCCAAAACTAGTCATAGCAAATTAGTTTTGTGATAATATCTGACAAGCAATCGTAACCTTAAACCTAAATAGACTCTACACTCACAAACAGACTTAAGTCTTAACCTATCACTTAAGAGAGACATGGAAAACAATAAATATTCTTCATGAATTATGCAAATTGTCATCCAAATCTCGATAATTGTGCTCTTCATGCTATCAGGTTTAAGAGCATGGATACGGTTGGCTGGTGGCTCCGTCCCATGGCACCGGCCCAACCTATGGCGCCACAAATCATATTGTCTCTCACGCAATGGGGGTCACGCCATCACGGGTAAGCCTTTCTTCTTCCTTTCTTTTTTTTTTTTTTTTTTTTTTTTTTTTTTTTTTTATTATTTTTATTAATTTATTTTATTATTTTTCTTGTTTATTATTATTTTTTATTTGTGTTTTATTGGGTTTTGTGTGAACCCATAGTATCACTTTTACCCATGTCACTACTTTTATATTAGGGAGATGTGTTTGTGAATAATAAATTCAGACGTTTTATAAAAAAGTGATGAGGTGACAACATTTTTTTCGCAGCATCAAACCAATAGCACCAACCATACCCCCATGCTCTAATAATTTAAGGGACAAGTTATCATCTAAACCTCGTCGAAATAGCTGCTCCAGCTGCTACTATATCCTACCGAAATCACCACAACTACCTAAGGTATGTAGCAGGCGGGTGTTGAACTTAAGATTTCATCAAACACCTACTACATATACAGGCGCACTAGTCCCTACCCTAATCTTTTAGTTCACGTCACGTTTATTGGTGTTTTAAAAATAGGGAAATTGATTAAAGATATCAGACTATGTGATCCATAATGCCATCAAAACTAACACACTAGCCGGACAAGAAAATGCAGATTTGAGAACAAAACTAACACCACGATGAAGCATCAAATTCTTAAAGATCAAATAAACATCCAAAACATATCTAAGATACCTTGAAACAAACTACAACACGCCCAGGTTACAACCTAAAAAGTTTCTGTGCTCTTTAAAAGCATATAGCGACTGTCCCTGCATCAGCTCCCTTGCTTCGTTACAGAAATACAAAGCACTGAAATGCATACATAAAAAAGATAACATCATCATGTTGCAAAAGACAAGTTCAGTATGTATGCTTACAAAAATGATGGGTGGGAACATAAGCAACTAAACATACAAAGGTTAACTGATCCCGTCTAAATATGGGTTGTAGTAGTCGTAACCACTACAAGTGGTACCCTCGGGCCTCGGCCCTAAGCATCATCCCACTACAGCAATCAGGGTCAGACCAATCAGCTGCAGAAAGATTCATTAAATACTTAAAAATTAGAACATACATATTTTATGAGAAAGAAAACCATCTATCTATAAATAAGAATAATAATAAGAAAAATAATAAAAAGGAGAATAAATAGAACTTGGGATAAGCTTAGGTCAGTTAACCTGGATCAGTCCTTCGTTCACAATCTGGCGGAAAGTGGAACTCAGTGTGTTCACCACGTTTAGTGATAAGACCTATTGAGTAAACAACACATGATACACAACAAAACAATTATAATTAACAAGATTTTTTCCTCACACATGGTGTCAATACTACTAACCTTCCCAAAATCTATCATGGAAAGCTTTGAGGCGATATGTCTCAGACATCGCCAAATGTCGTTGAGGATCTGTAAAATAATACAGACAAAATGAGAGACCCATTTCCTTTCAGATGCTTTCAATTACCCCAGAAAGATCATGCCAGTTGATGAGTTCAATATCACAACAGAAACACAGCAAAGGGAGAATAGAACCTTTCAAAGATACTTCTAATTCTGCCAACCTAATCAGCTTCTCTTTATAGAGATCTGCACAAAAACCTAAATGTTAACAAAGAATGTAGCCAAAAGGTAATCCTAATTAATGTGAAAACTTGCACTAAGACACTTGATGAATGCAACATCTTTGATTAACCTTTCATTAGTAACTATTAATATAACATGGACCAATATAAAGACTTGTGATTTATCCATGTGAAAGTTTTGGTAAAGAAAAGAGAATGTAGCAATTAATTTAATACATGGAAAACGACTAACCGTTCATAGTATTGCACATAGATTTCAGGCAAGACAAGTAAGATGCTGCCATTGCTTTTGTACCTGAATGAACAATAAGGAATTAAGACAAACGACACCGAAAATATTTAAAAAAACCATAAGATAATTAAATTGAATTCTAAGTACGTTGATTTTCAGCCAAAAATGAAAGGATATAAACCACAAGAAGTTTGTAAGCATGAGGCAATCCCTTTTGAAGCATATCTTTTTTTTAAGAAAGCTTTTTATATAAGCCCATATAGCTGGTTGTATAACTTTTTGTAATTTATGATAAAGGCAACCCCCCTTTTAGGTCAATACTGCCAGAATTGTTTGACATTACAAGAGGAAAATTAAATTACAATTGATATGCATATAGAAGTGTAGCATAATTTTTCTAGTATCACATGCACTAGGTTGGTATGATTATGGGTAGAAGTGGCAAAACAGATGGGTTAGATAGCGGGTCAAAATGTTTCGGGTCGAGACATGCCAAATAAAATGTTGGGTCTAATGGATTTGAATCAGATCGGATTGGCCCACGGAACTATAAAATAAAAAGTAATGTATTATGATTTGATTCGGTTTTTCATATAAAAAAAAAACGAGTTTGAACATGATATAATCATACATTCATTAAAAAAAAAAAAAAAAAGCCACTTTAGGCGCTCTTTTTATTCAAGAGAAAGACAATATGAAATGTAACTTAAACTGATATGTATAGTGCTACAGAAAAAAAATAGAATATAAGAATGCTACAGAAAATGATACTCCCAAATTTAAGAGTTCGGTTCAATGTTGGCGGCTCTAGTTATGGGTTCAATCAGTCATAACCAAATCAAGAAATAACCACTTAATTACCTGATGGTTCATAATCAGTAAGAACAAACTTGCACAACATGCTCACACCATCATAGCTATTGCAAACAACTTCAGCCAAGTAGGTGCCAACTTGCACAACATGCTCACACCATCATAGCTATTGCAAACAACTTCAGCCAAGTAGGTGCCAATATTTCCTTCTTCGATGCCCTCTATGATCAGGTAGAAATGATAAAACTGGTATGCTTTTACGTATTTGCACTCCATAAATTCAAAATCATGGAGGTTCTCGTGTTCATCCTTTTTAACATGCTAACTGTTAAAATTTGGGGTAATAATCTGTGGCAAACATGTCACTCTATCAATTGCTAATGGCTTTCAAGTTATGTTCTTTGCAGGCATATTACAGGGGTTTAACATGGACAAAGCATAAGTGGTTTATAGTTCCAAGATTATCATTTCTGCTGAAGCCTCTCTTGTTCCTGCTGAAGTTCACTATTATAGCCGTTAGAGGGGTCTTAGTGTAACTTAATCCCCTATTTAATTAGTCCTTTATTCTAGGGTTAGAAGCACTTGAGTGTGCAGTCTTTTGTATCACTCTCTTCTCTTCTCTTAGATCATTTTCACTGATCTTATCTTGTCTTTACATTCATATGATTATTGTCTCATTGACATTAATCTAATCTTGTAACATTTGGATACTATTAATCTAAGCTGACTATTGCAGCTTAGATCTGAATAAAGTTTCTGTTGTTTATCTAGTGTTGCCTATACTTTCGTACATGGTATCAGAGCTTCAGGCTCATTGATTCTCTTTAGCAACAAAGGTGTGGTTTGGGGTTACTGCTGTTGGCGTAATCACTGGTTATCTTCTGTTTCATATTTGCCCTAGACTAAGTGAATCTAGGGTGAGTGTGATTTGTTCTTCCGCTGCATATTTCTCTGTAAGTCTAAGTCTTACCTCTTCTTTAAACATACAGTACTTAAGTCTTGTGGGTGCAAACGGGTAGACTAACATCTTGATCTGCCACCTTTGAGTGGTACGAATACCTGCTCTGGTTTATCCTAATCCACAGGCTTAGTGCTTGTTGTTTCTTATTATAAAGTCTTATCTTCTTGACTATTTATTCTTATTATCTCTGTCTGTTGTTGTCTGATTATTCTTTGTCTATCTTCTTATATCTGTCTATCTTATTGTTTGTATTATGGCTGTTGGTGATGATAATATTGGTCGTTCTTCCACTGAGAAAAGTCTTGTCTTTGGTGATGCTTTGTATTTGCATCCTAACAATACAAATGGCAATCCCATTATTACTATTAAACTCACTGGAATTGAAAATTACAGAATATGGAATATGGCCATGACTTTTGCTTTAAGGAACCATAATAAGTTAGGGTTTATTGATGGTACTTGCATAAGAGATGATTCGAACCCTAGTCTTGCTAATCAATGGGATACCTGTAACTCTGTTGTGGTTACTTGGATTCTTAATTCTCTTAGTCCTGAACTGTTTGCTGGTGCTATATATGCTAAAACTGCTTATGAAATGTGGAATGATCTTAAAGATACCTATGACAAAGTTGATGGTTCAGCTATTTTTAATCTGCATAAGAATATAAACTCTCTTAGTCAAAGTGGGTCCTCTCTAGCTGATTACTATAACAATCTTAATTCTTTATGGAAACAATTTGATTGTATGATTAGCTTGCCTCCTTGCACTTGTGAGGCCGCACAACATTTTGAAAAACACAATCAACTAATCAAGTTAATGCAATTTCTTATGGGTCTTGATGACTCCTATGTTCACATCAGAAGCAATATTCTAACCAGAGACCCTTTGCCTAATGTCAAAACTGCTTTCTCTGTTGTGTCTGGAGAAGAATCTCACAGGAATGTTTCATCTGGGAATAGCTCTGCTAAACCCAATGCTACAACTTTTAATGCAAAAACCTCTGATGGAGGAAAATTTTTTGATAACAAAAGAGGTTTTAACAACAAAGTTTCTGGTTTTAACACTGGTAACAAATCTAATAGCAGAGGACCAAATATGAACCTCAAATGTACTAATTGCAAAAAGCCTGGTCATACTGTTGATAGGTGTTATGAAATTGTTGGATATCCTGCTGGATATGTTAAGAGAAATTTTAATGGTAAACCTTTCAGCAGTAACAATGTTTCTGCTGAAACTAATCATGTCACTGATAATAGTGCTAGCAATCCTCCTGTCTCTTTATCTAATGAACAGCTCTCAAGACTTATGAGTCTTCTCAATGACAACAATGTGTCATCTGCTAATGCCAACTTGGCAGGTAAAATTTTTTCAGGAACCTTCTTTAATGGCAGTGTCAAGTTTAATGTGAATTTCAACAAGTTTTTTAACAACAACACTAAATCCTTAACTGGAAACATCAGTCTTGGTTGGATTGTTGATTCTGGTGCAAATCAGCACATGACTGTGTCTGATAATTTTTTAATCAATGTTGTTAACATTTCAAATTTTGGCCTAACTGTTGGACATCCCAATGGTACTCAGGCCCTAATTACTAAAATTGGTGATTTAAAGGTCAATAATGACCTAACTCTTTTTGATGTTCTTGTTGTTCCTGAATACAATGTCAGTTTATTATCTGTTCATAAGATTGCTAGAGACAACAAGATGTTTGTTGGATTTAATGAATCTAATTGCTATATACAGGATTTACATCAAAAAAGGATTGTGGGGATTGGTAAACAATACAATGGGTTATATATTTTTGATATAGACTCTACATGTAAGATTACCTCTAATAATTGCATATCTGTTTGTCATGTCTCTAGAAATCTCTGGCATCAAAGACTTGGTCATCCCTCTGACCAAGTCCTACACATACTTAGACCCACTCTTAAATTTGATAGTTCATCTGAAACTGATCATCTCTGTGATACTTGTAATAAAGCCAAACAAACCAGAGAACCATTTCCTCTAAGTGAACATAAATCCACTAAAATTGGTCAACTTGTTCACCTTGATGTTTGGGGACTATATAAAATCACTAGCAGAGATGGTTATAAATATTTTTTAACTATAGTTGATGACTATTCTAGGGCAGTGTGAGTTTATATGCTTAAGGGGAAGGATGATGTTTATGTTTCCATTGTTAACTTTACTCATATGCTATCAAATCAATTTGAACACAATGTCAAAGTTTTTAGAAGTGATAATGGGACAGAATTTGTCAATAATAAACTTCGACAATTCTATCATGAAAAAGGAATTCTACATCAAACTTCTTGTGTTTATACACCTCAACAAAATGACATTGCAGAAAGGAAACATAGGCATCTCCTTAATGTTGCTAGATCCCTTATGTTTCAGGGGGAATTACCTCTAAATCTTTGGCCTGAATGTGTTCTAACTGCTGCATATGTCATAAACAGGTTGCCCTCTTCAGTTCTGTCTGGCAAGTCCCCCTTCTTCTTTGTGTATGGGCATGACCCTTCACTCTCTCTCCTTAGAGTCTTTGGCTGCTTATGCTATGCTACCATTCTCAACGTTTCTGACAAATTTGGTAGTAGATCTGAAAAAAGTGTTCTTATTGGTTACTCAAATGAGAAAAAAGGCTATAAACTCTTGAGCCTAGAAACAAAAAATATTTTTTATTCCAGAGATGTCAAATTTTATGAAACTGTGTTCCCATTCAAAATGAAAAACTCTGTGTCAAAACCTTTTGTTGAAACTTATGTGCCTAAAGATTTAAACCACAAAAATTTCTTTGACTCACAAACAAGTCCCAATGATGAAGGGAGAGTGACATCCTATGATGATAGCACAGTGGTAAGTCATCCCACCAGGATTGATGAACCAGTTGCAACATCTATAGATGATAATACACACCCTGAGGGCAACATATCACATGAATCACATCCTGCTGATGCATCTTCTGATTCTGCTGATACATCTTCGGATTCTGCTGAACAAGAAAGAGGCTTGCCAGCCACTACTGCTAGGAGGTCAACTAGAGTTTCTAAGTTGCCCAGTAATCTAAATGACTTTATTGTTGAAGGAAAAGTCAAATATGGTGTTGAAAAAGTTGTTAATTACTCAAATCTTAACAAAGACAATTACTGCTTTGCTTCTAGTCTTAATAAAAGTATTGAACCTACTTGTTATGAAGAAGCTATCCTTGATAGTAATTGGGTAGATGCTATGAATTCTGAAATTGAAGCCTTAAATGAAAACCATGCTTGGGATATAAGTGATCTACCTCCTAATAGAACTCCTATTGGCTACAAATGGATTTTTAAAATCAAATATAAAGCTAATGGTGAAGTTGATAGATACAAGGCTAGATTAGTTGTTAAAGGTTACAACCAAAGGGAAGGAATAGACTATGATGAAACTTTTTCCCCTGTTGTAAAAATGTCTACTGTTAGATGTCTTATTGCCTTAGCTGTAAAAAACAAATGGTCTCTTTTTCAACTTGATGTTAACAATGCTTTCTTGTATGGAGACCTTGATGAGGATATCTATATGACCATTCCAAAAGGGTTCTGTAATGAGAACAATAAAAATAAAGTTTGTAAACTTGTTAAGTCTCTATATGGTCTAAAACAAGCTCCCAGAAAATGGAATGAAAAACTTGTCAGTGTTTTAAAGGAAAACAACTTTGTCCAATCTGTTAATGATCATTCCTTGTTCACCAAAACAGAGAATGACAAGTTCATTGCTCTTCTTGTTTATGTGGATGATATAGTTCTTACTGGAAACTGTGTTGATGAGATAAACCTATTCAAAGAGTTTCTAAAATCAAAATTCCATATCAAAGACTTGGGAAATCTAAAATATTTTCTTGGCATTGAGGTTTTAAAAACTGAGAATGACATCTGTCTCTCCCAAAGAAAATACTGTCTTGAACTCCTCAAAGAATTTGGTCTTCTTGGGTGCAAACCTGTGTCCACCCCTATGGAACCCAACTCTGTGCTTCCATACATTCCCACTGATGATGACCCCTTACTTGTCAACATCACTGGTTATCAGAAGCTTCTTGGGAAACTTATCTACCTCACCCATACTAGACCTGACATTTCATACTCAGTTCATTGTCTGGCACAATATATGCATTCTACCTTGAAATCTCATCTGGAATGTGCCCTCAATGTTCTGAGGTATCTAAAAGGAGCTCCAGGAAAAGGTCTAAGGTACAATTACAGCAACTCTGAAAATCATCTTGAAGGATATAGTGATGCTGATTGGGCCAAATGTAAGAAAACCATGAAATCTGTTACAGGTTATTGTGTTTTCTTTAATGATTGTTTAATCTCATGGAAAAGTAAAAAGCAAAACACTCTTTCAAAATCTTCCACAGAAGCAGAGTATAGATCTATGTCTACTGCTGCTTGTGAAATCATTTGGATTCAGAAAATCCTAAAAGATCTAAAAGTTGATATCAACCTTCCTGTTAATCTTTTTTGTGATAACAAATCTGCTTTACAACTTGCTGTCAATCCTGTTTTCCATGAAAGATCAAAACATTTTGAAATTGATGTTCACTTCATCAGGGAAAAAATTGCTAGAGGTGTTATAAATGCTAAAAAGATTGGATCTTCAAACCAAACTGCTGACATTCTTACAAAGAACCTCCCTGTCTATCAGCATAAATTTTTGTGTGAAAAATTGATATTGTTTGATATGTTTGCCCATCAGATTAAGGGGGAATGTTAAAATTTGGGGTAATAATCTGTGGCAAACATGTCACTCTATCAATTGCTAATGGCTTTCAAGCTATGTTCTTTGCAGGCATATTACGGGGGTTTAACATGGACAAAGCATAAGTGGTTTATAGTTCAAAGATTATCATTTCTGCTGAAGCCTCTCTTGTTCCTGCTGAAGTTCACTATTTTAGCCGTTAGAGGGGTCTTAGTGTAACTTAGTCCCCTATTTAATTAGTCCTTTATTCTAGGGTTAGAAGCACTTGAGTGTGCAGTCTTTTGTATCACTCTCTTCTCTTCTCTTAGATCATTTTCACTGATCTTGTCTTGTCTTTACATTCATATGATTATTGTCTCATTGACATTAATCTAATCTTGTAACATTTGGATACTATTAATCTAAGCTGACTATTGCAGCTTAGATCTGAATAAAGTTTCTGTTGTTTATCTAGTGTTGCCTATACTTTCGTACACTAACATCAACATATTTGTTTATAATTAGTAAAGATTAAAACAAAACGAAATTTCAAGACATTGCTGAAGGCACCATACCTTGTTGCAAGCCTTGTTAAACGCAGCAACAACAAAGTTACCAACCACACTAACAATCGGATGATCAGCTTCAATTGACCTTTTCTTTTCATCAACAAACTCGGGATTTGTTACTTCAGCTTCACGCTGCCAATTGAACACATGAAATATATTCATACGTGTATAAACACCAAAACAAAAAGAGAGATGAAAAAAATATTATATACATACAATCGCCCTATTAAACTCACAAAACTCTCGCCATAATTTCTCCTCATTTTTATTGTCGAAATGTTGTATACCTGGACGGGAAAACTTACCATGAGCATACCAAACACTAACAGAGACAAGTTAAGCCATCCAAATGGGCAGGCCCCGGGACCCAAAACACTAGGAGAGACCCGCGAAGGGAAACCCCTAAAACTCACGGCTTCGCACTAAGAGGAAAATTCGGATTTTCTTTGTCTCTTGCGAGACTCGAACCCAGGGAAAACCCCTCCCCAAGCTCTAGAAGGAACTCAGGTGGCCAACTGAACTAAGTCAATTGGTTACTAACAAAGACAAGTTAATGAGTTTACTGAATTGCTTTTTTAGCACAAGCAACATCAATTAATATAAAAACTGCCAAACAGAAAAATAGAATTGAATACCATGTCCCATCACATAAACCAATTGGCGGTAGATGCCCGGATAGAGTCTACCCATTCTAGAAAAATCTAGGCCCTTTAAAGGGCCCTCCACACTCTCACTTCCATTCACAGTCTCGCATTCATCGTCATCTGACTGTAGAAATAGCAAATAATTTTGTTGAAGACGGGGGATATATTTTCATTAGGAGATAGGAAAGCAGACACAACCGTATCTCAAAGTAAAACACCTAGACGTGAAACAATGATATCAAGTCATTTGCAATCTGGTAAATACGTTATTCACGTAATATGAAAAACATATAATATAATGTCTAACATGACTTTTTAAGCTTTTATTTATTTCAAGCAGTCATCAACAAATGTGTCCTCTCTTAATTATAATCCTTTTCTTATGTTTGATCATTTTGAATTCAAGGTTAAAAGAGTATATTGATTTCAAAACTATTTAAGTTTTCTTTAACTCTATGTGAACAATAATCTTGATATTGCTTCATATTAAACTCGAAGGACCAAAGTCGTTAAATAGAAACTTTATAACCGAATAGCGGTTGGAAGTTAAGTTAGTTATTTTTAGATGTTAGTTAAAAACGAAGGGTTGTGTCGTTTGGAATATGTCCCTTCGAACAGACATGGTGTTTGGGTCATACCCATTCGACCTCTATATACACTTATGTACCTGTAACGTTTGAATAGTTAGACAATTAATAGTTATTCAGTTTACTTATTGCAATTTCATATTGACTCACTTATTTGGGACCAACATTTGGCATCAAGAGTCATGCTCGTTACAACATTCAAAACCTGAAAACCCCTAACGAGACACGAAGGAAACCAAAACAGAAAGATATACGCTAAACTTTTGTTTCAGAAAAGAAAGACGCAACGTTCAAAACAAAGGGACGCTGCCTGGATAACTAGGACGCAAGGAAAGTAGTGCACGACCGTACTTTTGTGGAAATTGCAAACAAGAAGCCACCAAACGAAGTGGTGACTTGTTGGTTTTGTGTTGGTGTGATCTGTGTACGCGACAAGAACAAAAGAAACAAGAAACATTTGTTGCATAAACTCTTGTTGGCAACTAATATCACACAACAAAAATCAGGAGACCTATTTGTTGCTATCTATCGCAACAAAGTTGGAAGAGAAAAGACGTCAAAGAAAGGTAGAAGACCCACTGTTGCTATAACGCAACACGTTGGAAGAGAAAAAGGAAGTTGCTTGGTTTAAAAGAAGGTATACCGATTGAGAAAACAATCAAGGATTGTTTTGGAGAAGACGCTAGCAATACAAGGACAACAATGAAGATAAAAAAAATCAGATCAATTGTTTTGGAAAATACTGAGAGGTATTTTTTGTTGTGGAACATACGGTGTGGAACAAAAGAAAGGAAGTATTGTGGAACGCGGACAAGCAACGAGGACAACAAGGACTTAAGCAAAACGCTCTCCTTGTTTGAAAAATACTACCGTCGTAGTAGTAGAAAAGAAAACAAGCAATCCGCTTGTTTTAGAATAAAATACCGAGAGGTATTTTGGAGACTTTGTGTTCACGAAGACGTTGAAATAAAAAAAACAACGAACAACAAACCTTGTTGTTTGTACCGAGAGCACTTAGTGTTCTTTTGGAAGAAACCCGAGACAAAGAAGGATCTAGGGCACGATATTTTTTCAAGTCGACAAAGGAAGGAAAAAGGACAACGTGTGAACAAGGGGAAAGAAAGACGCGGTTGGTATAATACTCAAGTACCGACACAAAAGGGAATACGCTTGTGATTAACACAACAACGAGGTCACAAAATTCAAACTTTGGATTTCATTTCACATTTATATAGTATAGATACTTATTTTATACTATTAGGAAATCCCGAGAACTATATATTGATCCCGTACTACTAGGATTCCCAGATAACTATTTTTTGTTCCCGTAGTATTAAGTAATACTACACTAGTTATAAATTCCCATACGATTAGAAAGTGAAGATTATAAGCACTATTGAAATGGCCGGTGACGATGCTAACACAACACCAAAACCCGTAACACCTATTGCACAATACCAATGCCCTAAACTCAAAACCACAAACTACACAGTTTAGACTAAACAAATTAAGGTTATACTAGAAGCACAAGGTTTATGGGAAGCAATAGAACCTAAGGAAAGCACGCAAGTATATGATAAGAAGGATAAGGCAACATTAGCTTTCCTATATCAAGCATTAACCGAAGATGTAATCTTACAAGTAGCAAGTTGTAAAACTGCAAAGGAATTATGGGAATCGTTAAAGTTGAGACGCGTTGGAGAGGAGAAAGTGCAACAAGCACGGTTACAATCATTGATGATTGGATTTGAGACCCTTCAAATGAAGGAAGCTGATACGGTGGATGCATTTACGGCCAAACTAAACGGCTACGCCACGAAGGCTAAAGAATAGGAAAAACTTTGGATGAATCACTTTTAGTACGAAAACTATTAGTTTCCACACCAGATAGGTTCATTCAAATAGTAGCATCCATAGAACAGACAAATGATCTCGATGATATTTCTCTAGATGAGATCATTGGAAAACTTAAGGCATTCGAGGAAACAATAAAACTCCGTAAGGGAGGACAAGTAGAAAGCCAGGATAACTTATTATTCGCACAAGGCGAACACTCTAAGAAAGGAAAACGTTTTTACAAACGCGGTGGTAGATCAAACTACTCATGAGAAAACTGGCAGAATAAAGGAAATAAAAGCAACTCGAATGGAGAAAACTCATCTCACAAAGATAAATCAAACAAGGGTAGACATGAGTGGGATATGAGTAGAGTGAAGTGTTATAATTGTGGAAAACTAGGACATATGAAGAAAGACTGTAGAAAACCATCAACAACTCAGGAACAATCAAACCTTATCTTAGATGTAACATATTGGATTTCACAAACACATCATATCATAAACACAAGTAGGCGTACAAGATGAGGTTTTAGAGAGAGAAAGAGTTAGAGGTTTGGGAACTTAGTGAGAGAAAATGAAAGTATTATTATGAGCTCCAACTCTCTACCTTGTGAGGTAGAGAGTATTTATAGTCTTACCCAAATCGCCACCTATGGGCTGTGGATCAGGCATACAGTGGGTAAAGACCCGTCCGTCCTCCACGGTGTTACTTAACTAAATACTACTTAACATTAAATAATCTACGACTACGAGCTTTCTAACGAATACATATACTTGAGGTGACCGACTCTTTAATAACTAGATTTACTAAATCCTAACAATCTCCCCCTAAGGGAGGTCACCTCAAAAATACATAGAATACAAACAGATATTATAATAAGGTTGTTCTTGGATTCTTGATAATGTTCTTTGTTCTGTAGCTCATAGTCATTGATTCTTTATTTTTGCATGTTTGGTTAATCCAAGTGGAGGTCTTTAACTGATCCACGTGATAATGAGTTTTGAGCAAGCTTTGAGATCATCAGCTATCATAAATCTCTGACTCTTCCATTGTGGTGTTGGTATTATGTGATGTTGTGACTTATGGACCGACATGCTCACATTCTGGATCATGATATATTTTCATCAGAGTAGCGGAAGCTTTCGTTGATTCATGATATTGGCAGCAGCGTAGCAGAAGCATTGAGTGAAAATATCAGAGTCGTTGATGCACTAATCATGATTTCTTTAGAGATGAATGTGTAGTGTGAGCATGCGGCTATGGATTGACCAATTCATTCTGATCAGCTGCAAACGTTGGGTGTACCTGCATACAACAGTTAGCAATAAATCGCACGAAAGTGTCTTTGATCACTTTCGTTGAATTGAGGTACACGGCCCACGGTTCCCCGTTGATCAGTACAAGTACTGCCTGTGATCAGGTATAATTCCTAAGAATTTCCTTGACAGGGTTTCGCAGCTGCTCTAGCTGTTCTCAAACCGGAACGTCTCAAAGAAGACAACACGGAGTGAGTGAACTAGCGAATTGAGATTCACTGATTGATGAAGAGAGATTTGAAAAACAATCGTGTACTGCTCAATAGAAATTGTTTTTGCAATACAACGAAGGTTTTAATGAAAATCAATTATCAATCATAAACACCTTTTATTTTGAAATATTAGTACACAGTCGATGTGCTAAAGTAAAGAGTTTTTAAGCACAATGACCGGTTTTTCAAAGGTATCCGTCAATCCATAAGCTGAACCAGGATTGATTCAAAAGATTGAATCGCCCCATTGTTTCTGTTCAGTTTTCACATAGTTGATCTATTGGATAGATCTCACATGCCACCCACCAGGAGCTTGTTTGATGTTGGCTCCAAAAGGCTTTCCATCTTCATTGTGCATATATTTGCATATCACTCAGATGTTCTGGCAATACCACAAGGATAATGCGTAGGACTCATAAGATATAATCTCTCTTTCCACATTGTGTGAAAAAGAGAGTCTTCATTGAAAGTGTCATAATGAGATTTATTTGATGATCTCGTGGCTCTAGACTTAATAGTGCATATTTGGATTCCTATATCGGAGACTAGGGAGAGGGTCTCCTTCTTCAATATCAACAAACTCTAAGAGAAAGTCGATAGATAATGTCGGTTTCCGGTGAGAATGAAACAAGCCCTTTTAAGAGGAACTTGAGTGGTTTGGGAAGTTGTAGTGCAGTACGTCACTGGGTCCATGACGTCTTGTCTTCAATAACGATGTTACCACCAGTAGCATATGAATTGAACCCGGTATCTGCCCTAAGGTTGAATAAATGGAGGGCTATTTCTTTCACCCTTTTTCACATTCAATTCTTTTTCATTCTTCAACCCCTTTAGTGCTTACCGAGACTTCATAACTAGAACCTTGTTGGGTTTATTCCAGTACTAGCTCAGTCTCAGTCTACACTCTTCCCATATCTCAATTTTCTCCTTTTTTCATCATACCTAAGGACTTCTACACTATCTAGTGGATTGTCCTTGGGTAGATCCCTCCGGTTCTGGCGGATCATGGGAACAAATACCTAACCTTATCATCCTTATACCACCGTACATAAAGTAAATTTGGTCGGTCTATTTGGTATTGTTCATCTGCCATTGGAACCAATTGAAAACCATTTGAAAATCAATCCAGATACTTGTGATATATTATCAAAGTATTTTGTACCTGAATTGTTTTTGATATTTTTAGAAAAGGAGCTCCCCCTCAACATGTGCATCATGTATTTGAAATCGTTTTGTCACACAGAGGCAAGAGGAAGAATTAACTTCTTTGATTACCATTTTCTAAAAGATATCAACATCACTTCCCTGATTAAATCAAGTAGATAAAGCATATTTGGGGAAGGATGAGGTTTTCAAAAGTTTGCTCCCCCTCAATATGTGCCTCGAGGTTTGAAAGATTTTTGCACATATTAGAAGGAATGCACTTAGATACAAATCAATCACGTTTCAATTCTTTGTGGTTTGAAATAGATGCTCCCCCTCAACATGTTCATGGAAATTTTTGAAATCGTTTGGCACATGTGGGGAGGAAAGCTTGCTAAACACTTGTGAAACCATTTATCGAATTATCAGTTTAAATCTAATTTAAATCACAAATTCTCTCCCGATCACAATTTTCAAATCATTTGAGATTTGTGATCTCTGTAGATTTAAATTGATTTTGAAAGCTTTTGAGGAGAATTGTGACTTGATTATGAAAATATTTTAACTGATAAGGATCGGATTTTGAGACTTTACACTCCATTGATTAAACATGCATGATTATCTTTTGAAAACAATTGTATGACAAATAACCTTTTGATTTAATTGAAATCATTCTCCCCCTCAATCAATGACATAAGTTGTTGATTGAGAGATAGATATTTTGACAAATGTTAAGTCCAGATGATTTTCAAAAATAGAGTTTGAGTTATTTTACAAAGTAATTAGTTTTCATTAGTTAGTAAGTAATTGTTTATAGAATCAGAGTATGAGATTTTAAAAACAAGATAAATCATGGCTCTATTCTTTCTTTGAAAAACGGGTTACAGCCTGAAATTACAATAAACCATAGTTTCACTTTCTCCCAAATATATATATATATATATATATATATATATATATATATATATATATATATATATATATATATATATATATAGAATGAGGTTCATATAAGATAGTGCTTAAAATAAGAAGAGTAGGAAGCCAATAGTAATATGACATGTGGAATTAATGCATTTTGTATTAAACAAAATCCTCAAACTAATTAAAGGGTAATATAGGTATTTTAACATTCTCATTTTTACAAAATCCTCAAAATGCATTTTGAATATCTCTTTAAAAATTAGAAACTGTCATCCCCTTCATCTGTCAAAACACGCACACCCTCCATCCCTTTCAAAGATTTGCGATAACCAACCAACCCCAGTGTGATACATATATTTTCGAGTGACGCTTTCTAAAAAAAATCACGATTTTCAGATCTGTTATTTTTTGTGTGATGTTGTTCTTCGGTTTTTATTAAGGTTTTTCTGTTTTAGGCTTTTCCAGATAAGAGGAATTATATTAAAGTTAGATGTATCAGTGTTTGTAATAAACGAGCACATCTGCCTTCGTGTTTTTCGGTCGCCATCTCCGACCACGGTTTCACCATTAACATGTAGAAGCGGCATTATCAGAAAAAATGAGCCAGCGTAAAACGTACTCTTCACGTTGTTGCTGAAAGATAGTTTATAGCTTCATCATGCTTCCTTTTTTTTTATATATCTCTTCCTTTTGTATTATATTTACACATTCTTAAATATGTAGATACATTTTATTCGATTGCATAGCTTTTGTCATTGGAAAAACGGCGCCAACCTCCTCCTTTTTTTGGTTAAAGATTATTGTTTGATTGGGTATGAAGGGCGGTTGGTGGGTGGAGTTTGCTCATGTTGTTAATGGGTGTTGTCTCATTATTATTCGTTAATGATAGTTGATAACATAAGACCTTGGTTGACTCTCTAAACGGCAATATTTTTTCACCTAATGTATATATGAGAAATGTATGTATATCATGTAGCGGTACATATAGTTTATACTTAAGAAGCTTGTATCAAATTTTTTATTAGTGTATCGATTTTTGTTTCTATCATTTAATGTTTTGAAGTTTGGAATTCGTTGATCAACAGGTTGTGTATTAATATAGGTAGCGTATCAATTTTTAAACTCGGCTCGTAACACTTTTTGTTTGGATTTTTAACTTTTGTTTGATTTGTACGTTCACATAAAAGTGTTTTAAATCTATAGATCATTAAGTTTGTGTATCATTTTTGCGTTTGTGAACCAGTTTTATAATTTGCGTGTATCACAAAAAACTGAAAAAATGTATATTTGTGAGTCACTATATAATAAAGAAAACTAAAAAACATACTCGTCGTAAAATTGGTAATCGTGTGAAACAAGGATCACATGCTGGTTACTTTGGTTATTTTTAACTAATAAATTTAATAGAGTATATGTCAAAGAAAGAGAATCAGCGAAAAAATTATGAGAGAGGCGCATGAATTTTGACAAAGTCGTGGGTTAGCAATTTAGCACCAATGTTCAAAAGAATTACAAGACTGCCATTATTTCAATTTAATTATCCATCATCATCCATGATACATCCAACGATCAAGATTACTTCCTATTCTTTTTATTTTAACACACTATCTTACGATAACCTCACTATATATATATATATATATATATATATATATATATATATATATATATATATATATATATATATATATATATATATATATATATATATATATATATATATATATATATATATATATATATATACATTATATATAAGAGGAGGCATGCCACGTCATAATGCCACTTGGCATCCCATAAAGCCACGTCATATTTCCATGTCATCATTGTGCCACGTCATCATTAATCTTTTAAATTTCGGAGCTATTTTTTTCAAAAATTTATATAGCTAGATTCGAACCCGGGTGATGAATATGTATAACATGCTTCTTACCACTGCACCAACACATTCCTTGAAATTTTATTTGCAACTTATAATCTATAAAGGTAACTTGGAAAAACACGGAAGGAAAAGATAAAACGAGAAAACACAAGACTAAAACAACATCTGCTTCTCCTAAAACAATCTCGCTACCCTTCCCAAAAACACAAAACCCTAAAACAACTTCTGCTTCTCTTGCTAATCATAATATCAGGACGATAAACATGTACATATAATTTTTTTTCACAGACTCATGAAGCTAGAAGCATCAGTTGAAGATGAAGCTTAATACAACCAGTCAGGTATGATGGTTATATCTGAACCATAATTTACAATCAATCGGGGTGTAACAAACCTTTACTTGCAATGGATTGCGTTAGCATCAAACTGAATTGGATGGCTGTTATTGTGACTTGCAGAGCTCTTGCATTATTTTGTCTTCCACTCCCAAGAGTTTTAAGTCCCATGCTTAAAATATGTAATCTTACCAGGTAGTAGGCTTACGAGTCCTTTGTATACTGTTTTTAAAAAATCAGAACCCTAACCCACAACATATTATGGTCGACAATATCTGCTCCCATCCTTTCATCTATGGTTGATGTTCTTTTCCAAAACCCTTTTTTTATGTAATCATTAATAATTATGTTGTTATTGGTGTATAGGTTTAGCTTATACTTTCGCTTTTGGATAATCTTCATGCTTCTATGCTTATGTGACTTTTTTTGTGCTATATTAATTGTTGTAGCAAAAGCTGGCTCAGATGCTCTCCCGATTAACCAAGAATGTTAAAGAATTAAACGTTGCAGTGTATATGAGAAACCAAGGTGTGGCTTCTGTGTTGACATTAGAACTATAATGACCTTATGCTTAACATTAACTCAATGTGATATTTGTCAATTTTTGTTTCAGTGACAGCCAATATGCTTAAAATCCCTTCTGCAAGACCCCGATCATTCAACTATTCTGGAATAGCAATGTTCTTCACTTAAGGTATAGTTACTCAATTTGATAAATTTAGTCTAAGTTATATATGACAGGTGTGGCTGGCAATATGTTTCCAAACTCATCTGATTGTAGTTCATTCAACAGCCCATATACACAACAACAAAAACGACATCAGGAGGCAAATGCTGAAGTCGCCCCTTCTAACCAGCTGGACAACAATGTTTCTTCTATAGATGCTGAAAAGGATGTTGACGTAGGCATAGAAATTGCAGAAGAGAAGGACATCACAGAAGCGCCTAATTGGTGGTCATAATGATGTAAGCAACCAACTATTAATAAAGGGGTGTTTGGGTTTGTGTTTGCAAAATAAGCTTTTGACTAAATAAATGATGGTGTATGTGTATACAGGTTTTGGAATTAGCTGGAAAGTCAGCAAGAGACAAGAAGACGAGAACTATCCCAAGGCATGTTCTATTGGCAAATGATGACGAGGTTGGAAAGTTGTTATCTGGAATGGTAATAATTTGACTGCGATATTGGTTTTCATATTGATTATAATTGTTTATTTATTTATAGGATAAAGATCGATACAGGAGGGTGGAAAAGCTACGAGATGAGTAACCAATTCAAGAAAATGAGCCTGTAATCAGTAAATTTTTTGGTGATATAGAAAAACTTGGTGAGTTTTTATTTTGTGTTTCTTATAGTGCAAATGTAGTATGCTTTTGCTAATTTCCTAATGAATGGGTCGGTTTGGATTTTTTTCCATGGTGTTGGATCTTATGCGCAGTGGTGAACACGTGCAGTTTGAGGTTAGCTTTCAACTTTTGAAAGATTTGAAGTTTCAATTATGAGTATTTTGTTAATGGGGTTGAGTTTCAACAAATTAAAATATTATGGTGGGATCTTATGCTCTTGGATCAGTTTTTATTCTTTGGGATTGTGGATATTCAGGATAGCTTGGGGATATGAGGCTTGATATCATAACTTTAATATGACCAACACAATACAATCTCCTTATTTTCACAAATGGCACACAAATTCTGGGATAGTTTTCAGGCAAGTTTACCCTCAATTCCGGCGTTGTTACTCCCTCAAATACTTTTTATTGAGAATTAGAGGGCGAATCTTTATGTAGATAAAACATGTTATACAAATGGCCTTGACATGGCGGCTTTCATTTAAAATTCTACTACAGCTTATTCTTCGCTTTCAAATTGTCATCATATATGAGAATCTTTCTCTTTTCTATCATATATAATGTATTATGTGTGTGACTAATGTGAATTTGCAAATCAGAAATCAGACGACCATAATATTTATTTTTAAAATACTTTTGCTATTGCACTAGCTATCTGTTATTCTCATTTTAATGGCGTCAGCCTTTTAGGTTTTCTTAGGAAAACTTACTGATGGTTACAACTATTTTAGGTGTAACTTCACATGTTGGAAAAAGCTCTACCATTTTACAACAACACAGTACTCGCTCATGTCAAATAGCCCAAGGTTGTTCAGTCATTTATTTTTTTATATAGTTTCACTATTCTGTTGCGGTTATTATTTTTAATTTCTGATTACTATGAAGTTGCTGCAACAGTATTAGCCTTTTTTTGCTTTTCTATTTTACGTTAATATGGGCAGTGTCATTTCACTGATGTTCTTTTTGTTTTTTTTCTACAGAATTAGTAGAATGTACTCGAGTTTACCGAGCTCCCCAAAGACAAAGCCGTTTAAGAGGTGTAACATGAGGTATATATTATGAGTCATGCTGCTGTGAAAGCATAACGTTAACTCTTTATGTAGTCTATATGTGCACAAGTGGTCAGGAACTTTTAATTGTTGTGTGCATCGTATTTTAGATGAGCAGGGGCAGTAGGGCACCAACTTTACAATTGGTGCTTGATAGAGAGCGAATATGGTCATGACCGACAACCTACTAATATCGTGCCTACTTACTGCCTTTAATATTGACCAATAAACCGATCCCACTTTGTATTTCTCATGCCTGCATATGTGGACTGATATACCACAATTTTTATTTACAGATCTGGATGTTTATGTGAAATCTGCTTTTGCAAGACTCAGATGATAGAAATCAGTTAGACATCGATTTACTCAATCTTGTTGAGAAACTATCATATTGTTTCAAAAAAACCATGGCTCGGAAAGGAAACCAACAGAAGAATGGGTTGGATGGGAGCACATCAAACCATAAAAAAGGAGGTCTCCAATCAGGGTCTGAAACACCAAACAAAAAGGGAAAGGGAAGTGTAGGCAACACCAAGGTTGTAAAGGAAGAACATCCAAGTGATACCCAACCAAGTATATCCGTGACAGAGGTCCAGTGTTATCTGATAAACAGTTGCCTTCATCAGTATGTTAACGGTCATCTGAGATGATGGGTGGGGTGTGGTGCTTTCAGCGGTGTGGACCACATTCTATTAGTAAATTCGTGTCTTCATAAACACAATTTTCTCCCTTTTTTCAAAATTTTGCGTACATGTTGGGGTTACATAATATATTTCTTTTGTATCTTTCAGATGGCCAAAAAGGACACGTTACCTGTTGGGGATCATTACTAAGCATATTGATAAGAGATTCATGGTCTAGAGGCGTTGTTTATGATAGTCACATTGCGGTCCTAATGGTTCTGACGACATTGTAACCGCACCTTCAGCCCCTCACCTTGATTTAATGACATTGGATTTTGCGACAGGGTCAGTTCGTAAACCTGACGGACGTTCTTCTTGGTTGCTTTGTAGATGCGTCTGTGAAAATAGCAGCACCTCACACTTCATTTGATGAAGGCCGCTTTTAACCCACTTGACCCGTTTCTGTTTTGGTTAAGTCTTAAAGTTTTATATGTTTGACCTATTACACTAAGATCCACACCTGATTTGATAATCTGTTTTTTTAATCTATTTCGTTACACTGATTACCATAGGATTACGAGATGTGCTATCTGTAAAACAACAAAGTTTGCTGTCACTGTTTGGTTTCGGCTGCTATTAATGCTTTTAACTTGAAGTTACACTTATCCAGTTACTTATAAATGGGTTGATTCAGCTCATGTATTATCCTTATCTGGTCAAATAGGTGACATTAAAGGCAACAAATGTCATAAGGGTCCAGAGTCGGCCAAAGTGTATGTGTATCTAGCCTGCACTGAATTTGCCCATTGTGATCTGAACCCGTTTCATCCGGTTGCATAGCCCCTCTGTTTTGGCCCCAAGTTTTGTCCAAAGCAGAATTCTTTTAATAGGAAACATCAACTGATGTAAACTGATCTGCAAATTAGGTCAAAGACAGTAAGACACATCTGATCTGTTATTGTCTTCCATATATACATTATTCGAGAGTTAACTAAGACTACTGAAACAGAAATCAATATGGAAACACTGCATAATAACCCGAGGCTGGACACCTTTGGTTTAGGTAAAATCTTGCAAAAGTTGGTATGAAAGTCAAACTATGTTGCATTAAATGGTAAGAAATGAGTCATTTGCCTAGGTGAAGCTGTATAGTTGTTTGAACGTTTATGGCTCATTTAGTCGAGGCTATATTGATTCTGTGTTATACTTGCAGTATGGGGAGGTGGATATCGATGGGTCGTTAGTTGCTGCAAAAGCTGCGGGAGTGGAGGATATTGTGATGCTTAACAATGGTTGTTTATGTTGTACGGTTAGGGTTGATCTTGTTAGTATGATAGGAGAGTTGGTGAGTAAGAAGAAAGGGAAATTTGATCATATTGTCATAGAGACTACAGGTACGATGCAGCCTTTTGATTTGATTTGAAGTTTATGTTTATTAATTAGTGAAATTTATGAGTTTGCAACTTGGTTAGTCATACTATAAAGTGGTGAGTGAGGTATCTAGATTCATAGTAGAACTGAAGTTTTCTTAGTTTTTATTGTTAGACCGACCTTGTTGGAAGTGGAGAACTTTCTGCTTTGGTTCAGCGGATAAAGGTACACCGTCTCTGATATAATTGATTGAATCTTTTTTTTTTGTGTTGGTTTAGTTTACATTCTAATATTCCACATTAATGAATGATGCTAATAATACAGGGAATAAACCGTATGGCCGAGTTAAAACGTACTGAATATGGAAAAGTGGATCTGGATTATGTTCTTGGGATTGGAGGCTTTGATTTAGAAAGGTTATATCTCTATTTGTATACATAATGTGTAAATAGTAGCATGCACAGGGGAAATTGTATACACTTCTTTATAGTTTTTCATTTTTAACAACTTTGATGCATATCATTGAAGTGAGGGATGATGGATTTGATATAAAAACATGATTTGAGCAAAAAAAAAGATAATCACCGACCTAATGTGTTAGTTTTTTTAAATGTTTACCGTTTATTTGGCTGAATAGTTTCTGTACATTTCTTAAGTGTGGACCTAAAATTGTAGAACTATTTAGCTGATCTTAATTTGCTATACGAGTGAATGTTATCATATTATACTTCATTTGGTTAATGGGATTGTTAACTAACAATATTTATTCTTTGTTAGAATTGATGATGCTGTTGAGGTTGAAGCTAGAAAGGAAGATGAGCACCATCACGACCATAAACACCATCATGACCATGAACACGATCATGACCATGAGAATTGTACTGATCCTACCCACAATCACCATCATCATGACCATAAACACGGTAACTTAAACTTAATTAATCATTTGCATGTATGCACGCCCACATAATTGCTACAGTATTTATGTAACAATCTATAGGGTACAAATTTGTATTAGTAAAAACAATGGTTGGTTATTATGATAGCCATAATGGTTGCAGTAGATCTTTTCTACCAATAAAACGGGTACACTGTAAGCACAAAACCAAGGGCATACGTAACCCGCTCAAATTATATTTTACCCGTTTAATTATTCTTTCATATTCATTCAACACCAAATGACAATGTATACTATTACGTGCTACATAAGAAAAATCTAAGACCAATTAACACTTATCATTTTCCAAGAAGCATCTTTAATAGCTGTCCTTTGTTTCTGTTTTAATAAGTGATTTATTTGTGTTTGTTCAGAACATCATGATCACACTCACAACCCTGGAATTTCTTCAGTCAGCATAGTTTGTGAAGGGACCCTGGATCTTGAAAAGGTTGGTGACGTGTCTCTTTTATACGAATTGCAGTAATCTTTATTGTATAATGGTGTCCAATATCTCTTTTTACACATGGATTGATCAACAATGTGCTTTGTTATGCAGGCTAACTTCTGGCTTGGCACATTATTAATGGATAGAAGTGATGATATATATCGCATGAAGGGGCTTTTATCTATTGACGGGATGGATGAGAGATTTGTCTTCCAGGTGATTATTTTCTTTACCTAAATTTAACACATTATTAAGTCCATCTTATTTAAGTCTTCCACAAACACCATTCATATACTTTTATTCACTTAGTTCTTTCTTTAAGTGATATTTTTTCCTGCAAGCTGATACTTTAATGTGCTGTGTTACAAGCATGTTGATTCTAATACGAATAATATGTTTCTTTTGATCAGGGAGTACATGACATATTTCAAGGCTCACCAGATCGGCCGTGGAACCCTGATGAACCAAGAGTAAACAAGATTGTGTTTATAGGAAAGAATCTTGATGCCGAAGAACTAGAGAAGGGCTTTAAGACATGTGTACTGTGAGCTAATAGACAAAATCATACAGATTGAGGACGAAATCTTTGAACTTGATATCTATAGTTTTACTACCTTCAAGGTGATTTTTGCTGTATGACAAACTAGAGTACATGATCAAGTTCCATACTACCTTCTTATTGGATTTGACTTGAAACATTTCACTGATTAGTTGCTACTTGCTCGTGCTTAAAGATCATCTTGTGTAAAAGTTCTATTTGGCGGACTTTTGTTGTCATCAGTAGAGGTTTTGCGGATGTTCTAATCAATAACTAAGGAAGGACTATGAAACGAAACGGTTTTTAAAACGATAATTAGCAAGGCTACAACAAATCTCTCTTTTGGCTAAAGATGTGTCCCAAATGTATATTTCAGTTTAAAGTCAATAGATGTAAATCTTAACTATTGTATAAGATTCCGACATTGTAGCTTACTAGCTTGCAACTGACCTCTCAAGCTCTGCCAACGTGTTTGAGGCATGGCTCACCTCTTCAACGGCAACTTATCGTTGATACGTTAAGGGTGGCATATCTTGTCAAGACTTTAAATAGGTTTTTTAGTTGAGGTTGAAAGTTAGTTAATGAATTTTTCAAAATCACAAGTTTGTGTTGATAAATTTTTGATTCTTTTACGGTGCAGCTTATCTCACTGGATATGGGTTCATTGCTTGCTGGTGCTAAATACAGAGGAGAATTTGAGGAGCGACTTAAAGCTGTTCTTAAAGAGGTCACTGCTGCCAATGGACAAGTTGTTCTGTTCATTAACGAGATTCACACAGTAGTTGGTGCAGGTCAGCAAATATACTGTTGCGCCACCTGCTTATTTTCTATGGATTATGCCTTATTTTATGATTGTCTTAATGTGACATGCGTGTATAGGAGCTATGAGTGGAGCAATGGATGCTGCTAATCTGTTGAAACCAATGCTTGGTCGAGGTGAGCTTCGATGTATTGGAGCAACCACATTGGATGAGTACAGAAAGTATATCGAAAAGGACCCGGCTCTTGAGCGTAGGTTTGAACAAGTATTCTGTGATCAACCATCTGTCGAAGACACATTTTCCATTCTTCGTGGACTACGTGAGCGGTATGAACTTCATCACGGGGTCAAAATCTCTGATGGTGGTTTAATTTCGGCAGCTATACTTGCCGATAGATACATAACAGAGCGCTTTTTGCCTGACAAAGGTTAGAACATCTTTCTGTTCAGTTAACTGTATGCAAAATGTATTTGTAACAATTGAACGTATTAATGTTGGTTTATTATTGCAGCAATTGACTTGGTTGATGAATCTGCTGCGAAACTGAAAATGGAAATCACATCCAAGCCCACTGAACTGGACGAGATAGATCGAGCTGTTTTAAAGCTCGAGATGGAGAGGTCGTCTCTTTAAAACGAAACTGATAAAGCATCCAAAGAACGGTTGTCCAAGCTGGAAAACAATATAAAAGCTTATAAAGAAAAACAAAAAGAATTTAATAAGCAATGGGAGCGTGAAAAATCATTGATAACTCGAATACAGTCAATCAAGGAGGAGGTAATTTACATCAATTTCCTAAAGTATTACATAATATGTTTTGGTTTATTTGTTCATTAGTATTTTTGTTTTTCTGAAAGATCGATAGGGTAAACCAAGAAATGGAGGCTGCTGAACGTGATTATGATCTGAATCGTGCTGCTGAGCTCAAATATGGAACCATATTGACCCTTCAACGCCACCTAGAAGAAGCTGAGAAGAATCTTTACGATTATCAACATTCTGGGAAATCTTTATTGCGTGAGGAAGTTACAGATATCGACATTGCTGAAGTTGTAAGCAAATGGACTGGAATACCCTTATCAAATCTTCAGCAGTCTGAGAGAGATACGCTTGTGTCACTGGAAAACGTTCTCCATAAACGAGTTGTTGGTCAGGATATGGCGGTCAAATCTGTTGCTAATGCAATAAGACGGCCGAGGGCTGGTTTATCTGATCCAAACAAACCTATAACAAGCTTCATGTTTATGGGTCCCACTGGTGTTGGTAAAACCGAGCTTGCAAAGACTTTTGCTTCTTACCTCTTCAACACTGAGAATGCTCTTGTCAGAATCGATATGAGTGAATACATGGAAAAACTCTCGGTCTCACGGTTAATGGGTGCGCCACCTGGCTATGTCGGCTATGAAGAAGGTGGCCAACACCTTCATATTACAATTTTGTTAGCTGATATGTATTTTCATGTATAATGGTATGTTACTTGGATATTGTTTTAGGTTTAAGGGGGTGTTTGGTTAAGCTTATATAGCGGGCTTATGGCATGATAAACTCGCTTTTTGTGGCTTATTTTGAAACTTTCCGGCTTATATAAGCTTATTATGACATGATAAGCTTATATAAGCTGAAAAAAAGTTTCAACATTATAAACCAATCTATAAAAGCTTTTTTTTTTTTTTTTTTTTTTTTTTTTTTTTTTTTTTTTTTTTTTTTGGTTTTAAATTGTTGTGGTGTTAGGTATTCATGTTAATTGTTAACTTCAATCCAAGTGCACTGTGATGCAACTATCGCGTTCCCATTACTGGTTGCACAGACATTTGCGGAAAAGAGAGAAACCAGCTGAGCCAGTTCCTGATACATTGGCCAAGTTTGACCATTTTAAATTGGTCAAATGTGGTATGATTAAGTTCATAGCGGCAATTGCTTTGATGATGATGATGAAGTTTACAATCAAATAGATGGGAAAACGATCTTCAAAAGTCACGGTTATCTGCTGTATGCAAAACTCGATAACTGTATCTACTATTCTGTCGATGTGTCAGAGCTTTTCACAAATTTTGATTGTGTTGCATGTCAAAGCTGTAATATAATGTTTTGGCTAATTGTCAATTTTATGGATGGTCAGACATTGTTATATCATTGATTAAAAACTCTCTTTGCACTTTTACATTGAGAAGCAATGAATTGGTGGAAATAATCCTACCAGATTAGTGATTCTGTTCCGGAATAAAACTGGATGAAAATCTTCCAATCAGTTTTAGTGACTTCCTTAAGAAATATGAAAAGAGTGCACATGTATCGGTCATCCTTTATGTTATAACATTGCACTATAGATAATCAATCTGACACCCCAGAAGCATTATTAGCAACTGCAGTAGAAGTCGTGAAAGAAGCAGAGGTAAGTGAGAAAGCGAGGTCAGTGATATTCAAGGAATCAGAAAGTTTAGAAGGCACTTGTGCTAAAATCCAAGGTTACCGTACAATGATTGGATTGATTATTCACAGCTACTTAAATCCCTAACTTCTACTCGCTTCTAAGCTTCTGATCTTGGCGATTCCACTGAAACCGTTAATCAAATGTTAAGTCATAGGCTATTTCGCTCTCCTTGATTTAACAGACTGAAAAAAATCCTAAGTAATTCTGCTAAATCTGTCAAAAGTGTCCAATTATATTGTCATAATTTAAGTTATCTATGATCACTCGAAACGTTCTACTATTAGTCACCAGTGACAAAATGAAATCATTGATATCAACTTTTTTACCTCAACAGGCAACTGACATCTCAAAATCTTCATCATCGGTCTAATTTTTTATTTATTTATTTATTTTTAACGACGTCATAGTTCTAATGCAAATCATTCATGTTAGTTGTTTCAGTTCAGTTCACTTAGATGCACTCACTGCGTTCCCATTGACAATTGTGGGCATTGGCAAAAGGTGTAGGTTGGGTAACATGTCGAAACAAGTAGTTTTTCTTTTCAGATATTATTACTATTATTAGAATAGTTAAAAAACTCATTTGAACACATGTTAGGCCACTAGCTTTTGAATATTAAGATGTTCCTTTTATGGATAACTGTCTTAAGTTATTATCTATTTAACTTGCTTCTAAGAGCTAAGCAACTAAAAATGACCCATTTTAGGAATATGAGTCCACCCATGTCTATGCTTTTCTCATGTTTAGATACCATGCAGGTTACTGAGACTGGAGTTGAAGTTCTTACAACATGATTGCCAACCCCTCCCAAGGTCTTCCCATGGCTAGACTGATATATCTGCCCTGTATTCTTACGGCGGTTGAATTGAGATTGGATGTATCATTTTTGAATTTGAAACAAGAAATCACAATAGAAGAGGCTTGAAACTGTGTGACGTTGGTATGAATAATGATAGTGTGATTGAGAATTTTGTTTCAAGTTTATTAACGTTTTTTAGTTGTGTCATTAAGGTTGCTTTGTCTGTGTATTGGTGACTCGGTTCAAAGCCTGACCCTGGTAAAAGTTGTTTAAGGACGGCTACTGGGGCATATGGCAATATATGTTGGTCCAATGGTCTGGACAAAAGATACTTACACATGGCCATTCTCAATTTCTTATTGACATCATCTGAATTACATTTTAAATGTTAGTGTAAACTTAATTTCAAGAGAAAATAACACGGACCGTCTTTGTGGTTTGCGTTGACTTTCACATACAGTCCTTTGACTTTTTTGTGATCCAAATAGTCCCTAACTTTCAAACCGTTAACACTCACGGTCCGTTAGCTTAACATGCGTTGAATTTGACTGTTAAAGACCCTCACGTAACTTGCACATGATGGTAAAATTGTCTTTTCAGTTTCTGTAGATGTAGATTTCTTTAACTAAGTGGACCTCCTTTATAGCAATGTCACTGACTTATGTACTTCATCAACATGCCCAACAATGACAGATTCAACAAAGTAAGTTGCTTAAGCCTTACTCTCCAATAAAGATTATACACCAATAACGAGATATATTAAATTTGCTTTGAAAGTTAGTTTAGTACAATGAAACTTATTTTGAGGGTGTTAGTTAACGGAAAATTATTTTTAAGGACATGGTCAATTATGATTTTGATAGTGTTAGTTAAAGGAAAATTATTTGTAAGGATAGGGATTCAAATTTATATTTTTATGGTATTAGTTTACGGTAGGAAAATTTTGATTTGACCAAGCCTTATGAATATCGTTAAAAAACTTAAGTTAACGAAACATAAGCTATAATCATTCCAAATTTTTATTGAATGTTAACCCGACAAGACAAATTTTTATTGAATGTTAACACGACAAGTAAAATAAAATTATCTGCAAAAACAAAGTATATGTTGTCAGTTCAATAATGATTAATCAAAGGAATCCATGGCCCCCAACAATCCCAAAGTACAAGTATTAACCAATTCAACTTATATATTTATGTATTTACTACATGCTTGGATAAACAAATTATCAATACTAAATAAAAATAATATTTAAAACTTTTAGATGGTTAACCTTCCATTAAATATACAATAAAACTTTCTTTCATCATTTGCAGTGTTTTAAGACCTAAATTAAACTTGGAATTTATCATGAAAGAAATTGTTGACCTTTATTACATGGGGCTGACTAAATGGTTACTTCGTATCAATGTTAAACTTTAGCTTAAACTAAAACTTTAACACGGATTGTGGGTTTTTTTTTTGTTGAAATTGTAGATAGTTACCTGAACTATTAATACAAATGGGTCAAAACAGGCCAAGTGGGTCAAATATATACGGAATACCTTTTTAACTAAAAAATGAAGACGTCAAATGGATAGAAAATCCATCAAAGTCTATTATTCTGTGTGTTTTAGTCGGATCTTTATTTATTATCCAAGAAATGAAAGGAGCTTGTGAAGAAAGCAAGGTCCAAGCAACTTCAACCTCATGAGTACAACTCAGGTAAATGCTAAATAATATTAGCTTTCAATTGTACTTTGGATCATGTTTCTTTACATCAAATAGTATTGAGTTGTGTGGCTTTCATTAATAACTATAAAGACACTGGGCTATTTGTTATCTATGTTTTACTAAGATAAGTTATAATACTAATTACAGAAATGTCATGTCTAAGTTGTTAATCATTAATTACTTTTTATTTGGAAAATTTGCATAGGTCAAACTAAATCATGGATTAAATAGGGTGATAAGCTCTCTGGTGAGGGAAATGCATACCCTACAAGTAAGTCCGCAAACTTGCAGCTCTGTATTTGGAGTTGCTATTTTGGAAGACGGATACAACCATTAATAATACTAAATTCGTCTATCACCAATGAATACAACAAAGTCACTTTAAAACCTAAAAATAACTTTTTAGTATATATTTGTTCAACTAAATCCCAAAAATAAAAACCACAAATCAAAGTACTTACCTGGTTTAAGCCGTTTTATGGATTATGGTAACATCAATTATAGATCTTAACCGTTTCATTTAACTTTTAATTATTTTTTAGTATATATTTGTTCTATTAAATCCTAAAAATAAAAACCACAAGTCATACCCGTCCATCGGACGGGTTTTGACACTAGTATATATATATATATATATATATATATATATATATATATATATATATATATATATATATATATATATATATATATATATATATATATATATATATATATATATATATATATATATATATGGGCGCGTTCTATGCAGTACCAATATTATATGCAGTACTTTACAGTACTCATTTAGACCAATAGAAATTTAGTATTAATAAACATATTTATTTAATTCAAAAGGGCATAATAGTCAAACATATTTTTAGTTTTTTTTGAATTTTTTTAAATTAAAAAACGTTTTTAAATTGCCTTAATTTTCGGAATTATTTTTTTTTAAATTTTCCAGCGTACATGTTTTCATGAAAAAGAAGTGCATATATGTTTTTTTTTTTTTTTTTTTTTTTTTTTTTTTTTTTTTATTGTAGATTTACATATGTTTCTTGTGTAGAATTGTTTATACATCAAACTTGTTTTGCTTAAAATGATAATTGCACATATGTTTCTAGTGTACATTTTTTAATATTCAAAATTTATAACAAAAATACATAAGCATAAACATATAACTATAACCTCTAAATTTATAACAAACCAAAAGTATAAATAGTATACACAAAAGTTGATAGAAAATGAAATACAATTTAAATACAAATGTATCTTGTTAAGTATATATGTACACGTCAACCAAAAACATGTGTGCACTCTTCTAATAACATGTGTGCACTCTTCCACGAACATATATGCACGCTTCACTTTCTCATCAAATTTAGTAGAACAAATGTGTACCCTTCCAAGATCATATGTGCACGTTGCGCTTCTCATAAAAAAAAAACCTGCAAACAAAAGGTTAATCAACAGTTTATTATCAAGATATCGAATTACTTCAATTCCTTGTATACACTTATATTTATGGGATTAAAAGTGGGTGACGCACCACATGTATAAAGTGGATTAGAAATGACTCATAACTTAGGTGCTTTTTGAGTCATTTGCCCTAGAATCTAAAACATGTCTGCAAACAAAACGAATATGAATTATTAATATCTTATCTTAACATTTATTGAATCCTTTGATTCGCTATATTTTCATAAGTTCAAATCATTTATCTAAATGCAAACTCATCATAATTCAATTTCTTTTCATGGTAGCTAGAATAGTTGTAACCACATATCTATATTTATTGCAACTGGTCACCAAACCTTTAAGACTATAACATCAAACTTAGTGCATTAGTATGCTACAATACCTTTTAAAATCACAAACAGACTATGTTCTAAATTTAGGATAGATTAAGTAGCAATAACATATACATTCAAATAACCAAAGTAAATAATATCTTTTTTGGTTGGAAAAATTATATTAAAATAAAAAACCATAGTTAAAGAACTTATCTTTATCTAAACTCATAACTGGATACAATTCATAAAAACAAACTTCACAACATTAAACTCATAAACAATATAAATCAATAAGTTTCATTTTGTTTACAGGTATTACTAAGGGAAATCATGGCCCAACATCTCTTTTCTTTGCATATTTAGTCAGCAAAGGTCCTAAGTGGTAATGTATCATACCTGTAACAAGATGCAATACGCTCCCGTCTCAATCAAAAATGTATAACGGCTCTCAAAATCCTCTTAACATCACGCATACGCTCCCGTCTCAATCAACGCCGCAATCTCCTGCAAATCTAAACCATCAAATCAATTCACAATATTTAACCCGAACTTCATCAAAAACAGTTATGTAACTACATAACGGATCTGAACCGAACACAGATCTGAACGGGATCCCTGAATCTAGAAGACGGCTATGTTTGTTAAAAAAAAAGTAAATCGTTTATGGCGACTGGTAGAAAAGGAAAACAATTTATGGTGGTTGTGGTGGCTGAATTTATGAAAAACAGGCGTTTGGGGATGTTTAAACAAATCAAAGAAGACAAGATATGAAGATGAAGAGAGGCGGCATGTGAGAGATTGATTTAGAGAGATCTGCGTGTGTTTTTTTTATTGTGACCTAATAATATGGCATTCAGTTTATTGAGAAGTTGGATGCGAAATTCCATTAATGCCCCTCTGCCTTTTATGAAAACTAATATGAGTTTTTAAATAATTACACAATTGCCACCATCAATTACAATCGTTGATCAAAAATTTGAAGGCCAAGATTTGTCTAAAAGGGTACTGTAAAGTACTGTATCTAAAAAAGATACTGCATCGAACATTACACTATATATATATATATATATATATATATATATATATATATATATATATATATATATATATATATATATATATATATATATATATATATATATATATATATATATATATATAGATTTGGGATCTTATAAGATCATGCTTAAAGTTATAAAAATAAGACCAATTCAAGAGCCAATAAGATTAGGACAAGTGGCATTAAATTTAAAACACAAAAAGAAAAAAAGAAAATTCGTAAAATTTAATTTGTATATGCTTAAGGGTAATATAGGTATTATACATTTAAACCTAATTAATATTTAACCTTAAAAATCAATATCCACCTCCTCCCATTTCTCACTCCCCACCGTATATCTCCTTCCTCCCATATCTTTTTTTCCCTAACCCTAAATCTACACCAGCCGTCACCCTCTTCCCACCCACAATTATTTTTCATCCCCTCTAACATATGCGCCATCTCTTTGGTTTTGATCATTTGTCGTTTTGTGTAACAACGGTGAAGCAAACAAGAACAGCGGCAACATCTAATACACTAACATTTTCGATTTTGTGTATCTCTATTTTGTCTGATCTTATTCGAAAACTTCAAGAGCTTATAGAAATAAAAACATGAACCAAGATCTTTAGCCGAAGCCTTCAGCCAAACTAATCCGTGGTTTTTGTTGTTTGTATTTTGTGGGTTGTTGTTTGGAGAATAAGATAAAAGAGGTGTGATTGATGAGAATCACGATAAGAGCAGCTTGGCACCGAACCTAACATCGTTTTAACTGGCGAGGCTAACATCGTTTTAACTTCGTCATTATGTGGATTTTGTATCATGATCTGGGTACCTAACATCGTTTTAACTGGCGAGGCTTTTTTTCCCCGGCGCGACTTTCTTTTTCCTGCGCATCTTCGGTGTACCGGAATCTGGGTATAAGATGGTGGGATCGGTGTACCGGAATCTGGGTAGAAGATGGTGTACCGGTGAACGGAATCGGTGTACCGGATCTGTGACCATAATGGATTTGTATATGTTATTGTACCGGTGAACGGAATCGGTGTACGGAATTGGTGTACCGGATCTGTACGGAATCGGTGTACCGGATGCTGTTAGTGTTCGGTTTTGTTTTAAAGATTTGTTGTATTAGTGAAGCAGATTTTTTAGATAGGTTCTTGATACACATACCTATATATTTATCTCATCTATATTGGATTTTGGGTAAAAATGCATGGATTCCGGTGTACCGGAATCTGCTGTTGTTAGTTTTGTTTGGTGATACATCTAGTTTTTCCGATTGCGTATCAGTTTATTATATAAAAACGTGGACCAGATTCTGGGTAACAGATTCCGGTGTACCGGAATCTGCTGGTGTACCATTGATAGGTAGTGTAACAGTTTAATGTTGACCAGATTTATGTAAAAATACTGACGAAAATTTGAATAATTATTGACCACATTTGTTTTGAATTCTCCAAAATACCCTTGAAACCCTATTTAATTACAATAATGTTACTCATTTAATGCTAATCTCATCCAATACAAATAAAATGATCTAAGGGTCCATATTGGGTCTTACTTTTACAACTTTAAGCTTGATCTCACATTAACCCTCCCCTATATATATATATATATATATATATATATATATATATATATATATATAGGGGGCCTTTATTTTGAGAACCCTGTTAAGTGCGAGAACTGCGAGAACCACTTATGTACTCCTAGTAATGCATATTGTGCAACATATCAATTTTGAATTATTAAACCTTTTTATTTAATTCAAAAGGGTATAATAGTAAAAGTCAATTTTATATTATTTCTGATTTTAAAAAAAATAAATCCTATTTTTTAAAAACATTCAATTTTTTTTTTTTTTTTTTTTTTTTTTTTTTTTTTTTTTTTTTTGCTTTTGCTTTTTTCTGAACATGCATGTTTTCAAACTGATTTAGTGCATATGTGTTTTTATGAATTAATTTTATTATTTTGGTTTTTGGAATAGTTTTTTCGACATACATGTTTTTCATAATGAAGTGCATAGATGTTTTCTAGATAAGTAAGTTTATATGAAACTAAGAACATACATGTTAAATACAAAATCAAATATCGATTGATATACAATTAAATACAAATTTCTAAGAAGCAGAAATACATGAATCTAATCGATCTATACACGTGTGTACAAGTAATATCAAACGCAAACAGATATATGTGCAAACTCCTTGTTATCAACATTTTTAGAAGTCGGACATATATGCACACTCGTAGCTGTCAAAGTTCAGAAGTTGGACATATGTGCAAGCTCCTTTTCATTGTTTCAAAAGACTGACAAATGTGCACACTCGTTGTCATCATTCTTTTAATTCAGCTACATCTGATACAAAGAACATACATGTTAAATGCAAAATAAAGAAGCTATAACTATTAAATTAAAATTATTTGGATAACCACGTTAAAAACATACATGTTAAACCAAGAACATACATGTTAAATATATGTCAAAGATTAAATGCTTTTAAAATAAAACTCAAGATAACATAACACACATGCACATGCTTAAACTAGCAAACATAAATGAAAATAAACAGGAGACCAACTTTTTTTATGTATGCAAAACATATATAATCCATCCAAACACAAAACATATATGTTTTATACGTAAACATATAATCCAAACACAAAACATATATGTTTTATTCGTGAACATATATGTTTTATACGTAAACATATATATCTTCCCAAAAGCTAAATGACTCATTATAGTTTATACTTAAACATGACTCTATATATTTTAAAACATAACACTTTGACAACTTTTAAAACATGACTTTATTATAATCAGATAAATGAATAGACAACTAATCTTAATGACCATCCAACTTGCTAAAAAGTTCTCTTTTATGACAGAATACATCAGAATTAATGTTCTTAAGCCAATAGCATTATTATAATATAAAAGGCAGAATACACCAGAATTGATGTTCTTAAGCCAATAGCATTATTATAATAAGTTTTATATATTCGTATTTTTTATATTACCTGCTATAACATATTTTGAGTATAAATTACAAATGTGTTATGTAAGGTAAAAGGCATATAAGGATAAGGAACATCAATACAAGCTAAAAGTAGCATATTAACAGTTTATGTCATTTAAATCCAAACAGGAAGTTAATAAAGGATTTGGAGATATACCAGCTAGATCAAGGTGTTGTTGTTCCACTCTAGTCATATTCCATGTTCATGGTTTTACATGTGATATGAGCCACGCGTTACTAATATTGGTGAAAAACACGTTACTTTGCGTTAGTCAAACTCCCATCTGCATCTTACAAACCTCTGGTTCCTTCTCCTTTTTTCTTGTAGCTAATCGCTTCAAGTCATTGCTAAATTAAATTATCTGGTTCAATACATTGTTTCCTGCAAAACAGACTATCATTGCATTGGCCTTCAAGTACATCAAACTTTGACAATAATCACAGCGACGTCTTTCTAAATTCGATCCATTAATTGAAAAAACAACACAGTAATGCATACATGAAAACAAAATTTGTTTTGCAAAGCAAGACATATCAATCACAGGATTGATCAAGATACGGAACAAAATTAAGATATGATCATCACCACTTCCTATGTCGACTACTAAAGGCAAGTTTGGGTCTTCATATACATCACTCCAATTTGGTGGTTCAACATTAACCTATCAAAATATGAAAAGCCAGAACATAACTAACAGTGAGACATTCATCGGAACTAGAAAAACAAAAGAAACATCAATCTTGGGTTGTATTAAACACCTACTAACAAAGCATGTACTCAGAAACATTTTACATATTGCAAAATTAACTTTTATGTCTTGATGCAACCCATAAGTCCATAACGAATAATCGAACAGAATATAAAAAAAGTGATATACAACCAAACAAAATCCATTAAATATAAGCGAATCACAATTTTTTTATGTACTTTTCGTTAGATCTGATTATTCTATGCAACAAAAAAAAATCACAATTTTTTATGTGCCAAACAAAATCCATTAAAAAAAGTGAATACCTTTTCATTAGATCTGATTATTCTCTGCAACAAAAAAAATCACAATTTTTGATGTAGACTTTTTTATCATTGAAGGACAAATACATAAGCGAATCAAGCATCGGTTGTTCTTGTTTATTAAAGTTTGTTTGTGGCATCGGTTACACAGATATCATAGATTATGATAACCGAACCTTGTGTCGGATGCCTTATGGTGGAGACCTGGTCGTGATGGTGATGGCGGCGGCTTACATATGGTGGTGGTGGTGGTTACAATTAGGGTTGAGAGAGATATTTGAGAGAGAAAGGATACTAAATAGAATAAAGTAATAAACCGAATACATCCTAAAAATATGGATCAATTTCTGGAAAATAATAATTATGTAAAATACCCATAAAGCCCCTACGAATTAACTATATTAATTTAAAAAAAAAATGGTTTATTAAATTCTGATTGGAGAATGGGAGTTCTCGCAGTTCTCGCACTTAACAGGGTTCTCATAATAAAGATACACTATATATATATATATATATATATATATATATATATTTAAACATTCGAACAACATCTAAAGTCCCGTGTCATTCTTTGAATGACAGCACAAAGACCGTAGATATTATCGAATCGAGGAAAATATGACAAAAAGACAACATTTTTGGAATTTTTCAAGATTTTCAAATTTTTATGAATTTTTAAAAGTTTTATATTTTTCTATTTGCTTTTTGAAGGTTTTTTAATTTTGTATTTTGCTTTTTGAATAAATATTTACAAGAGATGGATGAAGAAAGATCTTTTACTCCTCGTCTTCCTCTTGAAGACGTTTGAGAGTTTCCGGTTGAAGACTCTTTAGACCAAGTCGTGGGAGGATAAACTCAAAACGTTCTCTAGGAAGAGCTTTGGTGAAGATGTCTGCTAACTGGTATTCAGTCCTCACAAAATAGAGTTCCATCACACCGTTTTCTACTTGCTCCCTGATGGAATGATGTCGAATGTCGATGTGCTTTGCTCTTGAGTGTTGAACATTGTTGCATGAGAGAGCAATGGCACTTTTATTATCACAGTACAGAGGGATTTTGTTGAATTCAAAGCCATAGTCAGATAATTGGGATCTCATCCATAGGATTTGAGCACAACAAGATGACATGGCTATGTATTCAGCCTTTGTAGAGGAAATAGAAGTACACATTTGTTTCTTTGAAGACCAGCTCACAAGCTTATCACCCAAAAACTGAGCACCTCCAGACGTACTTCGACGTGTATCTTGACATCCTGCATGATCAGCATCTGCATAGGCTGTAAGTGACATGCCAGTGTCCTTCGGATACCGAAAGACCCTTTTAACCGCTTCAAGGTGCTTTTTGGTAGGCTTAGCCTGATATCTAGCACACATGCAAACAACGAACAGAATGTCTAGTCTACTGGCAGTGAGGTACATCAGGGATCCAATCATACTACGATATTTCGTTTGGTCTACCATGATCCCTGAGTGGTCCTCATCCAGTTTAGTACGCTCTATCATGGGAGTGTCAACAGGGTCAAAAGAATCAAATCCAAAATTTTTTAAAATCTCATTAGCATATTTAGATTGATTTATAAAAATGCCTCCGGGACTTTGTGAAACTTGTAATCCCAAGAAAAATGACATTTGTCCCATCATTGACATTTGAAATTTGGAACCCATTTCATTTTAAAAACGATCACATTCATTGAGGTCAGTCGAGGCAAAAATAATATCATCAACATATATTTTAACGTGAATTAAATGTTTGCCTGACTTTCTGGTGAACAATGTCGGATCAACTGCTCCTTTGCTGAATCCAGTAGATAGAAGAAACTTTGATAGCGTATCATACCATGCCCTTGGAGCTTGCTTTAAACCATAGAGAGCCTTCTTCAAACGATAGACGTGAGTAGGATGCTCTGGATTCACAAAGCCTTCAGGTTGGCTGACGTATACGACTTCTTTAAGATCTCCGTTAAGAAACGCCGTCTTTACATCCATCTGATAGACTACCGTGTTCTTACTTGCAACATTAGCCAAGAAGATTCTGATTGCCTCGATACGAGCAACTGGAGCAAATGATTCTTCAAAGTCAATACCCTCCTCTTGACAGTATCCTTTTGCAACCAATCGAGCCTTGTTCTTTAAAACATCACCATGCTCATCAAGTTTCACTCTGAAGATCCACTTTAGAGCAATGATCATAGCACAATCTGGAGCAGTTACTAATTCCCATACATCTAGTCGATCAAACTCATGAATTTCTTCTTGCATGTCATTGAACCAACTATCTTCATTCATGGCGGTTTTAACATCTTTTGGTTCAACCTTAGAGAGTACGGAGTTGAAGAAGCACCATAAGGCATCGGTTGCAAGTTCTCTCCGTGTGGATACTAGACGAGAGGGGTTCCCAATGATGTTGTCCAATGGATGATCTGGTGTCCATTTTCTAAGGTGTTCATGTGGTTGTTGATGAGGAACTGAAGTAGAAGAGTCAATATCTTCTGATGAAGATGGTTCTGATGATGATTCAGGAGCAAATATGTTTTCAAATGGAGCATCTTCGGGAGTAGCAAAGGGATTAACTTCATCATTGATGCCAGGAACAATTCCATGATGTACATTCTATGATTGATGATTTGTTGATGAGACAGAGTGATCAGCAGCAGGTGCTTCTTGACTTAATGATATTGAAACTGAAGGGTTAACTTCATTGATAGGGATAGGAGCAGCCTCTGTTGATGGAATTGACATATCATTAGCACTTGGCTCATAGTGTTCATCAAACATTGGATCAAATAATTTATTCAAATCATCTTCTGAAGGAGGTACATAAGGAGTTGCTGGTGAGGGATTTGAAACAAGGGTAGAACTGATAGGACTACTTGATGAAGATTGAAATGCGGGTCCAGAACTGGATTGTCCTGGAGCCATTTTCCCGGATAGCTCATCGAACGTGACGTGAATAGTTTCCATGATATCTCAAGTTCTTTTGTTGTAGATTCGGTAACCCTTCTTGTTTGATGCATAACCTACAAACACTCCAATGTCCGCCTTAGCTCTTAATTTACCTAAATCTTGACCGTCATTCGTTGGATAGCACAAAGCACCAAACACACGAAGGTAGGATAGATCAGGTTTTCGTTTATGGACAAGTTCATATGGAGTTTTTCCATGAGAGGTGTGTATAAGGGAACGATTTTAGGTGTAGCAAGCAGTGGCAATGGCTTCAGTCCATAGAAACATTCGAACCTTTGTATAAATTAGCATTGTTCTTGTGGCTTCCACAAGAGTTCGATTTCGTCTTTCAACTACACCGTTCTGTTGAGGAGTTCGTGGAACACTTCTTTGATGACTGATTCCAACACTTTCATAAAACTGAATTAAGTCTTTGTTAACAAACTCTGTGCCATTGTCTGTTCGAACAATTCTAACAGTATTGTTGAGTCGAACCTGAAGCTGTTTGATAATTTTGATGATGAAATCTAGAGTTTCATCCTTTGTCCTCAAAAACTTTACCCAAGTAAATCGAGAGTAGTCATCAACAATGACTAGAATGTATTTCTTCCCATTTATCGTTTGCACTCTCATTGGTCCGCACAAATCCATATGAAGGGTATGAAGAACTTCCATTACTGAGTTTGTGGGTTTTGGTTTGTGTGCATATTTTGTGCTTTTTCCCAATTGGCATGCTGAACAAAGATGATCTTTTTCATATTTTAATCTGGGTAAGCCTCTTACAAGATCATTTCTGGAAAGGTTATTAATGGTGCCGAAGTTCAAGTGATTGAGACGACGATGCCATAACCATGACTTTGTTTTAGAAGCCTTTGACAGCAAGCAGATTGGAGAAGACTTCATCATGTCTTCGATAGAGATGGTGTATAGGTTAGAACCACGAGTACCTCTTAATAATTCCACACCATCAAGTTCTCTAACGAAACAAGTATGTTTTCTATAAGCCACTTCTAGATCGGAATCACAGAATTGACCAACAGAGAACAAGTTATGACCAAGACCTTCTACATAATATACCCTGGAAATTACACTTTTATCAACCACATAATCTCCATAACCCATGATTGCACCAAAATGGTCGTTCCCGAATCTAACAGTCCCGATGAATTTACTCACGAAGTTCATGAGCCACGAGCGATCTCCAGTCATATGCTTGGAACAACCTGAGTCCAGGTACCACATAACGATTTGAACGATCTGCAGTTGAACACAGACAAGAATGGATAACTGGATAATTGGGAACCCCATGCAATAATGGGTTCCACTTGGTTAGTAACAGTGATTGGAACACCCACATCATAAGTAGAAACAATGGAATCATCAGAAATAGATGCAGTGCTAATGTCCGTATTTGACCTATTCAAAGTATGTTCACTTCTTAAGGGAATAGTTCTACCAGTAGGCATCCATTTTCTAGTGGGCATTGTCTTAGCAAATTGAGGGCAGGACTCATTAACCTTACGGCCAGAAGGTATCCATTGATAACATATTTTACTAAATTTAACATTAACAATTTTAACTGGGCATTTGACAGCATTAGACAAAACATTCACACCACATTCATGATTAGTAACAGAAATCAAGCAGTCATCATTACATGGTTTGCAGATAGTAGCAGAATTCGAATTAATTATAGTACACCTATGGCTAATACTAGAATCAACACGATTCATTTTATTCAACTCAAACTTAAAGTTCCTAGGGTGGTCTTCTACTCTCTTCCAATGCACATTCTTAGCTTGCGAGGTCCTATCTTGCTTGGTATTTTATGGAGGCTTTGACCCGCTTGCTTTTATGTCACTGATTACTCCTGTAGAAGGAATTATGGGAACATTAGTTGGTTGATCTACTTTTTGCATTCCTGAACTAGACTTGCAGGGATCTGAACTACTTGAAGGCACATTAGTGTTCACTTTCTTAAAACTGGGCATAGAATGGTTTGTATGCTTGGCACTAGGCATAGAACAAGGCATCACAGCTTTACCTTTCGCACATAAGGATTTATGACATGTTGCTATTAAACATTCTAGCAGCTCCTGAGATCATTTGGCCTGAATGCAAGCAAACCTAATTTCTCTATCAAGAGGCTTATTTATGAAATCCTCTTCCACAATCTCACGGAGACATTCTAGACTATCCTTAAGGTGAGCACAATAGTTATGAAACACAAGTTCATTGTTCCTAAGATGAGGAGGAATGTATTTAACAGTCACAGTATATTTGCAGTCTGAGGATGACTTTGATGCAACATTCTCATTAAAGACAAGTGGCAGTTTCCCTTTTTCCTGACTCCTCAGATTCTCAATTTCTTTTTGTAAAGACGTTATTTTTTCGTTGTTTTTGTCACGAGTGACTTTCATTGAATCATATAACTCTTTAAAGTGCCGTTTAACTTTTTCATTTTCTTCTAGAAAACTCTCGTTTTCTTTTTGTAAAACATTAACCAAGTTTTGAAGATGAAAAATTTGAGAATACTGAGAATCTAAAGGAGGAGGCATTTGGGAGCCAGTCACATTGTTCTTTTCACCATTTAATTGAGAAATTTGGGCTTTTAACTTTCTGATCGTGTTACAATGAGCTTGAATCTGTTCGTCACGTTTGTTTATCTGAAAAACTACATCAAATTCTGGAGCATCTGAGGATGTCTTGATATTTGTGGTTTTGACATTTTCTTTAAGATGTTGATATTTTAGTTGTAAATAAAAATGTTCAACTTCTAGTTTAGAAAGATGTTTTACCAAATTATCGTGATCATCCTGATCAATTTTTTCATTTAGTTCTGAGTTTTTGTTTTCAAGCTCAATGACACGATCATGGGAAACTTTCAATGCAATAGATAATTCATGAAATCGAGAAGCAGTAATAGAGTGCTTAGTAACAGTATAAAACACATCTTGAGCAATACAACTCGAAATCAAATTCTCATTTAAGATATGGAAGTTCTTCCTTTCAACTTCATTATATTTGAGTTCCTGTTCATAATCATTGACCTCAACTATCATTGCATCAAATTCTTTTTCCATTTCTTTAATATCTGAATTTATCCCTTTTTGAAGACTCTCAAATTGACATTTTAATTGTTTGAAGAAAGGCATGACCTCAGTTAAATAACATTCTTTAGTTTGCTCAAAACCCCTTTCCCCCTCAGTTATCCCTGTAGGTGTGATTCTCTTCTTACACGTTTTCTCAAAATCAACAAATAGCTGATAAACAACATACAAGCTAATTAAGGTCTTGCTATTAGTGGCAATAGATCTAGGAACTAGATGCATTGGTGTATTAGGAGGATACACAGTTGCTTGAGAGAATTTCCTACAAGGGGGATTCTTTTCAACAAGATTTTCAGCTTTTTGCATATCCATGTCCTTTTTCCAAAACACTTGTTCAGGGGTTAATAGAGTCTGAGGCTTAAACTTGTTTAAGGATATCCAATTTTCCTTAGTGTAATCATGGGGTTTGATCGTTATATTATTCTTTTTACACTCAGGATCTTCTAGCTTCTTATTCATTTTCTCCCTAGTGACTTCATCTGATTTCTTATCTTCCTCAGTGCACTCAGCGCAACTAGGTTTCTGCCTAGGCTTAAGGATTTCATTACCATAATAAAGTACCTTATTAGCAGCTCTAGCCTTTTTAATGACCTCTGGATTTGGTTCCTCAACAAGGGGAATGTTATGCTTATCGCTTAAGACTCTATGCTTAGTGATCAAGTGAGCAGTCTGAATGGTATTCCCTTGTACGTACAACTTATTTTCAAGCTTGTTTTTCAAAGTTTTTAGATTGGAAAATTCATTCAAAAGTTTTGATTCCTTAGCATTGAATTCTTCCTTAAGCATTTTAACATTTTCTTGAAGTTCGTGTTTTTGCTTAGCAGTTTTGGAAAGCTTTTCTTGTAAGGAGTTTAACTCTTGTTTTAATACTTTTTCTCTAAAATGACTTTTTCTAATAATTGTACGCATTTGGTCATCCATTTCCTGCTCACGGGTGGTTAACTCAAACTTTGCACGTTGTTCATAAATATCAACTTGTTCTTTATAGACATTCAGTTAAGAGATAACATAATCATCAGGGGCACATGCAGTGTATTCATCAAAAACATAGTCATCATTGACTGCGAAAGATGCATTACTTGGTACAACCCCACTTTCACTTTGCTTCACATATTGATCATATGGGACAATATTGCTATTACCCTCATCATCAATATCTGATTCATAAGTTTTAGGAGATTGTACTTTATTATGCATCTTTTGCTCATCAACTTCATCATATAGTTTTAATACATCTGAAATGATTTTGTCTTTGGATGGACCAGCCTGTTGTGGTGGAGAGACCTTTGGAGAGACCATAGGTGAGATGCTAGCCATGAAGATTGTTTGGGCAGTAGGTTCATCATCGACGTCAAAGTCAAATGCATCACAGTCAGCTACTTGAAAGGCATTTTGATGATTATGACCTATCTCCTGAATTAGCTGTTCATCAACATCAGCATCATAGGTTTGGGCATTTCCCTCAGCAAGAAACAACAACTCCTCTTCATCCAAAGCTGCTCCATTATCCTGAGCTTGCACAAGCAACATCTTGTCTCTGAAGTATTCTGCATTCTGTGGACGTTTTGGAGATGTGAAGTTCCTAGCAATATGTCCCTCACCACCACAGTTGTAGCATTTGACTGGCTTTGCTTGTCCTTGATTTCCATACCTTCCCCGATTCTGATTTGCAACATAACCTCCACCTACTCCACCTCTTCCCTGATCATATTGTCTTCCTTGAACTGGTTGCACCATAACTTTTCCATCTCTAACAACAGCATGATTGTGTAGATTGGATGCAGTTATGATCTCATTGTTAGTGTGAAGACTGTTGGTATGTGGATTAATGTAACTCACACTACGAATATTGTGTTCAAACGAATTATTTAAACCTATGAATTTCACTCAACCTTTGTGTTGACTGTTTTAAGCATGTTTTATCTCAGGTATCTAAGGCATACACTTCATGGCATACATGTGGACTTATCATAGAGTCGTGGTGACGATGCGTCACTCATGGGATTTATGCACTTTAAAACATCGTTTGAATTGTAATAAATTTATTTCCGTACATGTTGAGTTTCATTTGGGACCTATACTTTGTAAACTCTGATTTTTTATTTATTAAATCAAACGATGTATTTTCCAAACGACACTTTAGGTCGTTCAATATAACTGTGATTGTGGTGCTATGACAGTCAACCCCCAGGAATTCCATTCCGCTGCAAAACAGGTAATTTGGGGGTGTGACAGATTGGCATCAGAGCTTCAGTTATAGAGAACTAGGTTGCATCTTTGACCCTAGACTGTAACTACATCATCATAGCATCTCATCATTTCATCATAAGTGCATATTCACCTTACATGCGGTTTATGCCTACATTTTTTTTCGAGTTATTTACTTTCATTTCAAATTGATTGTCACATGGATGCCTTTAAATACCCATCCCATTATCCTTTCATCATACTCTAATGTGGAGAATGCCTTGTCATTCCCTATCATAATTTTAACATCAGTTGACTCATCACCGATAACGTCGAATGCCGATACAAAACCTTTAAGTAGGGCAAAGTCACTCTCACTCCTTTGTTTCACCACTAACATGTCGAGTTACACGCTATTTACACATTAAGTCACTAAACCATCATACATTTGAAGCACTTACAACATCTCATAACCCACCTTTTGGGAACCCGTCGATCATTTTGAAAAATAACCTCAAATTTATTATCTCATATCGCATCTCTTTAGAGCGCTTATTTTTAACATAGGACTTTGCTACATCTCACCTTTCCTCTTATTTTGAAGAAGTTATGGCGCCGAAGAAAGCCACACCTGAATTGACTCAAGCGGCTATGCAAAAGTTTGTGAGGGATAGTATAGCCAATGCTTTAAGGACTGAAAGGGCAACAGTGGCGGCTGCTGCTGAGGCTGCGGCTACTGCCGAAGCCACTAGACTTGCCAATGTTGCCGAGGCTGTAGCCACTGCCGAAGCCGCTAGACTCGCCACTGCCGCTGAGGCTGCAGCTAATGCTGAAGCTGCCAGGCTTGCTAATGACGCCGCGGCTGCGGCAACTGCTGAAGCTACTAGAATTGCGGCGGAAGCTGAAGCCGCTAGACTTGCCGCTGCTGCAGGAATTGCAGGAGGGTCCGGGGTTAGAAGTTGTTCATATAAGGACTTTAAAAGCGGAGATCCCACTAAGTTCAAGGGTACCGAAGGGGCCACTGCCATGGTTCGATGGTTCGAGAAAATGAAGTCTGTGTTTTTGTTATGTAATTGCCCTGAGGATAGCAAGGTTAAGTTTGCTACAAGTACACTACTAGATGGGGCAATGTCGTGGTGGAACTCGTATGCCCAGCCTATGGGAATGGAAAATGCTTTCAAGATCACCTGGGAGCGATTCAAAGGTTTTTTAACAAAGAAGTATTGTCCGCGTACGGAGGTGAAAAAGTTGGAGACCGAATTTTATGAACTAGTAACTGTTGGGTATGACATCGAGACCTACATTCGAAGGTTTCAAGAATTGGCTGCTTTATGTCCATCTATGGTTTTAGACAACGAGAAACTACTGGAAGCTTTCATTGGAGGACTTCCACAGATTATCCAAGGCGATGTGATTTCCTTTGATCCACAAACGATTGAAGAATCTATCCGAATATCTCAAAAGCTCATGGAACAAGTTTTGAAAAAGGGAAACAATACCAACACCAACCGTAACAACAATACCAACAACCACACCAACTACAACAATAACCGAAACAACAACAACAACAACAACGACAACCAAACTAACAACAACAAAAGAAAATGGGAAAATGATCAAGGAGGTTATAATAACAACAACCAAAACCGTAACACTAACCATCATCAACAACAGAATAGAAGGCAAGAAGCTGCAATGGTTTATGTTGCTGCACCAATAGAAGGCAGAGGTTATGCTGGAACACACCCATTATGTAATTGATGTAAGTTTCATCACTCGGGTCCTTGCCCTGCCAAGTGCCACAAATGCCAAAAATCGGGACACCTAGCCAGGGATTGAAGAGGTAAAGCCGTAGTCACATGCTTCGGATGTGGGGAGCAAGGACACTATCGGAACCAATGTCCCCAAAACCAAGGTCAACAAGTTGAAGGTGCTCTTGGGAAAGCATACATGTTAGAAGGAGGAGAAGCTCAACAGGATTTCAACAACGCGGAAGACTTAAGAAGTTCAGAAACTAACAGTCTCATTTTCCTTATGTACTATGTCGTACTAAGTTTATGTCTTCCATCGTATCCGGATCTTTATAACTTAAGATGTATTACTGTTTGATAAACCACTCGTTGTAAAATATTCTCATCTATCGTACTTTATTTTCCTTCCGATTTGATATCACTTACGAGAATTTTACTTCCTTCTACTTTAACTGCCATTTTAACGACACGGTTTAAATCTATGTAAACATTGAGAGTTTAACAACTAAACCGAACGTCAGATTATCGTTCCTTAAATATACATAGCCTAGCTAACTATGTCTAATTCTGGAGGGATCATGTTATGTTGGGAGCAGTTATTTATAAATCTTAGTGCAAGCAAAATTTTCACACATTCCAAGTCAAAGTGAGACATGGGAGATTCATCCAATATTTTCTTTACTACGATGTTTTGTACGCTCTCAATCATCGATAACCATAACGACACCTCTTCATATCTTCTCTCCTCGATATTCATCATAAACTCAAAAATTCGATAGACTAACACAAACTGAATTCAGGGACTGAATTCCTTTTTGGGTGGGCGAATGTGACAACTAGCAATTTCAGGTCATTTCTCAAATTTACTATTCACCTCGGGAATTTACTATTCAAAATTTTACTATTCATCGTTTTCGGAGTCGAAGTAATATTCTAAGAACGTATTTCAAAATTTACTATTCACGAAACACTATTCATTCCCGGAGAAAATTTCTATTCATGCTTCACTATTCCATCGTTTATCGTAAACTAGGTTTACGAGTATCAAATTCGCGTAACCTTAATAGTTTAGCTGCGAATTCGTGAACAATCATCATGGACATTTCATATAGACTAGGTTTAGTCTACATATCATTAGCATCATTATCATCATATTAGCTCATGCATGGTTTTGCATTTTTCATTAAACGCATAATTTCTTATTAAATAAACGCTATCGCGTAATTAATTATTTTGAACAATTGATCTGATACTTCTAAAAATTATCCCGATATATTTTTATACTCATATTAAGATTATAAAAATAATATTATTAGTTTACCCAGTGTTTTAAATTTATTTTGTATATAAATTGTTATATTTATATAATTACGACGGTTTTCTTAAAAACTACACGATAATTATTATTTCACTCAAATTTTGCAAGAAATGTATTTTTATAATTTTTATGACTTCAATATATTTTATTTTGACCCGTTAAAATTTATTTTTAGCTAACGCTACCCTAAATACTCAAATGTGTATACAAGTTACTACTTATCTTAAATTAACTTCACATTTACTTTACATTTATACATTTAAAAAAAAATATATATATATTAACTAATGCTAATACCCCTTTGTCGACATAAGGGGGTGAGTCACTTAAAATTCCTAAATATCTTGCAAATAAATCATATTATACTCAAACAATAATACATACAACACATACTTACTCATTTTTATTAAGTGTAAAAGATCAAGTTCTTCCTTTCTCTCTTCTCTCCATAACCGGCCACCATAAGGATCAAAGAAGAGTTCACCAAAAATTTTCAAGTCAAGTTTATTACAATCTAGTTACACTCTTAGTTTAGGTTTTGAAATAAAAACTTAGGGTGTTAGGATTAAACCTTTGTTCACTTCACCTTATCAAGTTACTAGTAAGCATCTCATATTCATGTTCATCTTTCATATTTATTTTTTTGTTCATTTCATCATATTTAAGAAAAACATGCAAGTCATAATGATGTTTATACCACTTTTTAATGTTTTTAAGTGTTATATATATATATATATATATATATATATATATATATATATATATATATATATATATATATATATATATATATATATATATATATATATATATTTATCATCCTATAATTACTCCTTGAAACATATCACTTTTGGTGATGTCTAGGAACCCATGACACCCTAAGAAGGTGTATGGTAGTATTAGAATAGCTTCGGAGCTGTTTTGAATTGGTTAGAATAGGTTTTGCGCGAGAAAAACTCATTTCGACAAGTTTACTTAAGGGTCTGTCCATATTTTTGAAATCTGGAATTTTCGACAGTAGATAAAATTTTTTGGCCTAGATATTTAGAAAATATACTTTAAAACGAAAACGTGGTCGCTTGTACGGGTTAAAACGGAGTTATAACGAAGAAGATATGAATTTTTCAAGTTAGACAACGAAAACTATAAAATCCTGAAAATTCAGCATGTTACGTCCAATTTGTACGAGTAAAAAAATGAGGCTTAGGCGTTATGAAATGTGTCGACTTATCAAAAATATATTAGTATACTTTGATAGGAAGCTAAGGATATATAAAACGTAGAAAATGGACTTGTAACGATTAAATTGCACGCGTTTATACAAAGTTGCCGTAACTATATTATATAAGAAAAACTAATATATTTCTATTAGACAAATATTATCGTAGGATATCATTTCAACGTAAATACATGTAAAGTAATTTAAAAATGGTCAACGCGTTTATACAAATGAAATTATTTTACGACGAAAAGTTATATTTTCATAATAAACCACTAAATGATTATCGTAGGATATCATTTCAACGTAAATACATGTAAAGTAATTTAAAAATGGTCAAGACGTTATGAGATTATTTTTCGACGATAAGTATTATTTTCAAAAAGTCACAAGTGGTATAGATATCATACGAATTGCATGCATAACATTTCATCATGACTTATTATATATCATATCATTCATCATAGGTCGCAGTTAGAGATTGCGCCTCATTTCAGTGTACTCACTTTTGTCATCGCATCATTGTACCAAGTGAGTTCATAGCCCCACTCTCTATTACTTAATTGTTTTACAAACTCTTGGAGGAGATACATGCTATACTTTTAATCGAACAAAAATGCTTTGAACTGTATGTTATATCCAAATGCTTTATTGTCACTAAGTATTCTATTGCCATGTTTGAAGTCCCTACATCATGCACCATTAGTCACTTGCGAGTGAGCGCGAATATTGTGAATAGGCCTATTGGAATTAACACTCCTGTTCTTATTGACCCAGCTAGGGGAAATCGAACGCACTATATTTGAATCATTAAGGTAAATTGGCAAGTTTACCATATTAGGGCTGCGATGAAACGATTTTTACCAATTTCTATTGGTACGAGGTTTACGCTTTGGTTGTCATGAACTTAGTGAAATAAATGATGTTTTGTTTTCAACGATGAGTGTGAATTAATGTAACTCACACTACGAATATTGTGTTCAAACGAATTATTTAAACCTATGAATTTCACTCAACCTTTGTGTTGACTGTTTTAAGCATGTTTTATCTCAGGTATCTAAGGCATACACTTCATGGCATACATGTGGACTTATCATAGAGTCGTGGTGACGACGCGTCACTCATAGGATTTATGCACTTTAAAACATCGTTTGAATTGTAACAAATTTATTTCCGTACATGTTGAGTTTCATTTGGGACCTATACTTTGTAAACTCTGATTTTTTTTTATTAAATCAAACGATGTATTTTTCAAACGACACTTTAGGTCGTTCAATATAACTGTGATTGTGGTGCTATGACAGTCAACCCCCAGGAATTCCATTCCGCTGCAAAAAAGATAATTTGGGGGTGTGACACACATTTTGGGCTAGTTTTGTGGTAGACGAGGTTGACAAAGAAAATCCTACACCAGTCAACACAGAAAACAATGATAACATTTATCATGAACCAGATCCTATACCATAACCAGACTCACCAATCACACCACCAACATACACTCACAACCCATACTCAGAAGAAGAAGAAGAAGCTACGTTTAGATCATTAGGAAGCTCAGATAATAGATTTGATGATACACCTATACGAGGTTTCAAAGAAGTGACAAAAATCTACAAAGATGCCCCCTTCAAGTTGAAACTGAAAGCTTATTATTTACGGAAGAAGAACCCCATAATTATAAAGAAGCATCAACAGATAGGAGATGGATTGAGGCCATGGAAGAAGAACTGGATTCAATTAATAAGAATCACACATGGACTCTCACAACATTGCCAGAAAATCAGAAGGAAATAGGACTCAAATGAGTTTTTAAGACCAAGAGGGATGCTGAAGGTAAGATCATCAGATACAAGGCATGATTAGTAGCAAAAGGATATGTACAAGAACAAGGAATAGACTTCGATGAAGTATTCGCACCAGTTGCTAGTATAGAGACAGTTCGTTTGATATTAGCACTAGCAACATATCATGGTTGGCAAGTACACCACTTAGATGTAAAATCAGCATTTTTACATGGAGAATTGAAGGAAGAAGTCTATGTTACACAACCTGAAGGTTTCATTCAACAAGGAAACACAGGAAAATTCTACAAGCTAACTAAAGCTTCGCACGGCTTAAGACAAGAACCAAAAGCTTGGAATGTGAAGCTTGATCAAACCTTGAAGTCATTGGACTTTAAGAAGTGTAATCTCGAACAAGCAGTTTATACGAAGAGAAGCAAGACTTCTACACTTATAGTTGGAGTATATGTAGATGATTTGATAATCAAGGGCACTCCAAAGAATGAAATAGACTTGTTCAAATCCCAGATGAAAGACAAATTCGAAATGAGCGACTTAGGGTTGCTAGCATATTACCTTGGGATAGAAGTCACACAAATAGGAGGAGAGATTACAATCAAGCAAACCTGATATATTAACAAGATCTTGAAAGAAACAAGTATGACGGACAATAATGATACGAAGATACCATTGGATCACGGCACTAAGTTGGTCAAGGCGGAAGATGGAAACTTAGTTGATGCAACTTACTACCGAAGCTTAATTGGAAGTCTCAGATACTTATTACATACAAGACCAGATCTTAGTTACTCAGTCAGACTACTTAGCAGATTTATGCAAGACCCGAAGGATCATCACCTGAAGGCAGTGAAACAAGTAATCCGATACATCAAAGGAACAAAGAAACATGGAATAATATACAAGAAAGAAGGCGGCTGCAAGATTACAGGTTACAGTGACAGTAGTTATGGAATCAACACCGATCAAGGAAAAGGAACTATTGGAATAGTATTTTACTTTGGAGAGTCACCTATTACTTGGTGTACTCAGAAGCAACCAACAGTGGCGCTCTCATCATGTGAATCAGAATTCATGGCGGCTACTGGAGTAGCATGTCAAGCCTTATGGTTAAAACGACTACTTAGTGAATTAACTGGATTGGAAGAGAAAAGGATAATGCTGAAAGTTGACAACATATCAACAATAGCACTGGTGAAGAACTAAGTGTTTCATGGAAGAAGCAAACACATCGACATTCGCTATCATTTCATTCATGAATGCGTAGAGAATGGTCATATCAATGTGGAATACGCCAGTGGAGAACTACAAAAAGCAGATATCTTAACAAAGGCCTTACCAAGACTAAAGTTCGTGACTATGCGACAAATGCTCGGAGTTCAAGACTTAGGACGAAGCAACGATCAAGATTAAGGAGGAGAATGTGAACAATAATCTCGATATTGCTTCATATTAAACTCGAAGGACCAAAGTCGTTAAATAGAAACTTTATAACCGAATAGCGGTTGGAAGTTAAGTTAGTTATTTTTAGATGTTAGTTAAAAACGAAGGGCTGTGTCGTTTGGAATATGTCCCTTCGAACATACATGGTGTTTGGGTCATACCCATTCGACCTCTATATATACTTATGTACCTGTAACGTTTGAATAGTTAGACGATTAATAGTTATTCAGTTTACTTATTACAATTGCATATCGACTCACTTATTTGGGACCAACACTCTAGTCCTTTACCTATCAAGAAATATTTCCATTATACTATGTTTGAGAAACCTGATACTTGTGTTCTTATTCCTCTTTTTCTTATTATTAAGATTATAAGCAATAATTAATGTAACTGTTGGCCAGTATAACTAGATCTGGAGTTGAAACAGGAATGAAGTTGCTACAACAAAACAATAATTTTCAGTGTAAATGTAAAGATTAAAGAATTTCCTAATTCAAGAAACTGGATTTACAAGATCATGCTATGTGATTGATAAAGAAATTATGTTTTGCAAGAAATGGAACATGTGTATTGTCATAATATGTCCAGAACAAAACATTGCATTAAATAGATGAGCGTATGCATGTACCGGAACATATGTAACTGCTGGTTTTGAACCCATGAGTAAATCCACTGATTCCACGTGAAATACATTCATAAGTTATCACGACATCAATTAGAACATCAATCGTTATGTCACAAACAGGAAGTAATAGAGTGGTATCACAAAAATAATTAGTGTAAAGACTCGCGATAATGGCTCTCTTCTTTTCTATTTTTGAAAAACTTGATGCATTTTTCTTCTACTTTTTCACTGCAGCGAAAAATCTGAGTTTGCATGTGATATTAAATCTAAGTTAGGCCAGGTGGTTAAAAAACGAGAACACGGCTTTTTTGGATTCACGATGATCAGAACAAAGAAAAGTATAAAAGAAGAGGTAATGTTGTTTATTCTTACATCCGGATAAGAAAGCTTCGAACCCCTCGGCTCTGCAGGCAGAAAAGACTTCCTGTTTACCAAAATTACAATGCAAAATCAATTAAAAAAACAAATGACATTATATATACAGTGCTAGTTTGTTACGTGAAAATTCAAATGTGCAGATATAAAGGCATGAACCAGACTTTATCCAGTCAAAAGGAAGATCCCTGGTGGCCTCGTAGTAGCGAGTAACAATGCGAATGACATTTCCAAGAGAGTCCAATAAAGTTTGAGAATCCTTGTTGGGGTTGTGGTTCTTCATGTGTGCCTCCAAACGCTTCTTGAGAGCGGTTACTTGCCTAATGAGCTTACGTAATTTCTTTGAGTTTTGATATGAAACCCCTACCTTGCTTCCAAAGCGAGATAAATCAACCTGAGGAAATCAAAGATGAAAAGCATACAACCAGCCAGGCTTCTTCTAATGGCATTGAAACAAACAATAAGAATACAAAGCCACTTTTCTGGAAGGAAAAAATAAATAAATAAATAAATAAAAAGTGGAAAAACAAACGTCTTCAAATCAATTTTCTGGAAAAGTTAGTAATAACCACCCCACTTGGAAAAACAAAGTGTAATGGGAGGCACCACGGCCCGTGGTTAACCTCCATGCGTGAACGCCATTACGGCAACACCACCACCATGCGTGTTTTTAGCGATGGTTTGGTGGTCTGCTTCACCGAACGTGGTGCACACTTTAGTATGTACGGAGTGATACTTTGAGTTTGTGAGGTATATATGTGTTTAAGTGGGGTTTGTTTGTGGTTTAATGGTCGGTTTGGTGATGTGTAGGTGGTGATGGTAAGCCTTATCAAATTTTGAACTTATAAAAATTCGTATAACCACGAGTTGTACTTTTCATACACAATTTCATTAACACAAATGGGGTGTTTGTTTAAGCTTATATATGGGCTTACACTACTACACAAACTGCTTTTACCCACAGATTTTTTCCCACGGAAACGAAACTGTGTGAAATTTCCCACGGAATACCAACAAATTACACACCAAATTGTTGACCAAATTTCGGTGGGAAATATGTCGTAAATTTCCCATGGATTTCCCACTATTTACACACTAATCTGTTGACCAAGTTTTCGTGTGAAATCCGTCACAAATTTCCCACAGATTTGTGACAATATTCACACTATTCGTGTTGATTATACGTCAGTGGGAAACTAGTGGCACATTTCACACATATTAGCCACGACCAAAATTATGTGGCAAATTTAAAATAACTATTTAACTTGTCCGTGGGAAATCTGTGAGTCACTAGCCACGTATTTCCCACAAAATGTTGTTTGACGTATTTCCCACGGATTTCTCACAAAAAATATTGTTTTTATGTTTATGTATATTTACACATTCCCACATTACTTAGTATGTCTTCATATGTGTTTGGTAGTTTCATTATTATATGTGTTTGTTTATTAATTTAACTATTATGTTAGTATCACAAGTGTATGTGTGTAACAAACTATTGTATATGTGTAGATATCTACACGTATATGTTCTGTATGTCTGTTTATGAACTTCATTGTATCTCCATATGTTTTGTATGTAGGTATACGATTATCTCTGTGGGAAATTCGTCCGTAATTTTCTATGGATTACCTACCAATCTAATTATCCCGTGGAAATATGTGTGTAAATACCCATGGATTTCCCAAAAACAATATCGTTTTTATGTTTTTGTATACTTACACATTCCCCCATTATCTTGTATGTCTTCATATGTGGTTTGAGTTTCATATTTTATGTGTTCATTTATTAATGTAACTATTTATACGAGTATCATGAATGTGTACATACCATATCAACTGAAAGCAATATACAAATCAATACCAATCTATACCCCATGAGTAGATGTTGATCTACACTTCTCTACAATACCACTTATTTTGTCTAACTCTTTACCGACTCCCATATCAATATAATTGGCTAGCTATATATAGTGAACACATCAATAACACCGTAAAAAAAACCCGTAGTCACTTTGTCGTTAAAATACTAAATCTAGCCTTGTGATATAATTAACCCCGTAAGAATTATAAGCTCTATCAACCTTTAACCAAAGTTATATAAAAAATTAACCATATGGACACCAAAATTCAGTTATAACCAAACCGAACAAAACTAAAAATTCATTTTTCGGTTTGGATATGGTTTTGGCTATCTGAACCGAAAACCGAATTTCCATAAATATATATAATTTTTATATGTTTATATATACAAAAAGACCATTAAGTTTTATCCTAATATAAAAAAAACACTTTTTATGATTGAAATAATTTTATTTGCTAAAAATCTATATAATAAAATTTAAAGAAAATATATAACTGTGTAATTCGGGTTATTCGGGTCAACTCGAAAACCTATACGAATTCAAATTCGGTTTTGGTTCGGTTCGGTTGAATTCTAGTTCGGTTCAGTTCGGATTTCGGTTTGACGCGGAATTTTTTTAACCGATTTAACCGAACCGAATAAACGAAACAACCCAATAACCGAACCGAGTATGCCTTGTGAGAGCCCAAAATCCGGATAGGCCCATTACTCTTATCAAAATTGGCTAAAAAGCCCAAGACACAACCAACTAACTATTCTCATTTAGATAACCCTAAACCTATCTATCCTCCATCTACACTCAGCCACACAAAAAAAATGTACTTCAATTTCTTTCTCTAATCTCTACTAGCAGCCACAAAGACCAATAAAACCAATATGGCATCCTTTAATTCTATATAAAATAATCTACCCATGGAATGACCCTTGTTTTTGCTACTAGCCCTTGCTTTTGCTACCTATATTGTTTGAATGCTTGGGGGCTACCTATATTAAATGGTACGTTTTAGTTTTTTTTGGTTTTGTTCTTAATGTCTCGGTTTCTTTTATTTGCACAGATTCGGAAATATCGTTCTTGTTTGATACGAGTCACGAATCAGGTAAGTTTTCGAGTTTAGTTTTCTTTTAAAGTTTTTTGGTTTTTTAAGATCGATTGCAACAGCCCACTCGCCGGAATCATTCACGGTATATCTTATAAGCTTTGGTTATTTTAGTTTATTTAAGGTTTTTTCAAGTGTTTTTGTGTGCTTATTATTCTTCATTTTATTGTAGATCTTGTAATATATATTAAGTTGGGCCACTCGAAACAACCTCAGCGAAGCGGGATGTACAATCGACTAGAAGCGACTCCCGAAAAGAGTTTTCGGAATGAATGACAAATAAATGGTTGTAGAAAAAAGATGGAAGATGAGATCTATAATGCAATAAAACAATCATAGTTGTTTCTGTGGATTTTGAAATGATGTAGTAGTGTTTTTTTTCCAGATGTATAATGCATTAAACCATTTATGCGTTTTGTTGAATATTAATTTGGTATTTATTGGATTATTCATATTGGATTGGTTTTTGAATTTTTGTATTTTGGTTGTTTGTTGTTAATTACTTTGATGATTTGTGTTTTTAATATATTTGCCAAAAATTAAAAAGGAAAAAAAATACCAATAAACCATCAGAAAAAAAAAATCCAAATAAAATATTAAAAATTTATTGAATTATATAAAATTTTGATTAGGTTTCACACGAAATTTTCACAAGAAAATTATAGTGTGAAAATTGTTGGAAATTTGTGGCAAAAAAACACGGATATGTGTGAAAAATGGCTACTAGAAACTGTGGGAAATTTTGTGACTAATCTGTGGGAGAAATAGTAGTGTGAAAATCGTTGGAAATTTGTGGCAAAAAAACCACGGATATGTGTGGAAAATGGCTACTAGAAATTGTGGGAATTTCGTGAGAAATCTGTGGGAAAGTAAACCCACGGATTATCCACAATAATATTCGTGGGAAATAGTCAACGTTTCATGGGAAAATCTGTGGGAAAATATTTACCCACGGGGTTTTTACACACGAAACAATTCCGTGTGAAATCCGTGAAAAAAGGCCCTTTCCCACGGGATTTCCCACTGATTTTGCCGTGGGAAAAACCTGTTTGTGTAGTAGTGTTATGAGCTTATGTGAAATAAGCTCATAAGCCTCATAAAAGCTTAAACAAACACCCCCAAAGACCCCTTCACCCTAAAAAGCAAATTAATACATCGGAATAAAAGAAATTAGACAACAGAAAGTGTTAGGGCCTTACAGTAGCAAAATAGTTGTCCCAATATGGAGCCCTGGCTTTTTGTTCTTCAAGAAACCGTCTCCTCTCAGGACTGTCCAAACCAAGTTCATCGTTGGTGAATTGTTTCATCTTGCTGTAATCGATCGGCTTCCTGTTTGTTCATCATTCAGATTAATTATTATTCAAACAAACAAAATTTTAAAGAAGAAGAAGAAGCACATACACGTATCTAATCATCCTCCTGCGTTCTATTTCCATGTTCGAATTACCCTAATTTCATAATATGGGACGATACTGGAGGATATATATATATATATATATATATATATATATATATATATATATATATCTGTATCTTTCTTATATTTGCTATTTATTCATACCATCTGTTTAATATATCTTCCAGGACCTCGTTCTTTCGCAAAAGTTTTAGTTTACTATTACTACTCCCGCTCTCCATCACATAATTATCTTTACTTTGGGATTTCTCAAAATAGGTACTTACTTTACAATTTGACCAATAAGAAAAAAAAAAATATGGTGAGAGACTTGGTTTAAAAATGCGCGCATCATTGAACAAATTACACTGATCATTTGCGTTGCATTTGAAATTTCACATTATGGTGCCTAAAGCAAGGCCATCCTAGAATGCTTTCGCATTAGACCGTAATTTACCGCATTTGTGTAATGCTAGTAACGATCGCAATTGTCGCAATCTAGAATTTAGGTCACTAATGTCAAAAATAAACCATATAAAAGAGATCCAAATATTTAAATGTGATTGTAAAGATAGAACTTGTTAAAAGATGTACAAAATAACAAAAATATATTATCTTGCATTTTGCTAAGTGTTTTACGTCAAGCTTTGCTTTCGGATAGTTTACTAATTAATTATTGGCCTAATTTCAATATGCTAGTAACTTATACCGTATGTTTATTGCATCTACTTGGTACTTGGTAGAATATATTATGCATAAATAATTTGCGTACTTTTTTAAATACTAAACGCAATGCGTCCAAATTACCCTCACATTTGCATCACGCATCACGCAATGGATTTTAGGACCTTTAGCGCGTCAGATCGCAAAACGCATTTTTAAACCAAGTGAGAGAGATGACAATTGATTATTGAAGTGTGTATTTAGTAAAATTTCTTAAATTTTTGTGCATATTAGAAGTAAACACTTTATTTGAGACGAAATGAGTAAGAAATTATCTTCCTATTTTGTTGTACTTTCTTCGTCTCAAAATAAATGTTCACTTTAAAAGTGCATGCATTTTTAGGAAATACTAATAATAACAATTCTTTTATCAATCAAATATCATCAAACAGTGAATAATTCAACCATTGATGTAATCGTTATCGGCTAAGCTCACCAAGTAGTATGTGTTATGTACCTGCAACCCACAACCACAATAACAAAATAAGGCTTAAATATGCACTTGTACAAGGAAGAGGAAAAATGATGTTTTACACTAAATGATAAAAAGGATATGTATTAGCCCCAACTAGTTAGCTATATATAGACCTGCATGTAAAGTATATGCTAACATTTTGAAAGTCAACCTTTAACATTATACCGAAAGTACATACAAAACCTTTATTGGGCTGAATCCAAACACATAATACTAATGGGCTAAGATAATCGGCTAATACACCCTCTGATAAGGATTTAAAACGTGCGTTTTTAGAGGGCTATTTAAGCTCTAAATTCGTACATTCATGATCAATTATTGCCTTAAATCGTTTCTTTTCACATTTTAGGTACTTGGGACGCAAAAGCTGGAAACTAACACGTTTTGGGCTAATTTGGACAAGAAAATGAAGAAAACGACCAAGACATAAATCTGTCTGGAAAAGGACTCCAGATGGCGTCACAACCTCAACGTGATGCCATCACTTGCATTTAGACGTGATGATTTGTTGGAAATTTTACATGTGACGGCTCAGAACATTTGAGCAAGTTTAGAACCTGACGGCATCACTTGTATTTGAAGACCAAGATTCAGAGTAAAAATTACACGAGGCGGCTTAGACTTATTAAAGATCGACGTCGTCAGACATCCTGACGACGTCAGAGACACAAGGGACGCCGTCATAATGGCGGCGATAAAATTGAAGAAACCCTAGTAACGTCGTCACAATTGTAAATCTATATATATTTTCGCATGTTTTCCTTTATTCATGTAACACTTTGAAGAGGCGAAACTCTAGACGAATTTCACAGATTTTGTAAGGCTTTTACATTCAATTTTGCCCATGTTTTATTGAAGTTAAGTAATCCTTCTTTAATCATTCAATATGTCTATTTGTTGTTTGATTATATGCTTTTCTTTTCTTCACTTTAACATGTTAGGCTAAATTAATTAGTATTTGCTTGGATTGAATGAAACCTAGTTATTAATTATTATTTGTCGTCTCTTGTTTAATTGGTTGTGTTGCGTTAGGAGTAGGAAAACTAGCTTATTCACCAATTTATTAGCTTGAAAGTCCTACTAAAAGCGTTTATACCCTATAGTACACTGGTGGTTTTATTCGTTGTATTTATTGCGTGAATTACGGCTTGTAGATCTTAGAAGATTCTAGGGAGGTGACTTAATTGTCACTTGTAGATCTAGGGTTTTTTAAAGAATACTTATACATTAATAGAGTTAGGGAATTTGGCACCGCCTTACAATTATACCGGAATAAGCAAGGGTGTGACAATACGACTAATTAATAAGAGATAACTAGGGAGTAAAGATAATCTAAGTAAACACGTTTTTTCCTTCATATGAGTTCACTAATTTGCTTTTCTTGCAATTAGTTTAATTTAGTTTTAATTAGTTTAATTATTAGTTTTAAGCACCCTCTATCCAAACCCCGAGATTTTAATTGCTTTTATAAAAAATATAAAAAATACAAAAAGAATCTTTCCGCACCTTTACACCAATATCGTCATACACTTCGGGCTTCACAACACTATTCTCCTAGAGAACGATCAATCCCCCGTGTCTTACCTATACTATATTACAACGGTTAGGTACACTGCCTAGGAGGATTGTAAAACTTAGGGGTTTTACAAAATGCCGCGTCAAGTTTTTGGCACCGCTGCCGAGGAATAGTTTAGGTTTTGATTTCTATCTTTTTTAGGTCTACTCACTAGATTCCTGTCAAGTGAGATTTTTATTTTTTATTTTTATTAGCTTTCTCGTATTATATCTCTTTCTCATTTCTTTTATTCGTAAAATCCTTCGTGGTCATCATGGAAAACGATGACCTCAATAACCGTAGGCAACCCATACCCCCGTAGTTTCCTTAAAACACTTGTTGAGCCTTATAACGAACCTGAAATAGATATGCGTAAGAGATTGAAAACCCTTCGTGCACATGAACCGCAAGGCACCAATATTAATTTCGATGAGGCCCTTTATGATGAAGAGGTCGTGCTATCTCTCGAACCACAAAGCACTTTTGCTCGTGTTGAATGCGCTTCCCCTGATGAGAAAACCCCATTCACTCCTAGAAATGAACATAATGAGAAATCTAATGACAATAATGTATCTAAAAAGACTCAAAGAATATTCCTTTCCTACTTCTTCTGGATTTGAAAACACTATTATTTGTCCTAGTGAACAAACCAATGAAGTATTGCATAGAGCTGACATTTGGCTTGTCCAAAATGTGTGCATATTTCATGGGTTGCACATTAAGAATTCGATCCATCACATGGAAAACTTTTTAAAAATCGTCAATACAATTTATGCCGATGGAGTCACACAAGAAACATTTAGGCTTCGATTCTTCCCATTATCCCTTCAAGGAAAGAAGGAGTGGCTTGACAAATTACCCTCAAGGTCAATTTTTACATGGGATCAACTAGTTTCAAAATTTTACGACAAGTTCTTTCTACCTGGAAGAACTACATCAATTAGGGACAAGATTCTTTGTTTCAGTCAAGGAGAAGGGGAATCCATCTCTAATGCCTGTATTCGTTTCAAGGACCTCATACGACAAGCTCCCCCACCATGGCGTTAATATTTGGCTCCTTGTCTAAATTTTCTACAATAATGTCTCCCGTAACAATCAAAAGGGAATTGATTTTTCAGTAGGAAGAAAAATCTTTAATCTTAGTGCAGAAAAAGGATAGAACAACATTGACGAATATATTCAAGACCAGGATGGCACCTGGGATGAACCAACGATGGTGATGAATATCTCTGCCACCCCACAAGAGAGCACACCCGCGCAAGAAAATCGAATAAGAAAGCTGCAGGGAAAACTTACGTATCTCACAAGGTCACGAGGGACTAAAAAATTGTTAAATCCATATCTAATTTGTGACACTTATGGAGGACCACACGAAGTAGAAGAGTGTGGAAATGATACGACCACTAAGCAAGTTTTCTTTCAAGTCATGACATCTATGATGATCCTTCACTATTAGTATTCTATCAAGGTGATGATTATACCCAGTGGGGTAACCTTAAAAGAAAGGCCAAAAGGGAAGAGAGGCATGAGTTCACAATCTGAAGTACATATGAGAAAGATCTTGGATACTTCACAATGGAGAAGGATATGCTACTCAAAGGACTTGAACAATACGTTCTTGAGCAACAGAATGAATTAGAAGCTCCGTTCTCAAAACTTCACGCTAGCCTCAATGGAAACAATAAGCCTTAGCCAAACCATCAAGGCCCGACCTTCGCCATTACAACTCAATCTGGAAAAACTACTAAAGACCCATCGTACCCAGTCCACTCTCCTACGACAGATGAATCCGAGGCTTCTTTTGAGAAGGAAGCAGATACAGAAGAGGAGACACCTGAACCTACATCTGTCACTCATACAGTTTCTCCACCATCTGCCCCACCTATTCAATTTGCTACGCTCTCAAAGATACCTTACCCCTCCCACTTGAAGAACCAGACGGCTGAGGACGATAACAAAAGATTGTTGTCGTATTTTAAGGAGGTTGTGGCCACTATTCATTACTCGACACATATATCATATGCCCAAACATAACACATACTTTAAGAAACTTCTTTCTAACAGAAAGAAGCTTGAAAATCTGGTAGCTCTTAGGGAACCTCTGCGATTATCCAAAAAATCTTACCCAAAAAGAATGACGACACAGGAAGCTTCACCCTACCTTTCTCTATAGGAACGCTAACTGTAAAAAACGCCTTGGCAGATCTAGGAGCAAGCATAAATCTAATGCCTCACTCACTATTCTTAAAAATTGGATATTTAGGGTTAAAACCCACGAGGATGAGCATCCATCTTGCTAACAGATCTGTTAAGTATCCCATAGGGGCAAGAAAAAATGTGTTGGTTAGGATAAGAAAATTTAGATTTCCTGTTGACTTCGTGATTCTAAAAATGGAAGAGGATGATGTCGACAATGCCAAAGATAAGTAGAATCCATGCCAGACTTGATTCTCTTATTATTCATGCTAAAAAAAGAATTATTAGTATCATTCACAATACCACGCATACCAATCTCAAACACACCATTTACAGGAATTGCATTGAAGTAAAAAAAATATTATTTAAAGAAACTGAAATTCCATAACTAGTAAATATGTGAACAAAACCAATATCCTTTAACAAGGAAACTGAAACAACAACTCTAATAATAGAAGGTGCGTAATGACAATTGTTCAAAACCAATTCTAAGCCTGAAGGAAAAACTAAATCAAACGTTCCAATGGCTTCAACAATTGCTCATACTCTATTTCCTACAAATAGGTATTGCTCTCCATGAAACAACTTCCTTGCTCCTCTAAGTTTTTGTAGTGTATTGCAAATATGAATACCACATCTAGTGTCTTACACCCAGGAAATTATTTTATGAGGAAAAGTAAATAATTCTATTATAAAGATACTTGAAGTGCTGGCAACATGTCCATCATTATTGTTCTTCTTTTCTCGTACTCTGAGAGGTAGAGTGGACAATTCCTCTTCTAGTGTCCTACCTTGGTGCAGTGGTGGCAAGCTATCTTCTTTCCAGGATAATCTTTCTTCTTGGGAGGGTTCCTTTTAGGATTGGGTTGATAAGTCATAACCTGTTATTTACCTTTAGCCTTTCTTTTTCCCTTCCCCTTGTTCGCTTACGGTTTTGGATTTTGAATCCTACCACCTTGTATTGCAAGTATCTGAGGTGTAGGTGCCTTTTTCGGTAATCCCTTCTCATAGTCAATTAGCGTTACATGCAACTCACTTACTATCTTCCCCGTACAATGCATGTTAAAATTACGCACAAAACCACCAAACTCCTTGTTAAGGGATCTGTTGATCAGGCCAACACATACGTCCTGAGGATAATGATAGTTGAGACACTCAAGTTGGTCCAAGTAACTTTTCATTTTGAGCACATGAGCACTCACGGATTTACCGTCCCCATATTTACAGCTGTGTAGAGAATCAATAAGATCATATAGTTTTACAGCTGCTGGCTTCTCAAACATGCATCTGAGTTCGTTGAGCATATCCATGGGAGAATAATTTTCAAATTGTTTTTGCAATGAAGGGATCATACTTCCAAGCATAAGACACGCAACTTCATTGTGTCTATCATACTCAATAGTCCAAGCTGCTAGCACTTCAGAAGTTGAGTCAGTAGGAGGAGCAGGAGGACTAGGATGACTCACATAATCTAGTCTTTTAGCCACTCGCAGGACAAACCTCAGCTGCCTATACCAATCATTGAATTATCGCCAGTCAATCTTTCTCGATCAAACATAGATTTTAAAGCAGAACTTAGTGTGTGGTTATCAGGTTGAGCCATCTGTACAGAAAAAAGTTCAAAAGTTAGTACTTTCGATAATAACCTTTCAAGAAAATTAAATAGCCTTGGCAAATATTCAGATAACCATAGAATTTTCTTAAAACTAGGATTCAAATTATCATAGTTCCATTACATCAGTTGATCTGCTAGTAATAAAGTATTTAACAAGGTAATAGTCATACAATAATGTCAAACCTGTTGCAATTCCTAGATCATTATGGGATTTACTTATTATCACACTATGCGCAAAGTAAACATGTTTCATCCCATCTTATGCCTTGGGAAACTAGATCTCACTATCTAACTCAATTAAGTTGTCTAATTTAAGAAACTGTAAATTTCTTCCAGCTATGTCTAATTTAAAAAAATGTAAATTTCTTCCAGCTATGTCTCACATAACGTAGAGATTTACCTTGAGATTGCAATCTAGCTAAGTCTAACATAACGTAAATTGCAACTGCAAGTGTTTCTTTAATTAGATGGCATAAACTTAAATTTAAAGGGTGCTAATTTTGATGTGTGTAATCAAAATATGTACGAAGAAGCATGCATACATATTCGTATCATAGGTTTTAACAAAACTTTACTCATTAGTTTCTTTCACTAAGGTTAAATCAACAAAGTTTTAATCGAGGTATTGGGTAAACCAATCAAAGAATTACCTTTAATTATCGCCCGCTATATCGTACTACTGCATGAGTAAAAAAAAACTCAAGTTATTCGGATAATTACCACAAAGCATCGCGTGAAATTAAGGTCAAATCACCTTTAAGATGTTTTAACACATAAAATAGTCGTAGGTAACTCCATATTGACGCACAAAGAAACGGAGAAACAGGTCAGCGCGAAGCATATTAAAAACCTTCTTCTTTTGGGTCTCAATTTAATGCGTACCTTCCTTATACCTCTCTTGTAGTTTGTCAATGATGGACGAGCTTTTCTAACTATTTGGTATAATAAACATCAATTGAATAAAAATTTAAGATTTAACTTTTAAAAACAAATCAAATTTCACCATTATTTAGCCCGTTTTATTTTCTATTCAAAAAACCAGTTGCTTACAACTTGTCAAACAATAAATAAACAAAAAAAATATTAAAAATAACCAAATACAACAATGAACATGCTAAATTAAATCAACTAACATGTATATTTTGAACTAAGAGTCCCACTTGTGTTTCGAGCAAGGTACAAGTGGACCACATACATCGATAAATCGATTGCGTAACTCTCACATTAAAGATATACAATAACACACATAGTTGATAAAATAAAATGATACATAAGGGGTCTTCCCTAATTTTAGAATTAATTAACCTATTAGCTAATTAAACATGTCATACAATTTTAATTACTAATAACCCTAATTAATTTACATATATCGAACAAATAGCATGCAAACATAAACACTTAAGAATTAACGGATATATACTCATATATCCATGATAAAACATGCATGTATTATCATTGATCCCACATAACACTTATTATTATAAATTAAGTTCCCAAGATACGCATACAATTAATGACATATAACAATTATTCATTAATTAATCAGATAAAAAATTGCATACAACCTAGGGTTTCTACAATTTTTACAAACCCTAATTTTTTTTAATTTTTTTAATGATATTCGGCCATATAAAAAAATTAGTGTTTCAAAACTAAAAACCCTAGAAACCTCAAAACATGCAATAATCAATTAAATATTCAATATTTATGTGTTTCGGTAATTAAACACAGTATTAACGACTCGTGATGCCACTGTTGGAATTTAATAATCATTACTTAGCATATAATCAAATAAAATCATCAAGCACGCAACGAAATACTAAGAATCAATACTTGTAAATAGTTAATCGAAAACTAAATAGTAAGCGTACTTTTTAGCAATTCCAAGCAAACAACGATCAAATTAAGTTGAACCATAAAGTTAAGGTTTATGGTTTTTGACTTATATAAAAGTCGAAAAGGGCAATACACAAATCCAAGAGGGATTTATCCTATGTTCTTGTGCACACGTATTAGTAACGAATTGATGTGGATGCTAGTTCCTTGAATCACGATAACAAACCAAACAATTTTGTTTGTGCAAGACAAAATCGTATCCGACCAGCCAAAACACAAAGGGAGGAAGAAGAAGAGAAGTAAGGTTTGTTATGGAGCTTAAAGATTAACACACAATAAATACAAAGGTTTTTATTTATAGTGGGTTAACTTAGAGTCCAAGACAAATAAGGATCCCCTCTTAGAATACCCTATACGACCGGTTATAGCATTCCAAAAGGAATCCGAAATCTTCTCGACTTATATTTTCATCTATAGTCCCTTTACTTCATAATTAACGATCGTTAGTTAATAACTGTTAAGTATAATGACCGTTAAATATTTATTGTGAATTAATAATTAAAGCATAACTATTATATTAATTATTAAACATTGATTCTCATACGTAAAGTGTGCAATCCCATAGTCTCGTGTTCGAATCTGATCATACATATATTAAATATATCCATAAAACTAACAGGGTGGTGGTTGTTTTGGTTTTATATAGTAATTTTGTTTCTCAGCCGTTTTTTCTTACATATGATCGAATGAACTTTAATGGTGAGCATGGTGGAAACAGAGCACTGCTAGTCTGCTATCAAAGTTTTGTTGCTCAAGTCGAGCAAAGTACTTATAATAAAACATAGAGTACAAGTGAAATAGAAAGTACAAGTTATAAATAAATTAATGCTTATAAAGATACTAGACGAGTACCCGTGCCTAGCGGCATCGGTTTCTAGCGGCAGACAATTAACGATATGCAATATTGTGGTAAGTGTTTCGTATAACGTTCAAAATAGAACGTGAAAAAATCAAAATGTAATTACAAACGGTTGTAACATGTGATAATTTAACTATAGCAAAAATGCTTAACATGTATCAAACGACATAGAAAAATATTTAATGTAGTAAAGATAGGTGAACATATCTACATATTAGAATGGCCTGGCGTTGATAAGTCGATTTGAATTGTTACAATGAAAAATCAAATTAAATAGTTTCCATGTAAAACTACCATGCAAGAATTTTACTTTTTCATAATTTCACTATTTCACTTTTACAACATTTGACCAATTAACTATTTTTCTTTTTAATGTAGTATATATCAAACTTTAGAATATAGATATATTAAACTACAAACATGTCGAATATGAAATATCAAACTTTCTAAACTAAAGACTTTATTTCATACGAAATATATTAGTGATTGAAATTACAAATCATAGATTTAAACTTTTTGCTATACCACGTCTCCAAAATAACAACTCAAACATGTAACTCTCATGTGATGGGTTTATTTTTTAGTGTGGGTTGCATAGGGAATGTGTATGTTTTTTTTATGTGTCAATCATACACTATATACCGGAGTACTTATTTGAAAAATCATTTGGACTAACTTATACAGTCTTTTGAAATATAGCTTACAAAATGGGTATATCAAACTAAAAGAACATTTTTGAACATAGACGAGTACCCATGCATAGCAACAGAATTCTCTAGCGGCAAATAGTTATAGTAATATTTTGGTTACAAAAAACACTTAACCAATATATTATTATAACTGTTTCTATGCACGGTACGTCTAGTATTCTCAAAGGGACAAGTTATACACACCCTCCAATAGAGAGGGTATCCAATGATTGGGTGCATTGCTAGCTTATACGGTGTGTATCACAAGTTATACGGTTTGACCAAAACCCTATGATATGACAACATAGGGAGGATATGTATAACACATCCCATTATCAAATTCTCTGCCTCATCTACAATTTTTTATTTTACTACTAACACAATACTTGTCATTATTTGACTACTCTACAATGGTTTCTCCTCCAACTTGTAAGATTTTAACTTGTGAAAAACCTCATTTTCCTTTTGAAAAATCCGATAGACTGAAAAAGAAGAAAAAGAGCCATCATCTTATTCACATGTCCCCATGCACCTTATGGTCTTAAATGGTTTTTTACCATATAAAAACTTTTAGTTCAAAATAAAATACGAGTAACAGATCTTAAAATGGACAAACACAGATTTCTGAGAGATATTAATCAAACCATCTTTGTTCATCTCCAAACACACAGATGCACCAGCACAGCTACAAAGACATATACTATTTATACGCAAAATAAAATAATAGATCCTCAGATCCAAACAGATCTGGGTTGATAACCAAAAAAATTAACATTACTGCCATAACCTCTTGATTCTTTTCTATGAGGACACACAACCTCTTTCACTTTGAATGCGTTAAATAAAATTTGACCTCCGGAAAACGTATCAACAGATCCCACTTACTCCCAAACATGTATTAGAACTCAAACATAAGTCGGCTTTCAAAGTGCCTCATATCAATACACACCAGATCTCGGCTAAAAAGAAACAACCCCAAACTTTAAATTAACAACAAAAAGTGGCTACAAAAAATCTAGCCAAACAGTTAAACTACAACCCACAAAACAATACCTGGTAAAATCTCATGGAATCAGGATAGATCATACATCTCACCGAAACCAAAACCACCGCTCTATACAACCTTAACAAAAACCACCTGCTAAAACCACCATAACCAAAACCGGTAATATCTAGGTTCAAACAATCCAGCGGTGGTGGTGGCGGCGGAATCGAATTAGGATGGGTGGCAGTTCGTGGTTTAGAGAGAGATAGGGTTTATGTGTTTTTCTTTTGGTTCTATTGGAATGGAATACAGCCGTGTGATATAAATTTTATTTCATGTCTTCCCTAAATAGTTTGAAAGCCAATTATGTCTTCCCTAAATTAGTTTGAAACCAAGCATGTAACTGTGTGTTAATAAGATTCAAAAGTTGCTAGTTGTAACCTCTTGATCCATTCCATATGTAGTAATTGTGTTCCTAAATTAGATTTAAGTCAACGTGAAGGTGTATGTGCATGTATAAGCATACCATTAAAATTTTAGACTTTTCCATATAAGTTTCATGGCATAGCATAGCATTAAACGTGTAGTAGAGATTCTTGCATTAAACGTGTAGTTAAGATATGCTGGCGTTAATTCATATATTCCATCTTCCACTATTCCACAATTCGGAGTTGACTAATTGACCATTTCATATATTTCATTTTTTTCACTTTTCACTTTTCCAACATTGACCATGTTGACCATTTTTCCTTTTAATGTAGTATAGATGAGTAAATAAGTAATTTTATAATAATAGAAAAAGATCGTACGGAAAAACCACCACCTATCACTGTACTTTATTAATAAAAAAGTGGACACGTGTCGCACATCGAATGGATATCACAGTTATGCAGTAGCACATTTTTTTCGACCACAATGTAGACCCAAGCCAAACATTTGGCTTATTTTAAGAATTTCCTCTTTGAATAATTGAGACGAGTCCCTCGTAATGTAGGAAAATAAGTTGATTCAAAATAACTCAAATGATTGTAATAATATGGAGTATTTGAATGGAAGCTTATTGTTTTTAATGTCATGTTTTCTATCGAATTTAAATGTTAACAGTCACACCGGTAGCATTAGCAATAACACCGATACGAGCAGTGACACAAAAGAGTGACACCAATAGCGACTTCATGTTGAAAATAGCAACCAAATTAGCGACTCATATAGAGTATATCCAAATATAGTGATTTAGACATACACGTTGCTCAGAAACAGCGACATAAGTTGCGACATAAAATAGAGAAGTCGCTATTTTTTTGCGACATTTTATGATCGAGAAGTCGTTACATTTGTTGCTATTTCGCTCGACATATATTACAAGTAGCAAAGTATGCGACTCGTTTACAGCGACCTATCATTTAATGCCGCTAAAGGTGCCACTACTGTTAAACATGTCGGTGTTAATAATGTCGCTACATAAGTCGTTAAAAAGACTATTTTCTTGTAGTGATATGGGATGGTTAGAAACTGTTTTATGTCAATTGAGGTATTTTTCAATTTTTATATTGAGAGATGATTTGCACACTAAAATTGATATTTGCACACTTTAATGTACAAGTAATTGCAGTAAAATGTTAATATTATACAAGTATTCAATGCATTATCAATCTTGAAAATGTGTAAATCAATTCACTTTTATTTTGGTCAGTATATATAACAAACAGAATATTTCTTACATAAAAAGTTAGTTAAATATAATATGAAATTATTTGTAGTTCACACAAGCTAATGCGATTTGTCTTTTTCTCTTCTTCTTCTTCTTATTTTCTATTTTAGGTTTATGATATCGCCAAGTTACAAATATGAATAATGAATTATTAAATGAACGAATTAATTTAGTAAAATGAGTTCATGTAACTGACTAACAACCAATCTTAACGAATAACGACTAAAGTATGATTAGTTACAAATACAGCCTTCAAGTATAAAATATGCTAAATTAACAAACAAATATAATGCATGAAATTGAATTTTGCATGGGTAACAAAGATATTATAACTTCAAATTTCAAAAGTCCATTATGATCATCAACATTCCCCCACCACCCCAAATATAATGCATGCAGTCCTCTATTGCTACAAAACGTACGTACTCATTCTGTGTAATCCCTAGTCCAATCACACACCCAAAAACTCACACACAATCATTTTGTTGAAGATCAAGAATCCAGCATGAACCATTCTTCACAAACCACAAAACTATCCATCAAACGGCATGCATGAAGTCCCTCTTTTTATGCCACAACTCATTTGTACATAAATCTTCTTAATTTCATTCAACAATCCTGTTGATCAGTTTCACTTACACAAACAAAACATTCTACTGAAAACGATCAAGAATCCACAATCCTTACATTTTTATCAATCTATTCGCACTCCAAAACACACACACAAATTTCAACATTATCGTTGCAATAACCCTCAAGACTCCACGATGGATGATCCTTTACAACCACAAAACAACCCACAACCGCCGAAAAGAAAATTTAGTTCTAATGTTGACAGCCCGGGTACTTCTTCTACGTCAACATCAAAACGTCAGCAAACCGACCTAGCGAACGTTAATAGAGAAGATAGTAAAACAAGGAGTTTGTCATCTGAAGGTGAGGAATGGAAAGATAATAGTGATAGTGGTAGCAATGAGAAACGTGATCATAAAAAGAGTTCGTCATCGTCAAGCGCATCAAACAAAGGTAATGTTAGTAATATTATATACTGTAACTAGCTTATGTACCAGTCTCTAAAAACAAATTTATTTGGTACAAATAAATTTTTTTTTAGCTGTTGAAAATTTAGTAGTTCAATAAGATATAATGACAGACCCGTTTAAACATTACACGCTTAACCCATATTATAAATTTGTTTTGTTTGGAAAATATGCTATTTAGACATAGCATATTACTCTTTAAAATATAGATATAAAAAGCTTGGGTGGTTTTTAACTGTTAGTTTTTAATGATAGTTTTTTATTAGAAAAGATATAGTATTGGTTAAGTAGCCTGATTGTTGATTGTCATCTTACTAAGAGTAAAATAATTTTATTCGTTATAAGTTTGTTTAACTACAGTAACTAATGTATAAAAGCAAATCAATTGTTTATTTACTAAGAGTAAAATCAATTGTTTATTTGCCAAGAGTAAAATTAATTTATACACTAGAAATAATACATCGGTTTGAACGTAGTAATAATGGCGGGATTTTGGAAGAGGGCCGGGTTGCTTTGTAAAATGGATGATGTTTTTAGTTTATGAGGTATTTTGTAGCGAAATATAATAAACAAGGTTGTTTTGTAAATTTATTGAAAGATAAATAGACAAAAGTTGTTTTGTATAATTGATTAAAAAAAAATCGACCCTAATAATAAAGTCTGCATTTATGATTCAGAAAGGAATTTTGGTTTATAGCCCGTATTAATTAAACACGGGTTGGATTTGTATTTTAAAACTAACGTTTCACCAAAAATAAAAAAGTTTTAAAGAAAACTATATTTGACATTCTTCTTGGTAAACGCATAGGGTTATTTGTGTGCCCTTATGTTCTGTGGACACATAAAGGTTTGGTCTTGTCAATTTTGTGGTTCATACCTGTTGCAAGTCGTTTTTAAGCAGCTTCTTTTGGTCGAATATAAACTTATATTGTTGTGGTTTTTAAAACAGGCAATGATTCAAAAGAGAACACTGGTGGCAGCGAGAAAGATTTTAAAGAAGAGAATAATGGCGATGATAATCAAACTGTCGTTAAAGATTCTAAACATTGTGAAAAGTTGTCACAAGATAAGAGTGGGACTGATGAGGAAAGTAAGAGCAGTGGCAACAGAGAAGAAGAGGAAAAGTATGGGTTGCGTCTATTATATACTCAAGATATCCCTCCCCTTGCTGTGTTCCAAGAACTTGTAGCTGCCACCCTTGATGGAATGCCACGTAAACCAGATCCTGCGGAAATGGGAGAAAGTGGAGTTCACATGATGTATGGGGTTACGGGTACATTTGTAGCTGTTTTTAAACCGATGAGTCAAGAGGCTAAGCATGATTATATACCAGGTGCTGGGGTCAGGATAGGAACTACTGCAGGGGAGGGTTATTTACGAGAGGCGGCAGCGTATCGTCTGGACCACCCTATAAGAGGGGAACGTGGAAAACAACGTGTGGACCCGAATGGGTTTTCTGGGGTTCCACCCACTTGCCTTGTTGAAATCTTTGGTCATCCGGACGTAGTTGAAATCTCCGGTGTAGGCTCCCTGCAAAAATATATGCCTAATCGTGGATGTTGCCTAGCGAATTCTCTGAACATTAATACTATTCCTATTGGTGAGGTACATAAAGTTGCGGTGTTGGATTTAAGATTCGCAAACGCTGATAGGCATTTTGGAAATATTTTGTGGGATATGCATCCAGACGGTCTGCCGCGGTTGATTCCCATAGATCATGGTTACTGCTGGCCTTCCACTGTAAGCTTTTTCATTAACTATATTCACCAAATTAACATTGTGTTTATATGTTAGATTTATCTTTTATTTGCACTTCTTTTTATACAGTTTGAGGGGTGCACATTTGATTGGATGCGCTGGCCTCAAGCAAAAATACCATTCACTCAAGAGACAGCTGCATACATAGATTCACTAAATGCAGATGATGACATTAGACTACTCAGCAAGTCTGGTTGGTTTATGCCGCTGGAAAATAGACGAATATTTCGAACAGCAACTTTGGTTCTAAAGAGGCAAGTAAATAAAGGCTACAGCCCTTTCGATATTGGGAAATTGATGAGCAGACACTGCGAGCCTAATCAGAAATCGATGATGGAGTCTGTTTTTGATGAAGTTATTGCCGATCTTCCTCCAGAGCCAACTGAAGAACAGTTCATGGAGGAGGTCACTAAGCATTTAGATGATTTCGGAATTTGACTTTATGTAATTGTTCGTCCCACTAGATTACACTTTCACTTACAACGAACTTGATAACATTTGAAACTGTTCTTTAAACTCTTAAAGTCAAACAAAAAACGTACATGATTATTATGTAGAATGATTCTTTACGGACTTGGAAACTTGTGGAATGAATTGTAGAATCTTCTTATATGTGCAGCCATGCGTGCCAACATAGGTTAATAAAAAGGAGGACAGCAATGTAAAACACACTTTCTCATGAATTTTGTTATCTGGCGTTGTATGCTCATGTCTTTTACAACTTTGTCCTAAACTCTGTATTTTCATTGTCATCAGTCTTTTTATTTATTTATTTTTTTTTTTGAAAATATATTTGGACAAATGACATCAATGATTGTCATCATCTAAAAGCAAATTTTCATTGAAAAATAAGATCGAATTTGTGCCTCATTGCATACCCGCATTTCCTAAACAATAAAGAATGCAGAGTATCTTTGTTTTGATCAGTAGAAAAGCGGTAGTTTGCTATCGAATCATAGTGTTTAGGCAACTATTTACTCATATGCATTTGCAAGCTGAGTGTGTACTGGCTTTCACCACGTACTCAAGGGACAAATATTATGACTTGACCTATCCATGCTTATCGTAACAGATTGAACTAGTTAACGGAAAACATATTTCTTTGTGTTCATACACAATAGAGTTGCTCATTCTCATGGCTTTTTCTGTTGTTTGAAATATCGAAAGGGTAAGAAGTGATGATTAGTGGTTAAGAAGTGAAAGGGTAAATATGTAAAAGTATGATAAAAGTGATGACTTAATATAGAGACCCTCATTCTCATGGCTTTTTCTAGAAAGTCATCTATTTAAATTAAACACCAAACAAACACTCAATTAGTGACTTAATTAAATTACATATTTTTCAATTAAGACTCTTTAAGTCATTATCAAACACCACCTTAGAGATCAAAGGAACCAACACTGAAGCACTTCAACATACAAACAATGTTTCATCAAGTAAACAACCAAATCCAGTTAAGTCTTTTCCAATATAATCCGTTTATAAATCCACAAATGATATAATAGAATTTGAAAAGCATCAAAGAAGTTTAATGTACGTGGTAGATGAAATAAAAACCTGCCACTAATTAGAAATCACAATTAGCGAAAAAAAAAAAAAAAAAAAAGACTGTATAGTAATTACGAGGATAAAAATGGCCGCACATAGCATTGGTGGCAGAAGATAATAAGAGAAGATACAATATCCGAAAACTACTTTTTCAATTAATCAATGAGAAAACTCAATTTTAAAATCCAGCCTTTTGATTCATAAATAAAAGTCAAAATTTGCTTTGTTTTGGTCAAACTCAACTAACTTTCATCCGGCAAAATAATTATATATAAAAACACATCTGTTGATTTTGTAAAAAAAGTTAAAAAATGAGGGGCACCGATTCATTAATAAAACTTTAGTTACCCAAAATAAACATCAAATAGTCTCGCGTCAATTTTATATTTACCCAACTTAAACAATGTCATATTTACACAAAACATATTGTAGCTATATTGTGCATCATGTTTAGTTTCCAAAATAATATGTTTAGTTATTCATACAAAAAGAAAGAAAATTAATATGTTAAGTATGAACAGGGGCGGAGCCAGGATTTAAAGTTAGGGGGTGCCGAGATTTCTTGTAAAACAGTAACGATATTATATGCAAATTGAATTATCATGCCCCGTGTTATGAACAACATCATTTCTTTGCCTATAAAACTGACTAAATTTTTTTATCTTTATATGGTACATAATTTAACTTAGAAGCTATGTAAGGGTACTATATACTCGTAAGTCGTAACTATTAACACATAAATTTAACTATGTACCAAAAGTTAAAAATACCAAGATCCTACAATTCACACAAATGCATTTAATGTTATAAATCCCATGTAAAATTTTAATCTAATTCCCGTTTAGTAATATTTTGTAAGCTAAAATTTCTACCATAAACTCAATGAAATTATATGACATTGTACGAGACCATGAGTGTAATATTTTGGACATTAAAATTTGAAAAATAAGCATAAAAAGAACATAGAATTATCAAAGAATGAGGCTTGATAAGTTAATTATACACGTTGAAGACTAAAGAATTAGAAACAAAAGATGTACTGCAACATTTAAGCTTGAATAGAGATTCATAATAATATAGTCAACGAGCATCGGAGAAGTCATCTTTCAGGTATATTGGGTCTTTCTTTATTTATGGTCGCGCAAAGAGGAGACCCATTGACTAAAATATAGTATGAAATATAGGCTTTAGCCCACTTAAATATAGAGTAGTTGGACAAGTTGGGGGGGGGGGGGGGGGCCCAGCACCCACCTGTCCCCCTACTCCCTCCGCCCCTGAGTATGAACATTTAAGTTGAGTTATGATCTTTTTATTTTGTCCTTATGTTGTCCTTTATTTTGGAATGGTTCCTTTATTTTGTCCTTACGTTGTCATGATATTTTTCTTTCTCTTCTTATGAATAAATAAGCATATTATTTTGAAAAGGCAATAACTCAAAATAATAGTCTGAATAGTTATATTTAGTTATTGCCTTTCCAAAAATAATATGTTTAGTTATTCATGAAAAAAGGTAAATTACAAATATGGTCCTTAAAGTAGCTCAAATACGCAAGGATCATATCGAGAGAAATTTTGTTGCAAAAATGACATTAATGTTCTCTTTTTGAAAAACAGCCACCGAGAGATACTTTTTGCTAACGCCCGTTAGTTATCTCGTTAGTCAACCCACCCACGAGGGTATTATCGACATTTCACTCGTTCCAGCCATTGTCTAGCCACGCTTTATTTCAAGGACCAAATTTGCAACGTCTTAACTTATGTTTGCCGCCTAAAGTAACATAGCAACCGACTTGATTGTCTGGGGACTTTGCATTTTCATATCTATCCCGCTTATTTAAACGAACCAAACCAAACACACATATCCCAACCCCCATTTTTTCCCCAAAACATACATAATCCAAACGAACCAAACCATTAACGATGGCAAAAAATAATAAAGGGAATGCTATCTACATTGGTTCTGATGAAGAGGAGTGGGCAAAAGTGTTAGACAACTATTTTCTCTCTGATTTAGTTCTTGAGTGATTTGGCGATGAATTAGTGAGTATGGTTTGTATAGGAAGATACATAAGGAGTTGAGAGAAAAGATTCTGAATTGGCTGAGGAAACACGAGCACTACTATGGAGAGCTTTTGGGTGTTACAAAGGATAAGCAAGAGGCTGCAAATATCGAGTTACCGGAGGTTTATGCTTTGGAAAGGAGGATTTCAAATCTTGAAGTTGTTTTTAAACATCTAAATGATATGAAGGAAAGGAAGGAGAGAGGGGTGATGCGGAAAGTGGCGGTTCTAACTAAGTGTGTGTTTGGATGATATGGAAATTTGTAATGGGTGTGAACTCATATTATCATCAATAAAATTTTGGTTCTTTATGTTACTGATCTATTTTTATTGTAAATTGCTAAAGTGATGAATTCCAAATAGTCTGCAAATGCACAAACTAATAGAAAGAGGGTGTTTGGCATGCGTGTATCCATGAGCATTTGCACGATTTCTAGAAAAATACACACATTACATACACTACATAACAGTTGACTTTAGAATGTCAAAGTAACCATCCATTTCATATGAATTCAATGTAACAGTTTCTCCTCAAGTTCTCAATACATAACATGATTAAACAAAGATAGACACATAACATTGTTCAAAAGACATTAAAGACAATCATAGAGTTAATACTTACAATTCAAAAGACATGAAACTTAACAAAATTCCTATTGTTCAAAGATCGCTTGCAAGCTCATCAACTTACTTCTTCCTCTTCTTTGTTGGCCTGTCAACTTGGGGTTTGTGAATAGGTGGTATTAATCCTGTTTTAGACTCAACTACTGGTCAGAAGTCTCTGCCACTATATGGGTTGATCTTGAATGAGTATATACGCGTCATGTTTCTAGTCTGTAAGAAGCATGAACCCACTCTTCAGGTATACCAACTCCACTTCTATTCTCATTCATGTGGTTTATTGCAACCACAACATGTTTACATGGTATTCCAGTCAGCTTCCACTTCCTGCAACAACACTCCTTTCTATCCAAGTTAACAACACACTGATCCTCGTAAGGTAAAATTACTTGATATAAAGAACCTTCAATCCATTAAACAACGCAATCAGTAGCTTTTTTTTCGATAGCATTAAACATGGATGTCATAGTAGGAGTAAGTAGTCCAACAATCTTTTCTATCATTTGCTGAACTACAACAATCCTCTTCATCAAGTAATCTTTGATATATTTAAAATGATGAGTTGATCTCTAACATCATTTAACTGCCTATTAAACACCTCACATATGTTGTTTAAGAGTAGACCAGATTGGGCTCTACCTGTTAAACAAATTACACACTATATAAGTATATGACCAATTATCAGTATGCTTTTGTCCAGTGCAAGTTAATGAATTAGCTGAAAAATGTGATCTGCTCCATTGTTCAGCTGAAATCTTGATCAACCAATCATAAGCAGCAGAATTGTAATACTTGAGATGAGCCATCTCTTTGTTGAATTTGACAATAGTAGTGGCTCTAGCTGAATTCCAAAGCATGTCCTTGTAAACACCTCCTTTAAACTGTGACTTCATATTCTAATTAATATGCTTAACACAGAACCTGTGTTAAGCACTTGGAAACACACTTGCAGTGGCTTGTATCAGTGATACGGCAGATATAAGACCTCCGAAAGAAGTTTTACAATGCTCCTAGGCAATGTACCTAACCGTTGTAGTGTAGTATAGGTAAGACTTCGGGGATTGATCGTTCTCTAGCGGGATAGTGTTGGAAAGGTCGAGATGTATCACGAATAGGTCTAAGGTGAGGGACGATTCTTTTTGTATTTATATATTTTATAAAAGTAATGTAAAATCTCGGTATTAGATTGGGGGTTTTATTATCAATTACTTAAAATGAATAATTAAACTATTTAAAATTACTAATTAAACTAAATTGAAAGTAAATTAAATAAAGGATTCAGATGATAGGTAAAAGCATGTTTACTTAGATTTCACTACTCCCTAGTTATCTCCTATTGATTAGTCGAACTGTCACATCCTTGTTTAATTGGCGCTTTGTATTCCATTATTCGTAAAGAGATACCAAATGCCCTAACTCTATGAATGTATTGATATCCTCTAAGAAACTGGGATCGTCAAGTAACGTAAGTTATCTCCCCCCAATCTCCTATTATCAACAATCGCAATTCACGCAATAAACACAATGAAAAGTCTACTAGTGCACTTTAGGACATGACTACGTTGTTTAGGACGTTCACGCTCGCAATGTTGGGTTTTATGGATACTACTGCTTTTGGGAGAATAAAATGCTTATAGAGTTCCTGAAGAAATGATCTAAGTGTTATCTGCTGCTGGTGTTAATGAAACTGCTGCTGGTGTATTCTACATACTGCTAGGTGTTATTGGAAAGAATTAATGGAATACGCTAAGTGGTAACTGCTGCTGGACTTGGAGAAACTACTGCTAGAGTAAAGTTTCTACTGCTGAGAACTAAGTACTGCCAGAGTAACCGTACCTACTGCTATTGTATTTCTATCTACTGATGGAGTCTTAGAGTGTTTTGTATTTATGGAATGATGCGTTCCTATTATGTAGTATTAGACTGGTATAAAAAAGATACAATTAGATATACATTGTATATGAAGTCATTGTAACGTAGTAGGACTCCTTATCATATAAAAGGAGATTCTAGGTCATTTGTTGATGTACGTATTTAAGGCGGCTTCAAGGTTCTAAACCCTAGTGATATCAAGATCACTCGTATTATTATTCTAATAATATTGAAGCGTTTGACTGTCATTCAATTGTGTTCTTCTTATTCTTTAAATGTTATATTCCGTGTGATACTTAAAATACCAAACAGTTTCTTACACAGAAGCTATGCAAGATCTATATTTACCAATAAACTGGGATCAACAAGTGGTATCAGAGCTTGTTTGATCTAGAAGTTGTTACAACAAGAAGAATATTACCAACAACTATCAAAGATAGACTCTGCAAACGCTGTGACTGTGACTCATAACAAGGTTCCCATGCTCAAACCAAATGAGTATGAGATGTGGAAGATGAGGATAGAACAACACATTTTAATGATAGATATTGGTCTCTGGGAGATCATTGAGCAACACTATTCCAACTAAAGCAGGAAAAGATGGAAAGATTACCCCTCTTACTGCCACAGAGGACATAGCCAAAAGAATATTGGAGATGAAGGCCAGAACTATTCTTATGATGGCCATTCCAGATGAGTATCAATTATCCTTCAACTCCATTAAAGATGCTAAGCTTTTAATGGAGGCTTTAGAAAAGAAGTTTGGAGGAAATGAAGCTACAAATAAGAGCAAGAAGAATCTTTTGAAGAAGCAATATGCCAACTTTTCTACATCTAGCACTGAATCTCTTGATGAGATCTGCAACAGGCTACAAAAGCTTGTTAGGAAATTAGAGCTTGTGGGAGTAGTGATTGAACAAGAAGACTTAAACCAAAAGTTTCTGGCAAGTCTTCCATCAGAATGGGACACACATGCTATTGTGTAGAGGAATAAGCCCTAATTGGAGAAGTCAAGCTTGGATGATATTCGCAACAATCTGAAGGTCTATGAGGCTAAAATGAAACAAAAGTCAAGTTCAAGCTCAGGTTCTAATAACTTGGCATTTGTTTCATCATATAGCATTAGCAGTACATTGGTGGATGTTCCTACTGCTAAGGAAATAAGTACTGCTAATACACATGGAAGTGTTGTTGGAAGTGAAAACTTCAACGATGCTGCTATATTCTCCTACTTTTCCAGTCAAAGTTCTGTCACTTAACTGGCAAATAAGGACATTCAACAGATCCATCTTGATGATGTGGAAGAGATGGATCTAAGGTGGCAAATGGCTATGCTCACTATGAGAGCAAGAAGGTTTCTTCAAAGGACATGAAGGAGTTTTCAAATGACTGGTTCAAATAAGGTGGGCTTTGAAAAGTCCAAAGTAGAGTGCTATAACTGCAAAAAGAAAGGTCATTTTGCATGGGAATGCAGGTTCCCAAGGTCTCAGGAGAATAGGAAAAGGGAGGTGGACAGAAGGACTATTCCAGTTCAGGAAACTTCAATAACTGCCTTGGTTTCTTGTGATGGTTATGACTAGAGTGATCAAGCTATAGAAGGCCCTACTGACTTTGCTCTCATGGCACACTCATCAACCTCAAATTCTTCAGATTCTCAGGTATCCTTTTAATCATGTTCAGATTCATGTGTTTTATAAAGATGATTATAATAAAGTAACAAAGGAACTTGATGATGCTAAATTATTACTTTTAGGCTATAAAGAAGGTTTGAAATCAATGGAAGCTAGATTAGAATTTTTCAAATCTAATGAAATTGTCTTGTGTGAAAAGATTAGAACATTGGAGGTTGAGGTATACTTAAGATATCAGACCATTAATGAGCTTAAAACTAAATTAGATCAAGTTCAAACAACAAAAGAAAAAGTTCAAGACAAAAAAGATGGTATAAAATTCCTTGTTGAAAGATGGGAAAATAACTCTAAAAGGGTAAACAATGTAGGTCCAAATTTATGAATCTAAGTAGCCTTTGTATGACTTATAGCAAACTTGAATAAATCTAAATTCACTATGTGAAGAAATCTTAAGAAATCCTTAATGTGCTAATGTGGAAACTTAACACAATAAGTATGAAGAACACAATGATATACTAACTTCGTATTTTCTATTGATTACTTGATCAATGGTTAAGGCTTACAACTCATACCTTAACCTAATACATTAGGAATCCTTTTATACACCAAGTAAACCCTAATTGACTACAAAACATAGAAAAGATTTGAACATCTCTTTTCCTAAGATATCTCTACACGTTATTATCTTTTCCTACTTTCTCTCTACTCTGTTTAACATAAACAGACTTAACTAGCTACCCGTACTAACTTTGTTCTGCCAGACTTAGCATCATTAGTACTAGCAGACTTAACTAACATAATTAATACTAACAGACTTAATTCTGTCTTACCCGACTTAACTATTATACTAACAGAACTAATACTAAAAAAATTAAATAATCTTAAATATGTTTTACAAAATATAATTCCTTAAAATCCTCCCCTGTAACATATTGGATTTCACAAACACACTAAACCATAAGATCAAATAGGCGTATAATGAGTTTTAGAGAGAGAAAGTTAGAGGTTTGGGAACTTTAGTGAGAGAAAGAAAAATCTTATTATGAGCTCCAACTCTCTACCTTGGGAGGTAGAGAGTATTTATAGTCATTACATAAAACGGCACCTAACGGGTTGTGGATCAGGCATACAGTGGGTAAAGACCCATCCGTCCTCCACGGTGTTACTTAAACTAAATACTACTTAACTTATAATAATCTACGACTACGAGCTTTCTAACGATTACATATACTTGAGGTGACCGACTCTTTAATACATGGATTTACTAAATCCTAACAATCTCCCCCTAAGGGAGGTCACCTCAAGATCACCTCAAACATATATTGAATACAAACAGATTTTACATAAAAATTGTTCTTGCATTCTTGTTACTGTTCTTTGCTCTGAAGCCCGTAGTCATTGATTCTTCATTGATGCATGTTTGGATAACCCAAGTGGAGGTCTTAATCTGATCCACGTGATGATGAGTCTTGAGCTAGCTTTGAGATCATCAGCAATAATACATCTCTGACTCTTCCATTGTGGTGTTGTGATTTATGGACCGACATGCTCACATTCTGGATCATGATATATTCTCATCAGAGTAGCGGAAGCTTTCGTTGATTCATGATATTGGCAGCAGCGTAGCAGAAGCATGGAGTGAAAATATCAGAGTCATTGATGCACTAATCATGATTTCTTTCGAGATGAATGTGTTGAGTGAGCATGCGGCTATGGATTGACCGCTTCATTCTGATCAGCTGCAAACGTAGGGCGTACCTACATAAAACATTTAGCAACAAAGCGCACGAAAGTGTCTTTGATCACTTTCGTTGAATTGAGGTACACGACCCACGGTTCCCCGTTGATCAATATAAGTACTTCCTGTGATAAGGTATAATTTCGAAGAATTTCCTTGACAAGGTTTCGCAGCTGCTATAGCTGTTCTCAAACCGGAACGTCTCAAAGAAGACAACATGGGGTGAGTGAACCAGAGAATAGAGATTCACTGATTGATGAAAAGAGATTTGAAAAACAATCGTTTATTGCTCAATAGAAATTGTTTTTGCAATACAACGAAGGTTTTAATGAAAATCAATTATCAATCATAAAACACCGTTTGATTTGAAATATTCATACACGGTCGATGTGCTAAAGAAAAGAGTTTTTAAGCACAATGACCGGTTTTTCAAAGGTATCCATCAATCCATAACCTGAACCAGGATTGAATCAAAATATTGAATCGCCCCATTGTTTCTGTTCAGTTGTCACATGGTTGATCTAATGAATAGATCTCACATGCCACCTACCAGGAGCTTGTTTGATGTTGGCTCCAGAAGGCTTTCCATCTTCATTGTGAATATGTTTGCATATCACTCAGATGTTCTGGCAATACCACAAGGATAATGCGTAGGACTCAAGATATAATCTCTCTTTCCACATTGTGTGAAACAGAGAGTCTTCATTGAAAGTGTCCTAAGGAGATTAATTGATGATCTCGTGGCTCTAGACTCAATTTTGTGCATATTTGGATCCTATATTGGAGACTAGGGAGAGGGTCTCCTTCTTCAATATCAACAATCTCTAAGAGAAAGTTGATAGATAATGTCGGTTCCCCGTGAGAATGAAACAAGTCCTTTTAAGAGGAACTTGAGTGGTTTGGGAAGTTGAAGTGCAATGCGTCACTGGGTCCATGACGTCTTGTCTTCAATACCGATGTTACCTTGGTAACCACCAGTAGCAAATGAATTGAACCCGGTTTCTGCCCTAAGGTTGAATAATTGGAGGGCTATTTGTTTTCACCCTTTTCTCATTCAATTCTTTTTCATTCTTCAACCCCTTCAGTGCTTACCTAGACTTCATAACTAGAACCTTGTTGGGTTTATTCCAGTACTAGCTCAGTCTCAGTCCGCACTCTTCCCATATCTCATTTTTCTCCTTTTTTCAATATACCTAAGGACTTCTACACTATCTAGTGGATTGTCCCTGGGTAGATCCCTCCGGTTCTGGCGGATCATGGGAACAAATACCTAACCTTATCATCCTTATAACACCATACATAAAGTAAAGTTGGTCGGTCTATTTAGTATTGTTCATCTGCCATTGGAACCAATTGAAAACCATTTGAAAATCAATCCAGATACTTATGATATATTATCAAAGCATTTTGTACCTGAATTGTTTTTGATATTTTTAGAACAAGAGCTCCCCCTCAACATGTGCATCAAGTATTTGAAATCGTTTTGCACACGGAGGCAAGAAAAAGAATTAACTTCTTTGATTACCATTTTCTAAAAGATATCAACATCACTTCCCTGATCAAAACAAGTAGATAAAGCATATTAGGGAAGGATGAGGTTTTCAAAATTTTGCTCCCCCTCAATATATGCCTCGAGGTTTTGAAAGAGTTTTGCACATACTAGAGGGAAAAGACTGCACATTGAAATAAATTGATCACGTTTCAGATCTTTGTGGTTTAAGATAGAGGCTCCCCCTCAACATGTGTATGGAAAATTTGAAATCGTTTGACACATGTGGGACGGAGAGCTTGTACATCCTTATAAAACCATTTATCGAATTATCAGATTAAATCCAATTTAAATCACAAATTCTCCCCCGATCACAATTTTCAAATCATTTGAGATTTGTGATCTCTGTAGATTTAAATTGATTTGGAAAGCTTTTAAGGAGAATTGTGACTTGATTATGAAAACGTTTTAACTGATAAGGATCGGATTTTAAGACTTTAAACTCAATGGAATAAACATGCATGATTATCTTTTGAAAACAATTGTATGACAAATAACCTTTTGATTTAATTGAAATCATTCTCCCCCTCAATCAATGACATAAGTTGTTGATTGAGAGATAGATATTTTGACAAACGTTAAGTCCAGATGATTTTCAAAAATAGAGTCTGAGTTATTTTACAAAGCAATTAGTTTTCATTGTTTCACTTTCTCCCAAACATATTTTTTGATTTTTTGATTTTTTTAAGTAAAAATTCGAGCAACATCTAAAGACCCGTGTCATTCTTTGAATGACAGCATCAAGACCGTAGATATTTATCGAATCAAGAAAAACATGACAAAAAGACATTTTTTTTGAAGATTTTTTGAATTTTTCAAATTTTTATGGATTTTGAAAGTTTATATTTTTCTATTTGATTTTTTGAAGGTTTTATAATTTTGTATTTTGTTTTTCGAATAAATATTTACAAGAGATAGATGAAGGAAACCTTTTACTCCTCTTCTTCCTCTTGAAGATGTTTGAGTGTTTCTGGTTGTAGGCTCTTAAGACCCAGTCGTGGAAGAATAAACTCAAAACGTTCTCTAGAAAGAGCTTTGGTGAAGATGTATGCTAACTGGTATTCAGTCATCACAAAGTAAAGTTCCACCACACCGTTTTCAACTTGCTCCCTGATGAAATGATGTCGAATGTCGATGTGCTTTGCTCTTGAGTGTTGTACGTTGTTACATGAGAGAGCAATAGCACTTTTATTATCACAGTACAGAGGGATTTTATTGAATTCAAAGCCATAGTCAGATAATTGGGATCTCATCCATAGGATTTGAGCACAACAAGATGACATGGCTATGTATTCCGCCTCTGTAGAGGAAATAGAAGTACTCATTTGCTTCTTTGAAGACCAGCTCACAAGCTTATCACCCAAAAACTTAGCACCTCCAGACGTACTTCGACGAGTATCTTGACATCCTGCATGATCAACATCTGCATAGGCTATTAGTGACATACCGGTGTCCTTCGGGTACCAAAGTCCCATATTAATGGTTCCTTGGAGATACCGAAAGACTCGTTTAACCGCTTCAAGGTGCTTTTTAGTAGGCTTAGCCTGGTACCTAGCACACATGCAAACAGCGAACAAGATGTCTGGTCTACTAGCTGTGAGGTACATCAAGGATCCAATCATACTACGATATTTCATTTGATCTACCATGATCCCTGAGTGGTCCTCATCTAGTTTAGTACGCTCTATCATGGGAGTGTCAACAGGGTCACTTGAATCAAATCTAAATTTCTTAAAAATCTCATTAGCATATTTAGATTGATTTATGAAAATGCCTACGGGACTTTGTGAAATTTGTAATCCCAAGAAAAATGACATTTGTCCCATCATTGACATTTGAAATTTAGAACCCATTTCATTTGAAAAACGGTCACATTCATTGGGGTCAGTCGAGGCAAAGATGATATCATCAACATAAATTTGAACATGAATTAAATGTTTGCCTGACTTCCTGGTGAACACTGTTGGATCAACTGCTGCTTTGCTGAATCCGGTAGATAGAAGAAACTTTGATAGCGTATCATACCATGCCCTTGGAGCTTACTTTAAACCGTAAAGAGCCTTCTTCAAATGATAAACATGAGTAGGATGCTCTGGATTCACAAAGCCTTCAGGTTGGCTGATGTAGACGACTTCTTTAAGATCTTTGTTCAGAAATGCCGTCTTTACATCCATCTGATAGACTATCATGTTCTTAGTAGCAGCATTAGCCAAGAAGATTCTGATTGCCTCGATACGAGCAACAGGAGCAAATGATTCTTCAAAGTCAATACCCTCCTCTTGACGGTATCCTTTAGCAACCAATCGAGCCTTGTTCTTTAACACATCACCATGCTCATCAAGTTTCACTTTGAAGATCCATTTTAGAGCAATGATCATAGCACAATCTGGAGCAGGTACTAATTCCCATACATCAAGTCGATCAAACTCATGAATTTCTTCTTGCATAGCATTGAACCAACAGTCTTCATTCATGGCGGTTTTAACATCTTTTGGTTCGATCTTAGAGAGTACGGAGTTGAAGAAGCACCATAAGGCATCGGTTGCTAGCTGTTTCCATGTAGATACTGGTCGAGAAGGATTTCCAATGATGTTGTCTAATGGATGATCGTGAGTCCATTTTCTGAGGTGTTCATGTGGCTGTTGTTGAGGGACTGAAGTAGCAGAGTCGATGTCTCCTGAGGAAGATGGTTTTGATGATGATTCAGGAGCAAATATGTTTTCAAATGGAGCATCTTCAGGAGTAGCAAAGGGATTTGTGGAAAACTAGAAGGGGGGGGGGGGGTTGAATAGTTTTACCAATTAAAACTCCCTTTTAAAACATTTAGATCGACTTATGTCAATCTATTTGGTTGTGTGTGTTGGATGTTGATAAACAAGCATATAAAGATATGTAATGAAATGAGAAGAGTAAGAAGCACAAAACCACAACACGAGTATTTATAGTGGTTCGGCTACAAGGACACCTTCCTTGCCCTACTCCACTTCCCGATTCACCTACACGAGAGTTTGTAATCACTACACCAATCTCCTTATGGCGGAGAAGCCTTCACAACGTCGCTTAATCTTTTTCTGGTACAAAGCTAAATACCGAGTTCTTTCACACCAAGGCGAACCACACCTAACACAACGTCGCCTACCCTTTATACGGTGCTAGGCTAACCACCGAGTTATTTCACACCTTAGGTGAACTACACCTTCACAACGTCGCCTACCCTTTATTAGGTACTAGGCTAAGTACCTAGTTCCATTGCAATGGAGGAACTACTACCACACTACACCAACGACTAATCCCAAAGGAGATCTACTCCTTTACAACATCATCAAGGACATCAATATCCTTGGATCTAATGCTAGTCTATCTAGTACATCGAAACACACCATATCGAATGTACATCTAAGGCACCTTTCACTAATGCCTTTGATTAGATCTACAAGACACCTTTCACTAATGTCTTTGATTAGATCTACAAGACACCTTTCACTAATGTCTTGTGTCTTCACTTCTAAGCACCTTTCACTAATGCTTCTTGTCTTGACTTCTAAGCACCTACCACAAGTGCTTATCCTATAGACGATAGATACCCTTCACTAATATCTTCGTCTTGACACTTGAGACATCTTTCACTAATGTCTTTAACACTACGCTTCTTTGAAGAAAGAAAGGGATCATCAACAAGAGGACTTCAATAGCCTTGATGATGAGGAAGCTTGGCAACTCATGGACTTGAGCTTGCTCGACTTCAAAGGTGGTGAGCTTCCCTTTAAGAGGAACCTAAAAGATCACACAAAAACAAAACTACAAACATAGATCTCTTGGATCTATGGTTAGTGAGATTTAACTCAGGGGTGAAAGTACGTTAGAGAGGGGTGAGATATAATGAAGAGATGGCTCACTATTTATAGAGGAAAATACCTACTGTTTCCCCGGATCCCACGGATCCCTTCCACTTGGGATCCGGCTAGCACAAAGCTAGGGATCCGTGGTCCGCTCCTCTTTGCCCATGGGTATTTTGGGTTATGGGTCATGGGTCATGGGTTATGGGTTGATCCATGGTTTTCTATCTAGATACAATGTACCTTAAGGATACATTGAACTTGTGTAAGTGGTATATATAAAACCATGGGTTATGGGTCAAAACCATTTGCTAGTTTTTATCTATTTAGTATATACTTGCTTTTACCCATTTTAGTACATACTTGTTTTTACCCATTTTAGTGTACTTAATATAAGTATGTATTAACCCAATATGTAAACACTAGTTGTTGTACATATGTATCTAACTCATAGAATTACTTAAACTTGTTAGGCCAATATGTAAACACTAGTTGTTGTACATGTGTATCTAAAATATAAAATCACTTAATCTTGTTATAGTGTTTTATGTGAAAACGTAAGTGTGTTAGATAACTATTAGTTCAAACCATTTACGTATTTTATTTGTTTCGTTAATATGATTTTACTTTTGTTATCGACAAAACATTAGAAGATCGTAAAATATAAATAAACGTTTTTACGGCTTATTTGTATTAACAATCTCCCCCTTTTTGTTGATGACAAAACATAAAATTATTTTAAGGAAAAGCTAAAATTTGTAAATGTTTGAATTTGTAGTTTTTACTTTCTTCTCCCCCTTTTTGTCGAAACAAAAAGTGTTTGAAGAAACTAACACAATTTTTATAAGAAAACTTATAAAAGATGTAATGAGAGCAAGTGACGGGAATGGTACTCGTCTTAACTCCCCCTTGATGAGTCCATCCCTTTGAAAAAGGGCGTCAAGGACATAGTGTAAAATGAGCTAGTTGTGTTTGCAATTAAGTTTGCAAATGGTTCGTCTAAGTGACGAAAACGTGCTCCCCCTCGAATATTGCAAAGTTGCAATGGGGTATCATGAAGTGTTATCCAAAAATGGATTAAGTTGCAAATGATTTTGCAATATTATTTAACACAAAGCTCCCCATAGGTTTTATGGTGTCAAAATCTTCATGTGTATTTTGAATAACTACAAAACAAAAGTTTGAAAAACAAGAGTATATTGCATAATTTCCTGTAAAAGAGACTCAAGTTAGTAGAAATATGTGCTTCTGTACCACGGATCCGACGGTTCCCTTCAAGGAGGGATCCGTCTAGGCAATACTGAGGAATCCGGCTGGCTGATGACTAAAATCAGCAAAGGTGATAGAACAAGTAATGTTATCACATAAATGAGATATGAATACATATTCTCAGAAAAATAACAAGTAGCATGTAATTCCATTTAATAAAACAAGAGTTATGATATACATGACTCAAAAATAAGAAAATAGACAATACATAACTAGGAATTTCTTAGACAAACTAACACTTGAAGTTTAGACACCACTATAATCTTCTAGCTCAAGTTATGTTTAGGTTTAATCTCGTCGAAACGTTCGAGGAGATGATAGAACATGAAACGTTGGTCTTCTCGTACTTCATGTATCAAACTTTCAACATGTTGACAATGATAGCAATCTTTGTCATGGCTAGGTAGTGGTGGAGGATGAAATGAAGTGGCTTGATTCAAAGGATCAATTGAAGTGGTTTGAGGAGCCTCGAATGATGGGGGGATTGGTGGAGGTCCATTTAGGAATGGTCCGATCAAGAATGATGATGGTGGTAAAGATGTGTCAACTTCCATAAGGTCGGGTGGTTGACTTTGATGATTTCTTATAATCCAAATGGGATTATATGATGGATGATTCGTGCCAAACCGTCAAGTTATCTCACACAAGCTAGCCACTTGTGAATGGCTAACCGTAAGAAACTTTAAAACAGTTCAGACACAAATGCAATGAAGATCAGGAGAGTATAGGGTTTCCCCAGGTCGTTAAGTCCCAACGAGCTGTGCAATGAATCACCAAACGAATAGTGATCGAGAGAATTTGAACGGAAGAGAGTTTTGATTGATTATAACTAAAGAAAAAGTGTATAAATTACAGGGGCTTAAATGCAAATTAAAGAAAATTAAAAAGATAAAATATATTAAATAAACGCTATCACTATTTGCAAAATAATGTTTTTCTATGATTTATAAAACAACATAACTTAAATAAACTATTTTAATTAAAACGTAAACTTAAATTATCTAAAAACGTGACTTAAAATGAAAACGTACGTTAAGTATAAAAATTACGCGAGTGCGCAAGTAAAAACATAAAATTTATGAAATAAAAGTCCTACGAATGTAAAAACAATTTTCTTACGTACTATATGATAAAAAAAAAATTTAGAAAAAAGAATTATATTTTTTTTGAGTTTTAAATTATTTATTATGAATTAAAAACTATTAAACACTAATTAAATTATTAAAAATACTAAAACATTTTAGAAAAATCTGAAAAAATTTATGAAAACTACTTTGATCTATGCTGGACCTAGGAAAAATAAGAAAACATGGGGTTGTTTTGGAAATAAGCTGCCTAATAAGCTAAGAAGGGCTTATGAACAAAATTGCCTAAACGATACTTAAATATTTGATTGTGCATAAAATGAACGAGACAAGTCCCAAGGGCAACTGGTATCCAGGTACTTTCCTATCACTCTCCTAAGGGGGAGGTCGCATGTTCGAACCTTGACCTCCCCTTTTGCAATTTTTTTTTTTTTTTTTTTTTTTTTTTTTTTTTTTTTTTTTTTTTTTTTGATTTTTTTTCTTTTGGAAGCTGAAGATGCAATCAAAATAAGAAACTTTTGTAACAACTTTGCTTATGAAAAGGTCTTAATAAGCTGTATGAACAGCTTATTGTCCACAGTTGGGACAGAAAGGCAAAACAAACACCCCTTTGAAACTTTTCACCACAGATAAGCTTTAAAGGCACTAAATGAGCGAGATGGAGGGGCAAATTAGCTTAATCAGGAGCACTTTAATCTTGAATAAGCTAAATATAAGTATACAACTAAAAAAACTAAGGGAAATCAGTTGGCTTCAAAATCTAACTAGAGAATCCTAATACTAAAAGAAACTAGGCTAATAAGCAATTCATGGACAAAATAAGCTAGAAGAAACTAAAAGCAATCTAACTTAATCTAATTACACTAAAGGGTACTAAAGACAATCTAAATAAGCTAAATGGTTCCCCTAATAAGCATTTGAAAACACCAGACCTGCTGTTGTGGAAGTTCAGCAAAACAGGTGGAAGGGGTCCACTTTAGAGCTTATTTGAGATAAGCTAGAAAGAGAAGTAGACCCTGAACTTCTGGCCACTTTGAGTCCACCTAGCTGGCTACCTTTTGCCCCCAAATAATTGCCTGAATAAGCTGTTTATGGCTTATTAATAAGCTAACAAATCTTGGAGTTGGACTGCAGGCAGTGCACAGGGCAGTGGGTTGGCCAGTCCACCCACTTTGACCCAATGGCAGACACCTCAAAATATTTTTCTGAATTTTTTCCTTTTGACACAAGATTAACAAGCTACTAAGCTGGTGATTTTTATTTTTCTAAAAACTTTTATACAACTAGAAGTTAGCTAAATGGTTTAATGAAATTCTTGCAAAAACCAACAGTATGAAATCAAAGAAAATCTTAAAGATCAGTTTAACCTTGTAAAAACTATTTCCAACTCTTAACTGACTCAAATGCATAAACAATGGCTTGACCAATCTGGGTCAAACTGGGTAAAACCACCTTGACCCAGAGAATTTCTGTTTTAAACCAAACACTCCTTTGAACTTCTCAACTAATTTTCAAAACTGGAACTTAAAGGAAAACTAACTCAAACTCAAATGTGATGATCAAATAACAATTAAACTCATCCTAAAAACCATTTCCAATCAGAATTGAATCAAAAGTTTGGTTGACTTTACAAACTTGACTCAGTTTGACCTTCGTTGACTTTTTAACAAAAACTTGAATTAGAACAAAATGAAACAACTCTCAGCTCACATAAGCTATGAAAAGCTTATGTGAGCTTAATGAACAGGAAAAGAAACCACTGAAACAGTAATTAACAATTATGTGAAATTTGGACAAGAGATTTAAATTGAAAATTAAGCTTGCATTAATTAAACTGAAAATACAAATTACAACTGAGATTAATAACTACTTGAAAACATTTAAATGACAGAAATTAACACGGTAACAGTTTTCTAAATACATAAAAACTGGACCAAGACTGGAAAACTAAATTAAAGCTAAACTAACTAAAGACTAACTACTCCCCTCTGCTTCTTCTTCCTTTTTATAGCAAAAGTCTTTCCACTTGACCTATGAGCAAATTCCACTTGCCTTCTGGACCATTGGATCAGTTGAGTGGTTTATAGCCATTGATGGCTTTTTTGGCGGGAAATGGTATTTTGACAGTTGGAGAGTTTGAGTGTTAAGAGGAGGGGGCATTTAATGTTTTTTGTATTTTGGTGGGGTGGAGTGATAATAGAGGTGAAGTGTGAGAGCTGGGGGGGGGGGGGAATGGTTGTGTCTGGGTTTTGCAGAAGAAGCAGGTGGGAGAAGAAAAAATGAGGGAAGGGGTATATGTTTGACCGGGGTAGGGTTGGTTGACCGGGTTAAATTATTGGATTGGTCCTGGGCATTTGGGTTGGACTAGGGATTTATTTTGAAGCCATTTGAGACTATAGGGACTAAAACTGCCAAACTAAAAATTCAGGGACCACGAATGTAATTTCTACAAATGTAATCCAAGGGTAGGTTTTGACAATCTCTAAAAATTCCAAGGATCAAACTGCAAATCTCTAATAATCCAGGGACCAAACCTGTCATTTTTGAAACTCAAAGGACCAAAACTGTAATTTTCTAAAAATTATTATAAAGACCAAATTTAACAAGTTCCAATTACCAAAGGACTAAAAAATGTTGATTTTCCAATTTAAAAGGTCCAGGGGTAAATTCTGTCAATCTTTGAAATTCTAGGGACTATAGTTGCCATTTTTGAAAGTTGGGGGACTGAAACTGCCAATTATGCAAAATTTGCTCGTTTTTCATCTGATTTTAAGCATTTTGCATCTGAAACATATAAAATGCAGTTTTGAGATATTTTCAGTATTTTGATGCGTTTCTGAGCATTTTTAAGTGTTTTGCAGTTCAGATTTAACCAAAAATGATGAGTATTTACACACTCATCAATCCCCCACACTAAACTATTGCTAGTCCCTAGCAATCTTTTGAGAAAAATTAATGGATTTGAATCTCTTTATCAAAAGCCATTACTTCTGGAGTAGCCAAATGTTTTAGTTCAAGTAAGAACCTTGGTACAATGATAACCAAATGATTTTGAGCAAATCACCAGCTTCCAACGGATTTGATTTGTCTTTACCAGAAGCCGTTTGCTTCTGGACTAGCCAACTCTTAGATAAAATATCTTTGGTGAGTCGATTACCAATTATGGTTTTCCAACTGCCTTTACCACAAGCCATAAACTTGCGGGCTAGCCAACTCTTCACTAATTAAAGATATGGTGAGCTGAACACCATACAATTTTGGGAAAATTGCAAGCCGTCAACGGATTTGAGATATCTTTACCAAGAGCCGTTTGCTCCTGGATTAGCCAATCCTTTTGTTTATTAGACATGGCGGACTGATAACCATAAGATGAGCAAGTGCAAAATTCTTACTCCAAAAAAAAAATTTTTGGCCAAAAATGGGGGAATTGGGCGGTATAATTACATGATAAAATTCGTGAGAATTCCCCCCCCACATTAGAAATGAATATTGCCCTCAATATTCAAAGTGCCGGTGGTTATGCCGAAACATAGAACGTAAAAGGGAAATACTACGGCCATTATTTGAAAAATCTTTTTTTCTTTTTTTTTTCTTTCTTTTTTTTTTTTTTTTGATGATGAAAACTTATATACAACAGCGGAGGGCAACCCCCCCACACTAGGGTGGTAGAAAATAGAAAGAAGTCAGAAATACGGGTGAAAACCCATATGGAGTGCTACTGTTTTTGATTCCCGAGTCGCTAGCTTGACTCGACCCCGCATTCATTGGTTCATGGGGAAGCAAAGTGGAAGAAACAATCTCCATCGGACTTTCATTCAAGATGTTTGGACAAACATTTGAAGCACGTGAAAGTTCCACACCGATGAGATATACATAGACAAACCCGGCTCACAAATGGTACATGGAAATGCCGGGGTCAAAGATAATGTCTTCATTCCCGAAGGAGTGAAGAACAGGAGAAGCCACGGGATAGGTGAAGAAGAGATAGAAAATCATGATAAACATCATGACTAACTCATCATCATCAGAAGGAGAATTCATAATAGCATGAATCTCATCATTTAAGCTCAATTGGTCTAGACATATCCCGGGTGTGTCTAGATCAAAGTAGAAGTTATCATACTCCGGCGGAGATATGATATGAGTGAGTTCATCTGAGAACTCCTTGAAGGTGAATGAATCATATTCATAATTGATATGAGTGGGTTCACTAGTGAACTCCTCCAATGTAAATGATTCATAATTGGGGAGAGAATTATGAGAATGAAAAGTGGTACTGCCACTAATCTTCTCTCCCATATTATCAAAACAGAAGGCTTTCATTTCCGGAATAGAGTCATCGGAAAGAATGTCACTACCCTTAATGGGGATAGGAGATGAAATAGGTTTCTCTTTGAAAGCCTCGATTTTAGAAATGAGAAGACTGACATTCAGTAATGTTGCACGAAGTGCTTCATCTTTGATTTCAGTGTCAGTAACTTCATCATTCTCTTCTTCTAAGCTAACAAGCTCAGAAGGTAAATCTTCCACATAAACGATGTCTCCACAAGACAACGAATCATCATCATCAGAATCGGAGAACATCTCAACATGATCTTTTGGGAAGACAAGAGGGGTAGGGATATCACACAAATGCTCGAGAATTCCCTGTGACTCTCTTGGGATTGGGACAAGGTTCTCAACACTAGACTTTATGAATTCGTCCGATTCCTTTTCAGGAATAGTGTCAAGATGCTCGTCCCCCATGCTCAGAGAGTGAGTGTGAACCTCGGGTGTGATAGCAGTTGTTTGATAATGAATCTCAACTGCTGGGATATCATCTGATGAACTTGATGAATCTTTATAGAATTGAAGGATATCAAGTGTATCCTCATCATCACTGTCATCAGGAATAAAACGAAATTGAGAGCTAGATCTGGCTGCTTTTTCTTTTGCAATTGATTTCCTAATAGATTTTTCAAACGCAATTTGGGAATTTATTTTAGCAGCCTGCTCTTCAGCTAACAATTCTTCCATGGATTTTTGATTTGGATTATCTTGGGAATGTCTACATTCCTTCAAATCTTTCACTAAATCCAAAAGATCAAGGAGAAGATTTTGAGGAAGTAGCTCAGGCTGAGGTGGTGCCTGATTCATTTGGTACTGTAGAGGTTGGTTATGATACGAAGAGTCGTAATTGTTACAAGGAAATGGATTCCTTGTTTGACATTCAGAGCTACAGTGTGGACCTCCACAATACTCACAACAGTAAAACTGATGTGGCTGTGAGTTATATGTGTGGTAGTCATAATTGTTATCAGGAACCTGCTCATAGACAAGCGTGTTTCCCGATTGACAATCAGAACTGGAGTGTGAACCACCACAGTACTCACAACAGTAAAACTGCTGAGTCTCACAGTGTGGTAGCTGATGGAATAAATCAGTTGTGTTATGGTAGGAATAGGGATCCTGGTTATAGACAGACCCGTTTCCTGATTCCACCATGCTACAACTGGGGCAATTGCCACCATTATAAGGACCACCACATCATTGACAACCAAGAGGGTGAGGATAAGACATAGAAAGAATCAAATGTTTTCAGAGAGGTAGGGATGAAGAATCAAAGATGTGAGAGGGTAAAGATGGATATTTTTGAATTTTTGGATAAACATTTTCTAAAAATAAGAAAGAAAATCTTTTTGGGTTTTTGATTTATATATATGTAGAAACAAAAGAAAAAATATTTTTGTGTTTTATATGTTTTAAGATGTTTTTGGGTTTTTGGATTTTTTTATAAGAAAAAATATATATAGATATAGATGGATGGTATGAACAAAGAGTGAAATTTTGATCGATGCCAAACCGTCAAGTTATCTCACACAAGCTAGCCACTTGTGAATGGCTAACCGTAAGAAACTTTAAAACAGTTCAGACACAAATGCAATGAAGATCAGGAGAGTATAGGGTTTCCCCAGGTCGTTAAGTCCCAACGAGCTGTGCAATGAATCACCAAACGAATAGTGATCGAGAGAATTTGAACGGAAGAGAGTTTTGATTGATTATAACTAAAGAAAAAGTGTATAAATTACAGGGGCTTAAATGCAAATTAAAGAAAATTAAAAAGATAAAATATATTAAATAAACGCTATCACTATTTGCAAAATGATGTTTTTCTATGATTTATAAAACAACATAACTTAAATAAACTATTTTAATTAAAACGTAAACTTAAATTATCTAAAAACGTGACTTAAAATGAAAACGTACGTTAAGTATAAAAAGTACGCGAGTGCGCAAGTAAAAACGTAAAATTTGTGAAATAAAAGTCCTACGAATGTAAAAACAATTTTCTTACGTACTATATGATAAAAGAAAATTTTAGAAAAAAGAATTATATTTTTTTTGAGTTTTAAATTATTTATTATGAATTAAAAACTATTAAACACTAATTAAATTATTAAAAATACTAAAACATTTTAGAAAAATCTGAAAAAATTTATGAAAACTACTTTGATCTATGCTGGACCTAGGAAAAATAAGAAAACATGGGGTTGTTTTGGAAATAAGCTGCCTAATAAGCTAAGAAGGGCTTATGAACAAAACTGCCTAAACGATACTTAAATATTTGATTGTGCATAAAATGAACGAGACAAGTCCCAAGGGCAACTGGTATCCAGGTACTTTCCTATCACTCTCCTAAGGGGGAGGTCGCATGTTCGAACCTTGACCTCCCCTTTTGCAATTTTTTTTTTTTTTTTTTTTTTTTTTTTTTTTTTTTTTGATTTTTTTTCTTTTGGAAGCTGAAGATGCAATCAAAATAAGAAACTTTTGTAAAAACTTTGCCTATGAAAAGGTCTTAATAAGCTGTATGAACAGCTTATTGTCCACAGTTGGGACATAAAGGCAAAACAAACACCCCTTTGAAACTTTTCACCACAGATAAGCTTTAAAGGCACTAAATGAGCGAGATGGAGGGGGCAAATTAGCTTAATCAGGAGCACTTTAATCTTGAATAAGCTAAATATAAGTATACAACTAAAAAAACTAAGGGAAATCAGTTGGCTTCAAAATCTAACTAGAGAATCCTAATACTAAAAGAAACTAGGCTAATAAGCAATTCATGGACAAAATAAGCTAGAAGAAACTGAAAGCAATCTAACTTAATCTAATTACACTAAAGGGTACTAAAGACAATCTAAATAAGCTAAATGGTTCCCCTAATAAGCATTTGAAAACACCAGACCTGCTGTTGTGGAAGTTCAGCAAAACAGGTGGAAGGGGTCCACTTTAGAGCTTATTTGAGATAAGCTAGAAAGAGAAGTAGACCCTGAACTTCTGGCCACTTTGAGTCCACCTAGCTGGCTACCTTTTGCCCCTAAATAATTGCCTGAATAAGCTGTTTATGGCTTATTAATAAGCTAACAAATCTTGGAGTTGGACTGCAGGCAGTGCACGGGGCAGTGGGTTGGCCAGTCCACCCACTTTGACCCAATGGCAGACACCTCAAAATATTTTTCTGAATTTTTTCCTTTTGACACAAGATTAACAAGCTACTAAGCTGGTGATTTTTATTTTTCTAAAAACTTTTATACAACTAGAAGTTAGCTAAATGGTTTAATGAAATTCTTGCAAAAACCAACAGTATGAAATCAAAGAAAATCTTAAAGATCAGTTTAACCTTGTAAAAACTATTTCCAACTCTTAACTGACTCAAATGCATAAACAATGGCTTGACCAATCTGGGTCAAACTGGGTAAAACCACCTTGACCCAGAGAATTTCTGTTTTAAACCAAACACTCCTTTGAACTTCTCAACTAATTTTCAAAACTGGAACTTAAAGGAAAACTAACTCAAACTCAAATGTGATGATCAAATAACAATTAAACTCATCCTAAAAACCATTTCCAATCAGAATTGAATCAAAAGTTTGGTTGACTTTACAAACTTGACTCAGTTTGACCTTCGTTGACTTTTTAACAAAAACTTGAATTAGAACAAAATGAAACAACTCTCAGCTCACATAAGCTATGAAAAGCTTATGTGAGCTTAATGAACAGGAAAAGAAACCACTGAAACAGTAATTAACAATTATGTGAAATTTGGACAAGAGATTTAAATTGAAAATTAAGCTTGCATTAATTAAACTGAAAATACAAATTACAACTGAGATTAATAACTACTTGAAAACATTTAAATGACAGAAATTAACACGGTAACAGTTTTCTAAATACATAAAAACTGGACCAAGACTGGAAAACTAAATTAAAGCTAAACTAACTAAAGACTAACTACTCCCCTCTGCTTCTTCTTCCTTTTTATAGCAAAAGTCTTTCCACTTGACCTATGAGCAAATCCCACTTGCCTTCTGGACCATTGGATCAGTTGAGTGGTTTATAGCCATTGATGGCTTTTTTGGCGGGAAATGGTATTTTGACAGTTGGAGAGTTTGAGTGTTAAGAGGAGGGGGCATTTAATGTTTTTTGTATTTTGGTGAGGTGGAGTGATAATAGAGGTGAAGTGTGAGAGCTGGGGGGGGGGGGAATGGTTGTGTCTGGGTTTTGCAGAAGAAGCAGGTGGGAGAAGAAAGTGGGAGGGAAGGGGTATATGTTTGACCGGGGTAGGGTTGGTTGACCGGGTTAAATTATTGGATTGGGCCTGGGCATTTGGGTTGGACTAGGGATTTATTTTGAATCCATTTGAGACTATAGGGACTAAAACTGCCAAACTGAAAATTCAGGGACCACGAATGTAATTTCTACAAATGTAATCCAAGGGTAGGTTTTGACAATCTCTGAAAATTCCAAGGATCAAACTGCAAATCTCTAATAATCCAGGGACCAAACCTGTCATTTTTGAAACTCAAAGGACCAAAACTGTAATTTCCAAAAATTATTATAAGGACCAAATTTGACAAGTTCCAATTACCAAAGGACTAAAAAATGTTGATTTTCCAATTTAAAAGGTCCAGGGGTAAATTCTGTCAATCTTTGAAATTCCAGGGACTATAGTTGCCATTTTTGAAAGTTGGGGGGACTGAAACTGCCAATTATGCAAACTTTGCTCGTTTTTCATCTGATTTTAAGCATTTTGCATCTGAAACATATAAAATGCAGTTTTGAGATATTTTCAGTATTTTGATGCGTTTTTGAGCATTTTTAAGTGTTTTGCAGTTCAGATTTAACCAAAAATGACGAGTATTTACACACTCATCAATGGAAACGGCGAAAAGGTAGCCGGAGCAAGTGTTGACTCAACACCTTGATTTTGAATCATTGTTCCTCTTAACGAGGAAAATGTTGTCGGCGGAAGCGGATGAGACGGCCTAGGTGGCAAGTCCTCTAAATTGTAGAGGTGAGGTGATGATTGTGGGGATGTAAAAGAGATAGCTCTAGGAACCAAGGGTGATGGTTTAGTGGAGATTATATTGTTTGGCCTAGGAGGTATGGTTGTGTTTGGTATAGTTAGTTTTGTGGGTACTATCCTTTTAGGAATTGGTTTGATTGGATGATGAAGGTTTGTTGATTTGACCGGAGATGATTCGGTTGAAGAGATTTCGTGTACAACACGAGCCCTTTTGATGGGTGGTTCTTTGGTGGATAGGTTGTTACTTGGGGTTTTTCTCATGATGAGATGATTTGAAGAGATTGCAAAGGCTGAAAGTTAGAATGAGAGTGATGACTATGGAGGTCCCAACAAGGTGGTTTATAAACCAAAAGATTTGGAAGTGCATTTAAGCTCCAAGCCACTAAGATTCATTGGAATGTGATGATTGGCATGCACAAGAGTCAACTACAGAGGTTGTGATGTTCTAGGAACTCATTTAAGATGAGATGGAGTGTTTTAGTTGAAATGATTTGTTTTAGTAAGATTTTTCATAGACTGTCATCCGGATCCCACGGTTCCCTTCTCAGAGGGATCCGTCTAGGCTAGTTCTAGGGATCCGGCATTCAGCAGTTTATGAAAGAGTGGAAATGATGTTTCTAAGATCCTAGACCTACATCACCTTGAGTGTTTCAGTTCTCCTAAGTGTTTTAAATGAAGGGGTGCTTAAGTGTTTGAAGGCAATGAGTGGTGTAGCTAATGATTGTTGTTTATGGAAGGATTTGGAACTTTCAACAAGTACCAATGGATGAGCAAGGATGACATTAAAGATGTCAATTGAAGTTAAATGAAACTAAATGATCCTAGAGATCAGGTTGTGTCTTAGGATTATGTTTTGGAAAATATCCTAATGGTTATGAGATGGGAAAAACTAGGATTTGATCAACTTTGATCAATTTTGAGGTGAGATTGATTAATGATCAATATTGTCATAATCGAAGGACTTCTAACCTAGTTGTGAGAGATCATATAAGAAGAATAAAGTGTGAGTTTTGGGAGCGGAAGAGTGATGGATTGAAATGATAGATCTAACAAAGCCTTAGAGTGTGATCTATGTGAGTTGGAAAGAATAGGAAAGGTCAACGTATCTTGATAAAGTCCTAATAAATCTTAAGACACTATGTTTAGCTTAGTGTGAGGTGTTCTAAGGGATGTGTTTGACATATAATGCTTGCAATTGCATTTTCTGTTTTGCCAGATCCCACGGTTCCCTAGAAGTAGGGATCCGTTTAGTACAACATTTGGGATCCGTCTATCTGTTAGACAGAACCTTTACTAAAGGTATGCAATGATCTTTGACAATGCATTATATTCCGAGTTTTGTTTAAGTGAGTTCTAAAACAAGGAAATCAAATGTAAGATGTTTTATTTCATGGAAGAGATAGGATTACAGAGTAGAATTGATCCTATTTGACTATTCTAGGTTCCTTGAGTGTCTTCACTAGGAGGATCATTATGTGATTGATGGGTATTGGTGGAATCATAAATGAAGAAGGTCTTCATGAGAGATATGTTTAGCGGTTCCATCATCTTGTTCACAAGTACGTACAACGGACTTTGAAATTGAGGATGGAAGTGCATAACATTGTGATAGAGGCGTGTCAAGAACATTCCATAAGGGATGAGTTTATTCTTGGAGCCTTGAAGATTTGCAATTCGCCTTGCGAAGAAGTAGGCGAGATTGTATGGTTGTTGTGTTAGCAAATAGTACAACATGTGAGCACAACAAGCAGGAAGAATATCTCGATTTCCCCTAAGACTCCAAACATTTTCACGTAGAATAAGAGCAGCAGGCTTATACTCTTCTCGGATATCCCGTGTATGGATAATGTTTGGATTGGAGTAATATGGTCGAGGTTTGCATATCATGCGTGTTAATTCTTCCGGAGAGGGTATGTGTGAGTAATATAGACTATTTTCTTCACGAAAATTGAAGAGAGAATCAAGAGACCAATCTTCGGTGAAGGCACATTGTCCATGGTTTGGAATTCGGAGGATGTGAGCAAAATGCCCAAGGATTAAAGTGAATTTTTGGTTTTTGATATAAAACCAAAGAGATAGAGAGCGATCCTCGTTACGAACGAGTTCCACTTGACGGAAGAATTCCATTATGAACCTTGGACATATCTTCTCGTTGATTTCAAGAAGACATTCTAGTCCTATGGCTCGGAAGGAGGTATTGATACCTTCTTCGAATTGTAGAGAGGTGTCTACAATACGTCCTTCATGGAAGTGACGGTTTTCGAGATTATTGAACCCACGGACATGATTGCCAGGTGTGTTGGGCTCAAGGGAAATGTTCGGGGTGTAGACGCTAGTGAGTGAAAAATCAAACTCGTATTCATGCGTCATAGTTGAATCTATAGAAGTGATGGGTTAATAAGGGAAGACGTTTATGGTCAACCTATAATAATCTAACGTTTTTACTAGATATTCTATTAACAATTAGTATTTAGCTAACTCATGGTTTTGAAGCTCTAGTGGATTATTATTTTTTAGAAAGATAGTGGTTTTTAATCTTGCATGAAAACTGTTTTCCAGTATGACGGATCCCACGGTTCCTTTTCAAAAGGGATCTGGCTAGTGTAACTTCCGGGATCCGTGGATCTGTAGTAACAGAACCAGTTTTAATAAAAACATAGGTTTTATGGTTATTGTACCATGAAGTATGTTTTATCCTACATTTTCTTTTAGCATGCATACATGACATCTAATGTATCACGAAAGAATATAACACATATAGATCAAAAGAAATGAAACACACATAATAACACAAACATCCTAGATAAAATAGATAATCAATAATATTGCATTTCAATGCTAAGGATGATACAAAAGATTGGGTAAATGACCCCAATATAGATTAACAACACAAAGTAAATGTCTCCGTATGTGAACTTCATCATAGGGAACACAAGTGCGATGAGTGTTAGGGCGATGAGCACGAGTGCGATGTAAACCATGTTGATGACGGATCTTCTTGGTTTAGGAAGACATGGAATGAGGAGGAAGATGAAGTTTTTGAATGAGAGGGAATTTTTAAAATTGGAAAATTTGAAAAGGTGAGGATTGAAAAATTGGGCGTCGAGTGGGTTTATTAATAGGGAAGGAGGAATTTTTGAAATTCGTGTTTTTGTTTTATTAGAAGAAATAAAGCATAAGCTCTACATACTATGACTATAGACGAGAAAAATAACACGTATGTGAGAAACAAGCTTCCTAACGAAGCTACATGTAAATCATGTGTAAACACAAAAATCTACTCAAATAAAAGCCTAGCAAATAACACTTATATACTAAACAAGTATCATTTAGATATAAGTAGAAAGTCATACCTCGAATGCACTTAGGAATGTCTTCTACAAATGACAAATATCACTTAGACGATTCCCGCTCCTTTGCGTCTAAGATACCTTCTTAAGGAAGGTATTCTTGTTACCAAGCAATTCCTAAAGCTTGGTGGGTATGAGCTTTGACTAATCAATATCACAAGGAAGATTAGTGCAATTAAAAAATATATATATATAAAAAAAATTTTGTTATCAACTCAACATCCAAACATATAGTTTTTGAAAAAAAAAACATGGTGTTTGTTTTTATGAAAAACCTTCTTTGTAGTTTTCAATTAACTATGGATCGTATCAAGTTTTTAAAGTACAGAATACTTAAAGAAACTTGGTAACGAAGCTCTGATACCAATTGTCGAAAACTAGAAGGGGGTTGAATAGTTTTACCAATTAAAACTCCCTTTTAAAAAATTTAGATCGACTTATGTCAATCTATTTGGTTGTGTGTGTTGGATGTTGATAAACAAGCATATAAAGATATGTAATGAAAAGAGAAGAGTAAGAAGCACAAACCCACAACACGAGTATTTATAGTGGTTCGGCTACAAGGACACCTTCCTTGCGCTACTCCACTCCCCGAGTCACCTACTCGAGAGTTTGTAATCACTACACCAATCTCCTTATGGCGGAGAAGCCTTCACAACGTCGCTTAATCTTTTTTCGGTACAAAGCTAAATACCGAGTTCTTTCACACCAAGGCGAACCACACCTAACACAACGTCGCCTACCCTTTATACGGTGCTAGGCTAACCACCGAGTTCTTTCACACCTTAGGTGAACTACACCTTCACAACGTCGCCTACCCTTTATTAGGTACTAGGCTAAGTACCTATTTCAATTGCAATGGAGGAACTACTACCACACTACACCAACGACTAATCCCAAAGGAGATATACTCCTTTACAACATCATCAAGGACATCAATATCCTTGGATCTAATGCTAGTCTATCTAGTACATCGAAACACACCATATCGAATGTACATCTAAGGCACCTTTCACTAATGCCTTTGATTAGATCTACAAGACACCTTTCACTAATGTCTTTGATTAGATCTACAAGACACCTTTCACTAATGTCTTGTGTCTTCACTTCTAAGCACCTTTCACTAATGCTTCTTGTCTTGACTTCTAAGCACCTACCACAAGTGCTTATCCTATAGACGATAGATACCCTTCACTAATATCTTCGTCTTGACACTTGAGACATCTTACACTAATGTCTTTAACACTACGCTTCTTTGAAGAAAGAAAGGGATCATCAACAAGAGGACTTCAATAGCCTTGATGATGAGGAAGTTTGGCAACTCATGGACTTGAGCTTGCTCGACTTCAAAGGTGGTGATCTTCCCTTTAAGAGGAACCTAAAAGATCACACAAAAACAAAACTACAAACATAGATCTCTTGGATCTATGGTTAGTGAGATTTAACTCAGGGGTGAAAGTATGTTAGAGAGGGGTGAGATATAATGAAGAGATGGCTCACTATTTATAGAGGAAAATACCTACTGTTTCCCCGGATCCCACGGATCCCTTCCACTTGGGATCCGGCTAGCACAAAGCTAGGGATCCGTGGTCCGCTCCTCTTTGCCCATGGGTATTTTGGGTTATGGGTCATGGGTTATGGGTTGATCCATGGTTTTCTATCTAGATACAATGTACCTTAAGGATACATTGAACTTGTGTAAGTGGTATATATAAAACCATGGGTTATGGGTCAAAACCATTTGCTAGTTTTTATCTATTTAGTATATACTTGCTTTTACCCATTTTAGTACATACTTGTTTTTACCCATTTTAGTGTACTTAATATAAGTATGTATTAACCCAATATGTAAACACTAGTTGTTGTACATATGTATCTAACTCATAGAATTACTTAAACTTGTTAGGCCAATATGTAAACACTAGTTGTTGTACATGTGTATCTAAAATATAAAATCACTTAATCTTGTTATAGTGTTTTATGTGAAAACGTAAGTGTGTTAGAAAACTATTAGTTCAAACCATTTACGTATTTTATTTGTTTCGTTAATATGATTTTACTTTTGTTATCGACAAAACATTAGAAGATCGTAAAATATAAATAAACGTTTTTACGGCTTATTTGTATTAACAGGATTAACTTCATCATTGATGCCAGAAACAGTTCCATGGTGTACATTCGAAGATTGATGATTTGTTGATGAGACTGAGTTATCAGCAGCAGGCGCTTCTTGACTTAATGATATTAAGACTGAAGGGTTGACTTCATTCTCATGGATAGGAGCATCCTCTGTTGTTGGAATTGACTTATCATTGGTACTTGGCTAATAATGTTCATCAAACATAGGATCAAACAATTTCTTTAAATCATCTTCAGATGGAGGTACATATGGAGTTGCTAGAGAGAGGTTTGGTACAAGGGATGAACCAATGGGACTGTTTTGAAGTGCGGGTCCAGAACTGGATTGTCCAGGAGCCATTTGACCGGTCAGCTCATCAAACGTAACGTGAGTTGTTTCCATGATATCTCGGGTTCTCTTGTTGTAGATTCAGTAGCATTTTCTGTTTGGTGCATATCCAACAAATACTCCAATATCCGCTTTAGCTTTCAATTTACCTAAATCTTGTCCGTCATTCGTTGGATAGCATAAAGCACCAAACACACGAAGATATGATAGATCAGGTTTTCGATTGTGGACAAGTTCGTATGGAGTCTTTCCATGAGATGTGTGAATAAGAGATATATTTTGAGTGTAACAAGCAGTGGAAATAGCTTCACCACATAAAAACATTAGAACCTTTGAGTAAATCAGCATTGTTCTTGCAGCTTCTACAAGAGTTCGATTTCGTCTTTCAACTACACCGTTCAGTTGAGGAGTTCAAGGAACACTTCTTTAAGGACTGATTCCAACATATTCATAAAATTCATTGAGTACTTTATTAAAAAACTTAGTTCCATTGTCAGTTCGGACGATTCAAACAGTTTTGTTGAGTCGGATCTGAAGTTGTTTAATGAGTTTAATGATGACATCAAGAGTTTCATCCTTTAACCTAAAAAACTTAACCCAAGTGAATCGGGAGTAGTCATCAACCACTACTAACACATATCTCTTCCCATTGATGGTTTGCACTCTCATTGGACCGCACAGATCCATATGAAGGGTATGAAGAACTTCCATTACAGAGTTTGTGGGTTTTGGTTTGTGGGCATATTTCGTGCTTTTTCCCAATTGGCAAGCTGAACAGAGATGATCTTTTTCATATTTTAATCTGGGTAAGCCTCTGAAAAGATCCTTTCTGGAGAGGTTGTTTATGGTGACGTTTCAAGTGATTGAGACGACGATGCCATAACCAAGACTTTGTTTTAGAAGCCTTTGACAGCAAGCAGATTGGAGAGGACTTCATCATGTCATCGATAGAGATGGTGTATAGGTTAGAACCTCGAGTACCTCTTAATAATTCTACACCATCAAGTTCTCTAATGAAGCAAGTATGTTTTCTAAAAGCCACTTCTAGATCGGAATCACAGAATTGACCAACAGAGAACAAATTATGACCAAGACCTTCCACATAATATACCCTGGAAATTACACTTTTACCAACCACATAATCTCCATAACCCATAATAGCTCCAAAATGGTCGTTCCCGAATCTAACTGTCTCGATGAATTTACTCACGAAGTTCATGAGCCGCGACCGGTCTCCAGTCATATGCTTGGAACAGCCTGAGTCCAGGTACCACAAAACGATTTTAACGATCTGCAGCTGAACACAGACAAGAATGGAGAACTGGATAATTGGGATCCCCATGCAAGAATGGGTTCCATTTGGTTAGTAACAGTGATTGGAACACCCACATCAGAGATAGAAACATTCATATCAGAAATTGAGGCAATGGAATCATTATGAATAGATGCAGTACTAGTGTTCGTATTTGCCCTATTCAAAGTATGTTCACTTCTTAAGGGAATAGTTCTACCCGTAGGCATCCATTTTCTAGTGGGCGTTGCCTGATTAACCTTATGGCCAACAGGTATCCATTGATAACCTATCTTACTAAATGTTCTTCCTGTGGACTTTCACTGTTTTCTAACTTTCTTTCGCCTTTGCCTTTTTGCCTTCTTAGCATGGTATTTTGCATTAATAATATTAACTGGGGATTTGACAGCATCAGACAAGGCATTCACACCTAGGGGTGCAAACAAGCCGAGCTTTTATCAAGTAACTCGAGCTCGAGCTTGGCTCGATCGAGTCGAGCTTTTATCGAGCTCAAGCCCAATATATTGGCTCGAAACATATAATGAGTCGAGCTCGAGCTTTTGATGGCTCGGCTCGAGCTTTTATCAAGCTTTTTAGAGCTTTAAGTAATTAAGGGTTAATTTGAATATTAACCTAATTATAAGGACTTACTCAATAAAAAATTAAATAACTATATACCCTTTTATTCCTACGTAATGTTATGTATTCTACTATCTACACAGTGCACACTTCTTGGCCATCACTTCCTCTTTATATGGTTATCTTGGCCATCACTTCCTTTTTATATGGTTTTCATTAGGTAGTGTATTGTATTCGTTCTTCTTTTCGAGTCTCAATTCGAGATTTTCAAGCAAAGCTCGAGCTTTGCTCGAATTGAATCGAGCTGAGCTCGAGCCTAGATGGTTAAAGCCTGACGAGCTATCAAGCCGAGCTTGAGCCTGAATTTTCTTTCGAGCCGAGTTCGAGCCTTGTCAAGCTCGGGCTTGGCTCGGCTCGGTTACACCCCTATTCACACCATATTCATGATTAACAGAATTCAAGCAGACATCATTACAAGGTTTGCAAATAGTATCAGAAATCGAATTAATTACAGTACGCCTATGGCAAATACTAGAATCAACACGATTCGTTTTATTCGACTCAAACTTAAAGTTCCTAGGTTGGTCTTCTACTCTCTTCCAATGCACATTCTTAGCTTGCGAGGTCCTATCATTCCTTGTATTGTCTTGAGACTTTGACCTGCTCGCTTTAATGTCACTGATTACTCCTGTAGAGGGAATAGGAACATTAGTTGGTTTTGCTACTTTTTGCATTTTCTGTTTAGATGTGCTGGGATGTGAGTTAATTGAAGGCGCACTGAAGTTCACCTTTTTAACACTAGAGGTGTTGGGATCTGAACTACTTGAAGGTATACTACAGTTCACATTCATAACATTGGGCATCGAATGGATTTTATACTTGGCACTAGGCATAGAACACAGAATCAAAGGATTAACTCTCTCACCTAAGGACTTAGGGCATATTGTGATTAAGAATTCTAGAAGTTCTTGAGATCGTTTGGCATATAAGCATGCATGCCCAATTGCATTATCAAGTGGTTTCTCTAACTTATCCTCTTCAACAATCTCACGGAGACATTCTAGACAATCCTTAAGAGATGAGAAATATGTTTGAATTGCAAGTTTATTATTCCTAAGATGAGGAGGAACATATTTCACAGACAAAGCATATTTATTACAAACAGGTACCTTTGATCCATCATTCTCCCCATTGGTCATTGGCATTTTCCCTTTTACCTGGCTCTTCAGATTCTCAATTTCCTTTTGCAATGAAGCTATTTGTTCGTTATTTTTGTTACGAGTGACCTTTATTGATTTAAATAACTCATTGAAATGACGTTTAACCTTTTCATTTTCTTCTAGAAAACTCTCATTTTCCTTTTGTAATGCATTTACTAAGTTTTGAAGATGAAACGTTTGAGAATTCTGAGAATCTAAAAGAGGAGGCATTCGGGAGCCAGTCACATTGTTCTTTTCACCCTTTAATTGAGAGATTTGGGCTTTCAACTTTCTGATTGTGTTACAATGAGCTTGAATCTATTCGTCACGTTTATTTATTTGAAAAACTGCATCAAACTCTGGAGCATCTGAGGATGTCTTGATTGTTGAGGTTTTGACATTTTCTTTAAGATGTTGATATTTTAGTTGTAAATTAAAATGATCAACTTCTAGTTTAGAAAAATGTTTTACCAAATTATCGTGATCATCCAGATCAATTTTCTCATTTAGTTTAGAATTAATTTTTTCAAGCTCAATGACACGATCATGGGAGACTTTCAGAGCAACAGATAATTCATGAAATTGAGAAGCATTAATGGAACAGTTTGTAGCAGTGAAAAATACATCTTGAGCAATACATTCAGAAATCAGATTCTCATTCAGTGTATGCAAGTTCTTCCTCTCAATCTCATTATATTTTAATTCTCGCTCATAGTCACTAACCTCAACGATCATTGCATCAAATTCCTTTTCCATTTCTTTAATATCTAAATTCATTCCTTTTTTAAGACTTTCAAAATGATCTTTTAGTTGTTTAAAGAAAGGCATGACTTCAGTTAAATAACATTGTTTCGTTTGCTCAAAACCCCTTTCCCCTTCAGTTATACCAGTGGGTGTGATCCTTTTCTTACAAGTTTTCTCAAAATCAACAAATAGTTGAAAGATAACATATTGATTGATTAAGGTCTTGCTTTTAGTGGCAATGGTCCTAGGAACTAAATGCATTGGTGTATTGGGAGGATACACAGTCGCTGAAGGCATTTTCCTTAAGGGGGGGGGGGTTTGTTACAACAAGATTCTCTGCTTTTTGCTTATCTAAATCCTTTTTCCAGAACACTTGTTCGGGTGTTAACAATGTCTGAGGCTTAAACTTGTTCAAGGAAATCCAATTCTCCTTCTTGTAATCATGGGGTGTGATATTTATTTTCTTCTCTTTACATTTAGGATCATCTAGTTTCTTGTTCATTTTTTCCCTAGTGACTTCATCTGATTTCTTATCTTCCTCAGTGCACTCAACACAACTAGGTTTCTGTCTAGGCTTAAGGATTTAATTGCCATCATAAAGAACCTTATGAGCATTTCTAGCCTTTTTAATGACCTCTGGATTTGGTTCCTCAACAAGGGGAATGCTATGCTTATCGCTTAAGACTCTATGCTTATTGATCATGTGAGCAGTCTGAATGGTGTTCCCTTGTACGTACAACTTATTTTCAAGCTTGTTTTTCAAAGTTTTCAGATTGGAAAAATCATTCAAAAGTTTTGATTCCTTAGCATTGAATTCTTGCTTAAGCATTTTCACATTTTCTTGAAGTTCTTGTTTTTGCTTAGCAATTTTAGAAAGCTTTTCTTGTAAGGAATTTAACTCTTGTTTTAATGCTTCTTCTCTAAAATTACTTTTTCTAATGATTGTACGCATTTGGTCATCCATTTCCTGCTCACGAGTGGTCAACTCAAATTTAGCACGTTGTTCATAAATAGCAACACGTTCTTTTTAGGCATTCAGTTCAGAGACAATAGAATCATTAGGGGTACATGTAGTGAATTCATCAAAGACATAGTCATTATTGACTGCAGAACATGCATTAATTGGTACAATCTCACTTTCACTTTGCTTCACATATTGATCATATGGGACAACATTGCTATTACCCACATTATCAATATCTGATTCATAAGTCTCAAGAGATTGTACTTCATTATGCAGCTTTCGCTCATCAACATCATCATATAGTTTTAATACCTCTGAAATGATTTTTGTAACATATTGGATTTCACATACACATCAAACCAAACACAAAGTAGGCATACAAAGAGTTCTAGAGAGAGAAAGTTAGAGGTTTAGGGAACTTAAGTGAGAGAAAGAAAAGTCTTATTATGAGCTCCAACTCTCTACCTTGGAAGGTAGAGAGTATTTATAGTCTTTACATAAAACGCCACCTATCGGGCTGTGGATCAGGCATACAGTGGGTAAAGACCCGTCCGTCCTCCACGGTGTTACTTAAACTAAGTACTACTTAACTTATAATAATCTACGACTACGAGCTTTCTAATGATTACATATACTTGAGATGACCGACTCTTTAATAACTGGATTTACTAAATCCTAACAATCTCCCCCTAAGGGAGGTCACCTCAAACATATACTAAAATTAGATTGAATACAAACAGATATTACATTAAAAATTGTTCTTGCATTCTTGATGTAGAACTTTGCTCCGAAGCTCGTAGTCATCGATTCTACTCATTGCATGTTTGGTTAATCCAAGTGGAGGTCCTTTTACTGATCCATGTGATAATAATTTTGAGCCAGCTTTTGAGATCATCAGCAAATATCAATCTCTGACTCATCCATTGTGGTGTTGGTATTATGTGATGTTGTGACATACGGACCGACATGCTCACATTCTGGATTATGAAATATTCTCATCAGAGTAGCGGAAGCTTTTGTTGATTCATGATATTGGCAACAGCGTAGCAGAAGCATGGAGTGAAAATATCAGAGTCATTGATGCACTAATCATGATTTCTTTTGAGATGAATGTGTTAAGTGAGCATGCGGCTATGGATTGACCGCTTCATTCTGATCAGCTGCAAACGTAGGGCGTACCTGCATACAAAAGTTAGCAATAAATCGCACGAAAGTGTCTTTGATCACTTTCGTTGAATTGAGGTACACGGCCCACGGTTCCCCGTTGATCAGTACAAGTACTGCCTGTGATCAGGTATAATTCTGAAGAATTTCCTTGACAGGGTTTCGCAGCTGCTCTAGCTGTTCTCAAACTGGAACGTCTCAAAGAAGACAACACGGAGTGAGTGAACCAGTGAATAGAGATTCACTGATTGATGAAAAGATATTTGAAAAACAATCGTGTATTGCACAATAGAAATGTTTTTGCAATACAACGAAGGTTTTAATGAAAATCAATTATCAATCATAAAACACCTTTTGATTTGAAATATTCGCACACGGTCGATGTGCTAAAGAAAAGAGTTTTAAAGCACAATGACCGGTTTTTCAAAGGTATCCGTCAATCCACAACCTGAACCAGGATTGATTCAAAAGATTGAATCGCTCCATTGTTTCTGTTCAGTTATCACATGGTTGATCTATTGAATAGATCTCACATGCCACCTACCAGGAGCTTGTTTGATGTTGGCTCCAGAAGGCTTTCCATCTTCATTTTGAATATGTTTACCTATCACTCGGATGTTCTGGCAATACCACAAGGATAATGCGTAGGACTCAATATATAATCTCTCTTTCCACATTGTGTGAAACAGAGAGTCTTCATTGAATGTGTCCTAATGAGATTTATTGATGATCTTGTGGCTCTAGACTCAATTTGTGCATATTTGGATCCTGTATCAGAGACTAGGGAGAGGGTCTCCTTCTTCAATATCAACAATCTCTAAGAGAAAGTCGATAGATAATGTCGGTTCCCCGTGAGAATGAAACAAGTCCTTTTAAGAGGAACTTGAGTGGTTTGGGAAGTTGAAGTGCAGTGCGTCACTGGGTCCATGACGTCTTGTCTTCAATACCGATGTTACCTTGGTAACCACCAGTAGCATATGAATTGAACCCGGTATCTGCCCTAAGGTTGAATAATTGGAGGGCTATTTGTTTTCACCCGTTTCTCATTCAATTCTTTTTCATTCTTCAACCCCTTCAGTGCTTACCGAGACTTCATAGCTAGAACCTTGTTGGGTTTATTCCAGTACTAGCTCAGTCTCAGTCCGCACTCTTCCCATATCTCATTTTTCTCCTTTTTCCAATATACCTAAGGACTTCTACACTATCTAGTGGATTGTCCCTGGGTAGATCCCTCCAGTTCTAGCGGATCATAGGAACAAATACCTAACCTTATCATCCTTATATCACCATACATAAAGTAAAGTTGGTCGGTCTATTTGGTATTGTTCATCTGCCATTGGAACCAATTGAAAACCATTTGAAAATCAATTCATATACTTATGATATATTATCAAAGCACTTTGTACCTGAATTGTTTTTGATAATTTTAGAACAAGAGCTCCCCCTCAACATGTGCATCAAGTATTTGAAATCATTTTGCACACGGAGGCAAGAGAAAGAATTAACTTCTTTGATTACCATTTTCTAAAAGATATCAACATCACTTCCCTGATCAAAACAAGTAGATAATGCATATAAGGTAAGGATGAGGTTTTCATAAACTTGCTCCCCCTCAATATGTGCCTTGATGTTTGAAAGAGTTTTGCACATACAAGAGGGAACATGCACATTGATAAAAATTGATCACGTTTCAGATCTTTGTGGTTTAAGATTGATGCTCCCCCTCAACATGTGCATGGAAAATTTGAAATCGTTTGGCACATGTGGGAAGGAGAGCTTGTACATCCTTATAAAACCATTTACCGAATTATCAGATTAAATCCAATTTAAATCACAAATTCTCCCTCGATCACAATTATCAAATCATTTGAGATTTGTGATCTCTGAAGATTTAAATTGATTTTGAAAGCTTTTAAGGAGAATTGTGACATGATTATGAAAGCGTTTTATCTGATAAGGATCGGATTTTAAGACTTTAAACTCCATTGAATAAAGATGCATGATTATCTTTTGAAAACAATTGTATGACAAATAACTTTTTGATTTAATTAAAATCATTCTCCCCCTCAATCAATGACATAAGTTGTTGATTGAGAGATAGATATTTTGACAAACTTTTAAGTCCAGATGATTATCAAAAATAGAGTCCGAGTTATTCTTCAAAACAACTAGTTTTCATTTGTTAGGACCGAAAATACAAAGATTTATGTGGTTTGGAGGTCTAGGTTGGTGAAAGTAGATGAAGAACATCATTCTTTCTAGAGAGAGAAACTAGAGAGAGGGAGGAGAAAACACAAGGTTTTATTAAGATAAACACACACAACAAATAACCAAATGATTCACCTCACCCCTCATGGAGAGTCATGAGGGGTATATATAGGCCCTATATTTGCCACTTAAACGATACTAGTCCCTAAGGGCAAAGTATATTACACGTCTAGTCCAATTCTAGTAAGTGACGTTATCTTTATAAAAAGCGAGGCTAACAATCTCCCTCCAAGATACCGTCACACGTGAATGGTTACAATGAGACCTATAAATACAAAACAAAGTAAATTAAAATAGTAATGAACAATGTTGACTTTCTTGAAGCGCAGAGTCTCTGTAGTCTAGATACTGAGGCAAACTTGAAGTTCTCCTTTCCGATGACCTCGGCAAATGATCTTCTTGTAGCTCTGAACTTCAACTGTAACGGTCTAGTTAGGTTATTACTCCCTCCTAACTAGTGAGCCATTTTTCTTTCTCTGCTCCCTCCTGAACCGACAACACTCTTCCAACACGCAGCGGAGAAAGTAAACTCTTGAAGCACAATGGTTGTCGTTCTGGGAACATCGTAACAACATAACTCACTTAGTATTGCATCCAAGTTGGTAAAAAGCCCCAATGTACACCACACTACTTCTCCTTCTTCAGTCTTAAGCACAAATCCCTTCGTAATCCAAACACGGAAGATGAAATACCAACTTCTCCCTCCTGATGGTTGCGAGCTATCGGAATCATCATAATGTTGCGTACATACCATATTACCCTCTTGATGCAATATTAACATCATAGCTTGAACAAAATTCCGTGAGAATATGTCGCATAAATACTCTCAATAATACTTCTCTCAATCCAACCATTAAATCGAACCTCCTTTGAATTCACCGGCTAAATGTAATGACCACATATGGAGATAGCCCGATACGACTAACTTGAAAGTGGAAGTAAACATCCCAACTTGTGACTTGCTGCTTGTTCTACATTTTTGAACAATCCACAACTTCGTGTGACACTGAGCACTACAACGTAACTCCTTAAAGTGATGGTTACACACTGTGAGCACTACAACGTAACTCCTTACCAGTTATAACCAGATTTTCAAATTTCAGAATGTGCTCTAACAAGGTATCTTGAGACCATCGACTTATCTCAAAGATAAATAAGTCCACCCGTGAAACGTCACTTCTATTCCTCGTCAATAATACCATACAAAACCTCCGTAGTCATTTTTTCAAATTTTTCTCGAGCCGTGAATATATGTATCCCTCCGTGAAAAATTATACCATAATACCTACCAATAATACCACTCAATATACTACTTATAAAAAAAATGTATCCAAATTTTGTTACAACAAAATTCGGATGACAATATTAAACAGTCATCAGCCCATAGTGTTTACACTCGGCCTAGTAACGAGTTCTCACAAAACCCATGAACCAATAATATAACCCGATCCATGGCACACCCGGTTATAAAGTACCATTTGACCTAAACCTAAAACACATTTCACAAACATTCGCCTACCAACACCTTATCTCTCCAAACCGGATCTTAAAAAGATCACGGTATCTCATTTCCACATAAGTTTACGCGTAGAACACTTTACGCCTAAGTATTTTCTTACGCCTAAGCTTGTCTTACGCATAACTAAATCTTACGCATAAGTTTTTCTACGCCTAACTTTAAACTTACGCATAAGCATTTCCTATGCCTAAGGAATCCTTCACCTAAGCCATCCTACTCGTAACTTCTTCGGTCTACGCCTAAGTTTTAAAAAAAAAAAAATAAAATAAAATTCAAATTTTTACGCGAGATTCAAATTTTGGTTTAACTGTGAATATTTTGAGTAAAATTTAATTTTTAGAGGAGACTAAACGTTCAATTTTTACGCGAGATTCAAATTTTGGTTTAACTGTGAATATTTTGGTCAAAAATTCAAATTTTTGGGCCTAAATTCAAATTTTTCGGGTCAAATTTGGCGTCAAAATTGTCATAACTCAAATTTTTCATACGACCTTAGAATTGTTTTTTATAGTGAATTTCAAATTTTGGGAGAAATTTTTTTTACGCCTAAGAACGAAGGTTACGAGTACGACTTTCAGAAAAACAACAACCGAGCTTAATCTTCATCAACCACAACTCCTTTATTGTTGAATCGATCCTACATCAACTTTATCAGATCATACCTTCATCAATGGCAACTCAACAAGACATTCATGCAGCCGGTGCCGAAAACCGTCCTCCTATGTTGGCAAAAGGTGGTTATCTTCAATGGACAAGTCGTATGCTTCGTTACATAAAGACCAAACCTAATGGGAAACTCGTGATTCAATCCATTCAGAATGGACCCTTCAAGCCTCGACAAGTCCATGTCCCTGGAAATGCTGATGCAACACCTCCCATCCCACCATCCTCTCGTCTTCAAAATGAATCAGAATACACTGAAGAGGATCAGAAGCAAGTCGATGCAGATGACATGGCAATTCATATTGTCAAACTGGGTTTACCAATAGACATCTTTGCTGCTGTAGACAGTTGTGAAACTGCTTTTGATATGTGGGAACGTGTTAGACGGCTTTGTCATGGAACAAAAATTGGTCAACAAGACATGGAGAACAAGCTGCTAACTGAATGGGAAAAGTTCACTTCAGCTCCAGGAGAATCCATTGAATCCTACTATGGAAGGTTTTGCACTTTGATGAATGAGCTTATCAGAAACAAGTTGGCACCCAGAACTATCATTCAAAACATCAAGTTCCTGAACAATCTTCCAGAAGAATGGGGACGATATGTCACTATTGTCAACCAAACAAAAGACTTACATCAGGTGAACTTTGATCAACTAAACGATTTTCTGAAACAAAACCAAGCTGAAGTGAATGAAGTCAGGAAAGAAAGATTGGCAAAGAATCATGATCCGTTGGCACTTATTGCAAAGACTCAACCTTCAGTGAATACACAACAACAAGCTTCATCATCTTCCAACAACAACTTGTAGCAATACATTCCACAACCACAACAACAATTCTATCCACCAGAACAACAAGTCATTCAACAAAAGTATCCACAATACCAGGAACAAGGAATCACTGATCCTGAAACTGAACAAGAAGAAGCTTTGCGACAAGTATTTTCTTTATTGGGTAAAGCATTCAGCAGTCGCTATTCCACACCAACTAACAACAACCAAAGGATTTTGTCAAACACTCGCAACAGGCAAATTGCACAGCCGGGTGTGAATATGGGTAATCAAGGACAAATGGTTGGAGTTATTGGGAATCAGCAGGGATATGCTACTGGATTTCGCATGGGTAATCAGGCGATTCAGAATCAGGGTAATCAGTTGGGTCAGAATGTTGGGAATAGAGCAGTGGGTAATCAGAATGGGAATGTTGCAGCTCCAGTCGTTGGGAATTATGGAAATGTGAATCAGGGTAATCAGGTTAAGTGTTATAACTGTCAAGGAATGGGTCACATGGCATGAAACTATTCCACTAAGCCGCACAAGAAGAATGCTGAGTTTCTTCAGAAAGCTATGCTGTTAGCACAGAAGCAAGAAGCAGGGATGCAGTTAAGTGCCGAGGAAAATGACTTTTTCGCTACTGTGGATGATTTGGAAGACCTCGAGAATATCAATGCGAACTGCATCTTCATGGCAAATCTTCAAAAGACTAAGTACGACACTGACTCTGACGCACCTCCTGTCTATGAGGCCAACGCAGTATCTGAGGTACCAATCATTGATCCATGCTATAACAATGTCATATTTGATGTGTTTACTCATGACGAACAGCATTCTGTGATGCCAGCACCTACTTATGATACATACCTGGACAATCCGAGTTGTAGCAATACTAACTCTGAAACCTCAGATGTGGATCCTAGTAGAGGCTGTGTTTCACAAAATACTGAGACTGATGAGGAAACACATGCTTACTTTGACTCATTAATCAATAATTGTGGCATTGAAATTGAGAAAGTTAGTAAGGTTAATCGCGAGGTTAAGGCTGCGAATGCTAAATTGACCGCTGAGCTTGAGAGTTACAAAGAGAACGCTAGAGCCTTTGAATTGCATATAAACAAAGTATCAGAATTAGAAATTGGTTATCGAGATTCTGGTTTAAGAGAAAAACAATTGCAACTCAAGTATGACACACTTGATTTGAATTTGAACTTGAAAATAAAATCTTTAAACAAGGAAATTTCTGATCTAAATGACCAACTTTCTAAACAAAAAGCACTATTTTCTGATCTTGAAAAAGAGAAGAAACAGTTGATTGCTGATTTTTCAAAACGAGAAGATTCTCTTCTTGATAAAATTCTTGATAAGAATGAAAAGATAAAATCTTTGGACAATTTGCTTCTTACAACGGGTCATTCCCCTAAAACAAACAAGATGCTTTCTAATCAAGTAAATCCGATTTTCCATACTGCACATAAAATGGCTCTTGGTAACAACCCTTCTTCGTTCCTCAAGAAAGCTCAGAAATCTCAGAATGTGTTAAACAATGGAAAACCTTTGCATGAACCCATAATTGTGCATGATTCTCTTGAAATGTTGGAACTATCTGAGGAGAGTAGATCAAAAATGAAACAAATACATCCGGAAATCAAACCAATTGATTATAACAAATGGAACAAAATTAATGGTATTTCGTTTGTTTCTCAATCAACGTTTTCCACTAAACCAAGTGTTTCAAACAAAGTGTCAACACCTGTTTCAAAATCAGTTTTAAAACCAGTTTTTGTCTCCAAATATCTTTCGAACATTGAACAAATGTCTTCAAATAATCCTTTTAACACAAGTGATGCGCGAAGTATTTTAGAAAATGTGAAAACTAGAATTGCGAATCTTTAAGAGACTGTTAAAACTAAAACCTGTCTCTGATACCACTTGTTAGGACCAAAAATACAAAGATTTATGTGTTTTGGAGGTCTAGGTTGGTGAAAATAGATGAAGAACATCATCCTTTCTAGAGAGAGAAACTAGAGAGAGGGAGGAGAAAACACAAGGTTTTATTAAGATAAACACACACAACAAATAACCAAATGATTCACCTCACCCCTCATGGAGAGTCATGAGGGGTATATATAGGCCCTATCTTTGTCACTTAAACGATACTAGTCCCTAAGGGCAAAGTATACTACGCGTCTAGTCCAATCCACGTAAGTGACGTTATCTTTATAAAAAGCGAGGCTAACATCATTAGATAGTAAGGATTAGTTTAAAGAATCAGAGCAAGAAATTTGAAAACCACAAAAAAGTATGGCTATGTTCTGTCTTTGAAAAGCGGGTTACTACCTGAAATGACAATAAACCATTGTTTCACTTTCTCCCAAAAAATATTTTTTGATTTTTTTTGATTTTTCGATTTTTTTTAACATTCGAACAACATCTAAAGTCCCGTGTCATTCTTTGAATGATAGCACAAAGACCGTAGATATTATCGAATTGAGAAAAACATGACAAAAAGACAATATTTTTGGAATTTTTAAATTTTCTGATTTTTATGGCTTTTTGTTGATTTTATATTTTTCTATTTGATTTTTTGAAGGTTTTATAATTTTGTATTTTGTTTTTCGAAAAAAATATTTATAAGGGATAGATGAAGGAACCTTTTACTCTTCTTCTTCCTCTTGAAGACGTTTGAGAGTTTCTGGTTGTAGGCTCTTAAGGCCCAGTCGTGGAAGAATAAACTCAAAACGTTCTCTAGGAAGAGCTTTGGTGAAGATGTCTGCTAACTGGTATTCAGTCCTCACAAAGTAAAGTTCCACCATACCGTTTTCAACTTGCTCCCTGATGAAATGATGTCGAATGTCGATGTGCTTTGCTCTTGAGTGTTGTACGTTGTTGCATGAGAGAGCAATAGCACTTTTATTATCACAGTATAGAGGGATTTTGTTGAACATAAAGCCATAGTCAGATAATTGGGATCTCATCCATAGGATTTGAGCACAACAAGATGACATGGCTATGTATTCCGCCTCTGTAGAGGAAATAGAAGTACTCATTTGCTTCTTTGAAGACCAGCTCACAAGCTTATCACCCAAAAACTGAGCACCTCCAGAAGTACTTCGACAAGTATCTTGACATCCTGCATGATCAGCATCTGCATAGGCTGTTAGTGACATACCGGTGTCTTTCGGGTACCAAAGTCCCATATTGATGGTTCCTTGGAGATACCAAAAGACCCGTTTAACCGTTTCAAGGTGCTTTTTAGTAGGCTTAGCCTGGTATCTAGCACACATGCAAACAACGAACAAGATGTCTGGTCTACTAGCTGTGAGGTACATCAGGGATCCAATCATACTACGATATTTCGTTTGGTCTATCATGATCCCTGAGTGGTCCTCATCTAGTTTTGTACGTTCAATCATGGGAGTGTCCACAGGGTCACTAGAATCGAATCCAAATTTCTTTAAAATCTCATTTGCATATTTAGATTGATTTATGAAAATGCCTCAGGGACTTTGTGAAATTTGTAATCCCAAGAAAAATGACATTTGTCCCATCTTTGACATTTGAAATTTTGAACCCATTTCATTTGAAAAACGGTCACACTCATTGGGGTCAGTCGAGGCAAAGATGATATCATCAACATAAATTTGAACGTGAATTAAATGTTTGCCTGACTTTCTGGTGAACAATGTAGGATCAACTGCTCCTTTGCTGAAACCGGTAGATAGAAGAAACTTTGATAGCGTATCATACCATGCCCTTGGAGCTTGCTTTAACCCATACAGAGCCTTCTTCAAACGATAGACGTGAGTAGGATGCTCTAGATTTACAAAGCCTTCGGGTTGGCTGACGTAGACGACTTCTTTAAGATCTCCGTTCAGAAATGCTGTCTTTACATCCATATGATATACTACCATGTTCTTACTGGCAGCATTAGCCAAAAAGATTCTGATTGCCTCGATATGAGCAACAGGAGCAAATGATTCTTTAAAGTCAATACCCTCATCTTGATGGTAACCTTTAGCAACCAATCGAGCCTTGTTCTTTAGGACATCACCATGCTCATCAAGTTTCACTTTGAAGATCCATTTTAGAGCAATGATCATAGCACAATCTGGAGCAGGTACTAATTCACATACATCAAGTTGATCAAACTCATGAATTTCTTCTTGCATGGCATTGAACCAGCTGTCTTCATTCATGGCAGTTTTAACATCTTTTGGTTCAATCTTAGAGAGTACGGAGTTGAAGAAGCACCATAAGGCATCGGTTGCAAGTTGTTTTTGTGTTGATACTGGACGAGAGGGATTTCCAATGATGTTGTCTAATGGATGATCGTGAGTCCATTTTCTAAGGTGATCATGTGGCAGTTGTTGAGGGACTGAGGTAGCAGAGTCGATGTCTCCTGAAGAAGATGGTTCTGATGATGATTCAGGAGCAAATATGTTTTCAAATGGAGCATATTCAGGAGTAGCAAAGGGATTAACTTCATCATTGATGCCAGAAACAGTTCCATGATGTACATTCGAAGATTGATGATTTGTTGATGAGACTGAGTTATCAGCAGCAGGCGCTTCTTGACTTAATGATATTGAGACTGAAGGATTGACTTCATTCTCAGGGATATGAGCAGCCTCTGTTGTGGGAATTGATAGTTCATTAGCACTTGGCTCATAGAGTTCATCAAACATAGGATCAAACAATTTCTTTAAATCATCTTCAGATGGAGGTACATATGGAGTTGTTGGAGAAGAATTTGGTACAAGGGATGAACCAATGGGACTGTTTTAAAGTGCGGGTCCTGAACTGGATTGTCCAGGAGCCATTTGACCAGTCAGCTCATCAAACGTAACGTGAATTGTTTCCATGATATCTCGGGTTCTCTTATTGTAGATTCGGTAACCTTTTCTGTTTGGTGCATAGCCTACAAATACTCCAATGTCTGCTTTGGCTCTCAGTTTTCCTAAATCTTGACCATAATTAGTTGGATAACATAAAGCACCAAACACACGAAGGTATGATAGATCAGGTTTTCGATTGTGGACAAGTTCGTATGGAGTCTTTCCATGAGATGTGTAAATTAGAGATCTATTTTGAGTGTAACAAGCAGTGGCAATAGCTTCAGCCCATAGAAATATTGGAACCTTTGAGTAGATCAGCATTGTCCTTGCAGCTTCTACAAGAGTTCGGTTTCGTCTTTCAACTACACCGTTCTGTTGAGGAGTTCGAGGAACACTTCTTTGAGGACTGATTCCAACATTTTCATAAAATTCATTGAGTACTTTATTAACAAACTCGGTTCCATTGTCAGTTCGGACGATTCGAACTGTTTTGTTGAGTCTGATCTGAAGTTGTTTAATAAGTTTAATGATGACATCTGGAGTTTCGTCCTTTGTCCTCAAAAACTTAACCCAAGTGAATCGAGAGTAGTCATCAACCACTACTAACACATATCTTTTCCCATTAATAGTTTGCACTCTCATTGGACCGCACAGATCCATATGAAGGGTATGAAGAACTTCCATTACAGAGTTTGTGGGTTTTGGTTTGTGGGCATATTTCGTGCTTTTTCCCAATTGACAAGCTGAGCAAAGATGATATTTTTCATATTTTAATCTGGGTAATCCTCTGACTAGATCCTTTCTGGAAAGGTTGTTTATGGTACCAAAGTTCAAGTGATTGAGACGAAGATGCCATAACCAAGACTTTGTTTTAGAAGCCTTTGAAAGCAAGCATATTGGATAGGACTTCATCATGTCATCGATAGAGATGGTGTATAGGTTTGAACCTCGGGTACCTCTTAACAATTCTACACCATCAAGTTCTCTAACGAAATAAGTATGTTTTCTAAAAGCTACTTCTAGATCGGAATCACAGAATTGACCAACAGAGAACAAATTATGACCAAGACCTTCCACATAATATACCCTGGAAATTACACTTTTACCAACCACATAATCTCCATAACCCATGATAGCTCTAAAATGGTCGTTCCCGAATCTAACTGTCCCGGTGAATTTACTCACGAAGTTCATGAGCCGCGACCGGTCGCCAGTCATATGCTTGGAACAGCCTGAGTCCAGGTACCACAGAACGATTTGAACGATCTGCAGTTGAACACAGACAAGAATGGATAACTGGATAATTGGGATCCCCATGCGAGAATGGGTTCCATTTGGTTAGTGACAGTGATTGGAACACCCACATCAGAAATAGAAACATTCATATCAGAAATTGAGGCAATGGAATCATTATGAATAGATGCAGTACTAGTGTCCGTATTTGCCCTATTCAAAGTATGTTCACTTCTTAAGGGAATAGTTCTACCAGTAGGCATCCATTTTCTAGTGGGCATTGACTCATTAACCTTATAGCCAAAAGGTATCCATTGATAACCTATCTTACTAAATGTTCTTCCTGTGGGTTTCCACTATTTTCTAACTCTCTTTCGCCTCTTCCTTTTAGCCTTTTTATCATGATTTTTTGCATTAGCAATATTAACTGGGGGTATGACAGCATTAGACAAAACATTCACACCACATTCATGATTAGAAACAGAATTCAAGCAGACATCATTTCAAGGTTTGCAAATAGTATCAGAATTCGAATTAATTACAGTACGCCTATGGCTAATACTAGAATCAACACGATTCGTTTTATTCGACACAAGCTTAAAGTTCCTAGGTTGGTCTTCTACTCTCTTCCAATGCACATTCTTAGCTTGCGAGGTCCTATCATTCCTTGTGTTGTCTTGAGACTTTGACCTGCTCGCTTTAATGTCACTGATTACTCCTGTAGAGGGAATGGGAACATTAGTTGGTTTTGCTACTCTTTGCATCTCCTGTTTAGATGTGCTGAGATCTGAATTACATGCAGGCACACTAAGGTTCACTTTCTTAACACTAGAAGTGCTGGGATTTGTACTCCTAGAAGGCATACTAGAGTTCGCTTTCTTAGCTTTAACAGATCTAGAATCTGAACTACTTGAAGGTATACTACAGTTCACATTCAAAACATCGGGCATCGAATGGATATCATACTTGGCACTAGGCATAGAACACGAAATCAAAGGATTAAATCGCTCACCTAAATACTTAGGGCATATTGTGATTAAGCATTCTAGAATTTCTTGAGATCTTTTGGCATATAAGCATGCATGCCCAATTGCATTGTCAAGTGGTTTTTCTAACTTATCCTCTTCAACAATTTCACGGAGACATTCTAGACAATCCTTAAGGGATGAGAAATATGTTTGAATAACAAGTTTGTTATTCCTGAGATGAGGAGGAACATATTTCACAGACAAAGCATATTTATTACAAACATTTACCTTTGATCCACCATTCTCCCCATTGGTCATTGGCATTTTCCCTTTTACCTGGCTCTTCAGATTCTCAATTTCCTTTTGCAATGAAGCTATTTGTTCGGTATTTTTGTTATGAGCGACCTTTATTGATTCAAATAACTCATTGAAATGACGTTTAATCTTTTCATTTTCTTCAAGAAAGCTTTCGTTTTCCTTTTGTAATGCATTTACTAAGTTTTGAAGATGAAACGTTTGAGAATTCTGAGAATCTAAAGGAGGAGGCATTTGGGAACCAGTCACATTGTTCTTTTGTCCCTTTAATTGAGATATTTGGGCTTTCAACTTTCTGATCGTGTTACAATGAGCTTGAGTCTATTCATCCCGTTTGTTAATTTGAAAAACTGCATCAAACTCTGGAGCATCTGAGGATGTCTTGATATTTGAAGTTTTGACATTTTCTTTAAGATGTTGATATTTTAGTTGTAAATTAAAATGCTCAACCTCTAGTTTAGAAAAATGTTTAACCAAATTGTCGTGATCATCCAGTTCAATTTTCTCATTTAGTTTAGAATTAGTCTTTTCAAGCTCAATGACACGATCATGGGAGACTTTCAGGGCAACAGATAATTCATGAAATTGAGAAGCATTAATGGAACAATTTGTAGCAGTGAAAAACACATCTTGAGCAACACATTCAGTAATAAGAGTCTCATTCAATGTACGAAAGTTCTTCCTCTCAATCTCATTATATTTTAGTGCTCGCTCATAGTCACTAACCTCAACTATCATTGCATCAAATTCCTTTTCCATTTCTTAAATGTCTAAATTCATTCCCTTTTTAAGACTTTCAAAATGATCTTTTAGTTGTTTAAAGAAAGGCATGACTTCAGTTAAATAACATTCTTTTGTTTGCTCAAAACCCCTTTCCCCTTCAGTTATACCAGTGGGTGTGATCCTTTTCTTACAAGTTTTCTCAAAATCAACAAATAGTTGAAAAATAACATATTGACTGATTAAGGTCTTGCTTTTAGTGGCAATAATCCTAGGAACTAAATGCATTGGTGTATTGGGAGGATACACAGTTGCTGAAGGAATTTTCCTAAAGGGGGGAGGGGTTAGTTACAACAAGATTCTCTGCTTTTTGCTTATCTAAATCCTTTTTCCAGAACACTTGTTCGGGTGTTAACAATGTCTGAGGCTTAAACATGTTCAAGGAAATCCAATTCTCCTTCTTGTAATCATGGGGTGTGATATTTATTTTCTTCTCTTTGCATTTATGATCATCTAGTTTCTTGTTCATCTTTTCCCTAGTGACTTCATCTGATTTCTTATCTTCCTTAGTGCATTCAATGCAACTAGGTTTCTGTCTAGGCTTAAGGATTTCATTTCCATCATAAAGAACCTTATGAGCATTTCTAGCTTTCTTAATGATCTTTGGATTTGGTTCTTCAACAAGGGGAATGCTATGCTTATCGCTTAGAACTCTATGCTTAGTGATTAAGTGAGCAGTCTAAATGGTATTTCCTTGTACGTACAACTTATTTTCAAGCTTGTTTTTCAAGGTTTTTAGATTAGAAAAATCATTCAAAAGTTTTGATTCCTTAGCACTGAATTCTTGCTTAAGCATTTTAACATTTTCTTGAAGTTCTTGTTTTTGCTTAGCAGTTTTAGAAAGCTTTTCTTGTAAGGAGTTTAACTCTTGTTTTAATACTTCTTCTCTAAACCTACTTTATCTAATAGTTGTACGCATTTGGTCATCCATTTCTTGCTCACGGGTGGTCAACTCAAATTTTGCACGTTGTTCATAAATAGCAACACGTTCTTTATAGGCATTCAGTTCAGAGATGACAGAATCATCAGGGGCATATGCAGTGAATTCATCAAAAACATAATCATTATTGACTGCAGAAGATACATCACTTGGTACAATCTCACTTTCACTTTGTTTCACATATTGATCATATGGGACAACATTGATATTACCCATATTTTCAATATCTGACTCAATAAATACAGTTGATTGTACTTCGTTATGTATCTTTTGCTCATCAACTTCATCGTATAATTTTAATACCTCAGAAATGATTTTGTCTTTGGATGGACCAGCTTGTGGTGATGAAGAGAATTTAGGAGAGACCATTGGAGAAATGCTAGCCATGAAAATGGTTTGTGCAGTGGGTTCTTCATCAACATCAGACTCGTATGCATCACAATCAGCTACTTGAAAGGCATTCTGATGATTATGGCCTATCTCCTGAATTGGTTGCTCATCCACATCTGCATCATATGTCTTAGCATTTCCCTCAGCCAAGAACAACAACTCCTCTTCATCCAAAGCTGCACCATTATCCTAAGCTTGCACAAGCAACATCTTATCCCTGAAGTACTCGGCATTCTGAGGGCGTTTTGGCGATGTGCAGTTCCTTGCAATGTGTCCCTCACCTCCACCATTGTAACATTTGATTGGCTTTGCTTGACCCTGATTTCCATTCCTTCCCCTATTCTGATTTGCAGCGTAACCTCTACCAGCTCCACCTCTTGCTTGTTCGTACTGTCGTTCTTGAACAAGGTTGTCTTGTACAGTATTTTAGGGTTCCAAACCCTATCTTACATCAAGATAAGTGTTTTACTTCATTAATTCAATTATGTCTTCAATTATTTGTGTGTATGCTTGCATGTTTACCATGTCCGGCTAAATTACTTGTGTGTTTGCTTAGATATATGAAACCTAGTTGTTAATTATTGTTAGGTTGTCTCTTATCTTAATTGTAATTGGCTTAGGAGTGCGACTAGGCTATCGTTGTGTTTAATACTTGATAAATCTTTGATAGTTTATGAATGACTTAGTGGACTTCGTTTACTAAACCCAAAGATAACCTCAAAGTTAGTTTATGAATGACTTAGTGGATTTCGTTTACTACACTTAAAGGTGACTTCAAAGAGTTAGGGAATGCACACCTTACGACCTTAGAAGACACAACACATTAAGAATAAGGACGTGACAATTCAACCATCAATAGGAGATAACTAGGGAGTAGTATCATCTAAGTAAACACATCTTTAAACCATCATACGAGCACACAATAATTAGACATAGACTACATACACCTTAGATTAGATAATTAGGTAAGTAGAGTAATCGGTAGAAATACCAACCCCCAAATCCAACCCCGAGATTCGTACCTTTCCTTTCCTAAAAAAATATAAAAAGATAAAAAAATAATCTTCCTCAACCCCAACCTTAGCGTAGTAACTTCTCACTAGCATTCCTATTCCCCTAGAGAACGATATCAATTCCCGTGGCTTACCCTAATACTACACTACAACGATTAGGTTCACTGCCTAGGGTGTTGAAAAACTTGCTCGACGAAAAGGAAGTTCCTTTGACCCCGAACGACGCGTGTAGCGTTATCAGAAAGCATCACAAAACAAGTTCTAAAATCTATTATACTACCGGTTCACACTCTAAGCATTAAAGATGAATGCTTTAATTCCTACAAATCTGTAGGATCGTAATATTTATTGTGTTGATGATTCGGGTGGTCTTAGATGATGGAAAAACATGTTTGCCATTTAGAGAGAGAAAGTAGAGAGATAGGTGTTCTAGTTAGAGACTTGCTTTGCAAATAATGAAAGGTTAGATTAGAAGCACCACCCCTTCCAAGGATGGAAGGGGTATTTATAGTTACAATGAATATGTCCTCCTAACGGACTGTGGATCAGGCATACAGTGGGTAAAGACCCGTCCTTCCTCCACGGTGTTGCACTAAAGTATTCTACGCTACTAACTAACTAATTAACTACTGAATAACGTAAATAACGACAAGTCTACGAGCTAACATATGCTAGACCATAATCGGGGTGACCGATACTTTAACATGGAATTTCCAATTCCTAACAATCTCCCCCTAAGGGAGGTCACCCCATGAAATACATTTCGAATCCTAGCATTCATTCTTTGTCTTCTGTTCTGAGCTCGTAGACTTCAATTCTTCAAGTTTCGCAATCTTTGTGCTTTAGTAGCGATTCTTCAAAGTCCGCATAGATTTGTACTTTTAGTAGAGGCCTTTAACTGATCCACATCTTTGATGATCTTCGAGCTTTCATTGAGATCATCAGCCATAGTAATTCTCTGGATCACCCTTTATTGTGTTGCCATCATGTGATGTTGTGACTTTTGGACCGACATGCTCACACTTTCTGGATCATGACATCTTTCCATCAGAGTAGCGGAAGCTTTACTGGTTCATGATATTTGCAGCATCGTAGCAAAAGCATAATATAAAAATATCATATGCAGGTTATGTAGATATGCACCAGTCATGATTTCTTCAATTAAGTGTGGATGCTGTGAGCATGCGGCTTTGGATTGACTCCTCAATTCTGATCAGCTGCAACCGTCCAAATGTACCTACAAACAACAGTTAGCAATAAAACATACGAAAGTGTCTTTGATCACTTTCGTTGAATTGAGGTACATGGCCCACGGTTCCCCATTGATCAGTACAAGTACTTCCTGTGATCAGGTACAGTTTCGAAGAATCTCCTTGACAGGGTTTCGCAGCTGTTCTAGCCGTTCTCAAACCGGAACGTCTCAAAGAAGACAACACGGAGTGAGTGAACCAGCAAATTGAGATTCACTGATTGATGAAAAATGATTTGAAAAACAATCGCATATTGCTTGAAGAAAGAGTTTTGCAATACGATGAAGGTTTTATGAGAAAGATCAATTTTCAATCAAAATACTTTTTGTATTGGAGAATGAGTACACATTCAATGTGCTAGTGAAAAGAAGAGATTCGGACATCGAACGGTTTTTCCAAAAGTATTTTTTCAATCATAGATACTTTTTGTGTTTGAAAACATAAGTACACATTCGACGTGCTAGAGAAAAGAAGGTTTGCACATCGAACGGTTTTTCCAAAAGTATTCGTCAATTCCAATCCTGGACCAAGGTTGATTCAAGAATGAATCGCCCCATCGTTTCTATCCAGCTGTCACAAGCTTAATCTTACGAGAAGATCTCACATGTTACCCACCAAGAGCTTGTTTGATGTTGGCTCTAGAAGGATTTCCATCTTCATCGTGAATACTTTACATATCACTCGGATGTTCTGGCAATACCACAAGGATAATGCGTAGGACTCTCAATATATACTTACTTTCCACATTGAGTGAAACAGCAAGACTTCATTAATTATGTCCTAATGAGATATTGTGGATGATCTCTTGGCTCTAGACTCAATTGTGCACATTTGGTTCCTATGCCGGAGACTAGGGAGAGGGTCTCCTTCTTCAATATCAACAATCTCTAAGAGAAAGTCGATAGATAATGTCAGTTCCCCGTGAGAATGAAACAAGCCCTATTAAGAGGAACTTGAGTAGCTTGGGAAGTTTAGTGCAGTGCGTCACTGGGTCCATGACGTCTTGTCTTCAATACCAGTGTTACCTTAGTAACCACCAGTAGCATATGTATTGAACCCGGTTACTGCCCTAAGGTTGAATTATTGGAGGGCTATTTCTTTTCACCCTTTTTCACATTCATTTATTTTTCATTCTTCAACCCCTTCAGTGCTTACCGAGATTTCATAACTAGAACCTTGTTGGGTTTATTCCAGTTCTAGCTCTATCTCAGTCCGCCCTCTTCCCATATCTCACTTTTCTCCTTTTTTTCATCATACCTAAGGACTCTACACTATCTAGTGGATTGTCCCTGGGTAGATCCCTCCAGATCTGGCGGATCGTGGGAACGAATACCTAACCTCACCATCCTTATAACTCCATACATAAAGTAAAATGGTCGGTCTTTTGGTACAGTTCATTCCTTCTCGAAACCAATTGAAAAATCATTTGGAAAAACCAATCAAGGTACTTGTGATATAAAATCAAAACATTTTGTACCTTAATTGTTTTGATCATTTAGAAATGCTCCCCCTCAACATGTGCATATGATCTTGAAATTTTTTAGCACATGGAGGGAAGAGTTCTTTGAAATATTTTTTTGATCACAATTTCCGTGGAAAAAGCCATTTGATTTTCTTTGGTAAATTCTCCCCCTCAATATGTGCATAGGATTTTTGAAATCAATTTTATCACATAGAGGAAAGAGTTCTTTTGAAGCACATTCACGATCACATTTGCCATAGAGAAACCATTTCAAACTCAATCAAGGTACATATCATAAAACGTTGAAACCTTTGTACCTTGATAGCTTAACATCTTATGAAATGCTCCCCCTCAATATATGCTTCGAGATTCGAAAGTGTTTGGCACATATGGGAGAGCAGCTTGCACAATTGAATCAAATGATCACCTTTTATCAAGTTTCATTATTAAATCACAAATTCTCCCCCGATCAAAAATATCAAACCCTTTGAGATTTTGGATCCCAAGTGATTTAATAAGGTTTAGAAAACATGGGAGAAAATGTGGCCAGGTTTAAATACTCTTCTGGTTTTTGGTTAAATGCTCCTCCACAATCATGTGCATTATGTATTTCAAAATCGTTTGGCACATGAAGGAAGGAGTGCTTTGAAACAATCACCCTTTAAAACCGATTTGAGATTTAAATCACGATCTCTCCCGCGATCAAAAATTTCAAACCAATTGAGATTTTGGATCCCGATTGATTTAAATCATTTAGAAAATTTTGGGGAAAGACGTGGCAAGATTTAATATTGAAAAATGATGGATAAGGAACAGTTTTTCGACATTAAAGATTGTTAGTGTCAGGTATGATAGTTTTTAAGAGATCTTTAAGTCAAATAAAACATTTTCACAATCAAACAAGAACAGAAAAAATTTTCATTTTGAAAGATCTTTGAGTTTTAAAGAAAATCATACCATGACATAACATTAAATCTTTAGATCACCACTTTGTTTCGTACAAACCGGACCTTTTATGAAGAAATATCGATTTAAAATATTTTATATTAAATCACTCTCCCCCTCAATCGATGATCGTAGTCGATGATTGAGTGACTTAAGTTTTGATAAAGTAAAGTCCGGTGATTTTCAAAATTAAGTCCAATTTATTTTCAAAACCAATATTTTTCCATTTTTCAAAACAATATTATTTAAAAATTGTTTAAAAATGGTATCATTCACTACTTTCTCTGCACAAGATACGTTAGGTGGTTGAGCTGCTTCTGTTGATGTTGCTGTAGGGCTTGGAAGAAAACCGTCTGCAGATGCAGTGAGGCTTCTTACGTTGCATTTTAATGCCAACTGAGGTCAAATTAAGCTTCGTTTCTTCATTTTCTGATGAAGGAAACCATCTGCTGATGCAGTGAGACCTCGTACGTTGCATTTTTCCATGCCAACACTCCATAGAAGTCCAATTAAGCTCTGTTTCTTCATTTGTCAACCCAAGATATAGTTACCCTTTCCTTTCGGGATCCAATCATCTTCAATTGTGGGATCCGGATCGGGAACATTCTTATATACCATGATATCTGCATATGTTAGTGGACACAAACAAATATATGGTGGTCGACATCACCCAAACAGTAATCGACTAATAAAAGTCAATCCAACATAACAATCAGTTCATATAAGGTATGGGATTTATGTGTTTATCAAACTCTAATCATCTAATCCTAACAATCATATCCTAAATCCCTAGTCCTTCGACATAGGCAAATATCATTTTTAATTAAGCATGTAGGATAATTAAGAAAGCCCGTTAGATGATGTAATTATGAAAAACATTCTCCCCTCAATCAATGACTCTTTCTTTGAAAAGTTTAAAAGGGCGCTGAAGTCATTGATTGAGTTTTCAATTTTTACGAAAACTCTGAATCTGATTGATTTACAAACAACTCATTTATCACCATTAAGTTAAAACAAATATTTTTCTGAAGAATTTTAGACGAAAAAATATTTGAGTAGGAACATCAGTCCTTCGACATACTTTCCTCATTTTTTTATAGGATAAGTGCACGAAATACTTAAGAAAATTGGTTTAGCGCAACACTTTCCTTCCTTGAAGAGCGGGTTGCTATCTAAAATAATAACAAGCCATTGTTTAAGCACGGGTTACAGTCAGAAGTAACTGCAAGCCATTTTTTGAAGCCCGGGTTACAGTCTGAAATAACTGTAATTCATATTTTTTGACATGTTTTGAAAAGAAATATTTACACCTCCTGCTCGAACTTCATCTATGGTCTCGTGCCATTATTGAATGACATTTCTAAGACCGCAGATGTTATCGATACCAGAAGACATGTCTTGAGAAAACATATTTTTGGAATTTTTCAAAATTTTCTGATTTTTATGGGTTTTTTGAAGGTTTTATATTTTTCTATTTTCTTTTGTTGGTTTTCTATTTTTGTATTTTGGTTTTTGATAAAAATATTTACAAAGATAGAGATAGATGATATAGTTAAAGAGGATGATGATACGAGTACCGAGATAAGGATATCGAGCACCCCGTTGTAGAAGATAAAAGTCATCATCTCTTAAACATTCACCACCAAAGCTTCCGAGGCTCCAGAATAGAAGATAGAACATGAGCCTTTGAGAAAGAGAGACTTTGGCAGCTTCCCCCCAAACCAAAAATCCATTAGATGAGCAGATTCGAAGCTCTATTTCAAGCTTGTCTTAGCCAGGTGCACAGAGAAGCACACCATTATCATAAATCCCGCTGCTCCTTTTAAGAACGATAATCGAGATTCTCCAGTCTGGGTTATATCATCAAGAAGAACAACAACAACGTATCATCCCACATTTAAATAATCTTCTCAAATTCCATACCCACTGACGTCTGAAGCAATCCATACCAAAAGTTGTCAAGAAATCACTTCCCCCAAGTAGATGAATTGATGCAGTCAGTCTCTTAGACTAGAGCTCACGAACCCGAATACACATATACCCAAAGACAAAGAAACTTATACCATCGAAGTAGCAGATTAAGTCCAATAGCCAAAGAATAACCCCGATGTATACTTTTCTCTCCCCCTGAAGAAAGTGTATGAAGCTCAAAAACCCGAAGTACCCGAATGCCCAAAGAGAGAATAACCGATAACATTGAAGAGGCAGGCCGAATCATTGATTATCTCTGCGGGTGACAATCTCTGCGGATGTCAACACCGGAATAAGTGATTATATCTCTGAATCACTGATTAAGCCCTCAAGTAAAATAGCTGAGCATCCCCAATGTACATAATCTCTCTCCCCTGATGATTGTGATAACATCAAAATCATCACACACTTGTATACCTCTTTTATCTTCATAAACTTTCTCTAACATCACTTCCCCTACGTAGTTGGAATAATAACACCAAAAGCCTTGATGAGTAAAACCTTGAGTTTCTCTGCGGTCATGAATTTTGTCTTCCCAGGATATCTTCAATCACTTAGAAGAATTAAGTTCATCAAGTTTACTCGCTTTGTGTTTAGATGTGTGTCTCCTTCCCCCTTGCTGGTTTTGACACTTCAGAATCAGCAACATATTTTAAGCCCAAATACTTGAAATCTTTTGAAAAGAACATCATTAGCTAAGATGTATCTGTGAGAATCAACTTGCTGAAGAAACAGAATGAGCAAGTCTAATTGGGGATTAAATCTGGCTTTTCACTCTTCCCTAATTAGTGCTCTCCCCTAAACCGACAATCTTTTAATAAATGCATGAATTAAGAAGAAATCTTTAGATCGTTAAATGCAACTCGTCTTTTAGTGTTGGGAATTATGTGAAGTATGGATTATGCTAAAATTATTGCTGAAGGGATTCTGCTGAAGTGTGCTGGATTCTACCGAAGAAATAATTCTACTGAAGTTATATAGTTATTAGCTTGTTTCTGCGGAGATTGTTATTCCGTATATTCTATAGTTAGTTAGGATATGCATGAGCTTTATTAGGAAGTGATTGTGTATATCTTATTTAGTTTTACGTTTCTTAGAGAACAAGTTAGGGTTCCTTGTCTATAAAAGGAACACAATAGAATGAATTATGTACTAGAAGTTTACGTGATTATTATCAATATAACGATCCATAGAGGATCAAAGAGTTCTTAGTTATTCGTATTTATACTTGTGTTTATATTCCGCTAAATAATACAAGTTGTAGAGATTTTCTTTTAGTTTGTTTGTGATTACATAAGCAATACTAACGATCTACGAGAGCTCAAGATCTATCAAGGTCTGCTAGTTTCAACGAGTGGTTTCAGAGCCAGGTTAGAGTCTCTACGATACTAAGAACAGGTTTTTCGAAACACCCTTACAACCAAAACAAAAATCACCATGCCTGGATCAGACGTTGATGTCGAAATCACCAACAACCAAAACTCCACACAACTGCAACAACTAAGTCTCTCGAACAGTAATGCTAAGTTTCCTTATCTTAAAAGGGAGGAATATGATCTTTGGGCGATGAAGATGCAAAAATGGATCTCCAACATTGATTGGAATCTATGGGAGATAGTAAAGAAGGGAAACAGTTTGAAGAGAACTACCACAGATGCTGATGGCAATCTTACTTTTGTTCCTCCCAAATCTGCTGAAGAGATACTGGCGGTTCAGAGAGAAACCAAAGTTAAGACGATTCTTCTTCAAGCTATTCCTGAGGATCACTTGAGTGATTTTCACTTCATGAATGATGCTAAGGACATATGGTTAGCAATCAAGGCGAAGTTCGGTGGGAATGAGGAGTCCAGGAGAATGAGAAAGTCGATGCTGAGACAACAGTTTCAAGATTTTCAAATCTCTGAAGAGGAAGGAATTCACAAGGGCTATGACAAGTTTCACAAGATTTTAAGTCAGTTAAATCAGCTGCAGGCAAAGCCAGATAATGCTGATTGTAATTCTAAGTTTTTGAGGTCTTTACCTCCATCCTGGCTACAAGTGAACATTGCTTTAAAAGCTAAAGGTGGTCTGGATATGCTTACTTTTGATGAGCTGTATAACAAACTTAAAGCTCTTGAACATGATGTAAGAAGTCCTTTCCGTTCATCATCTACTGCTAGTCACACAGCATTTGTAGGAGCCTCCACCCCAAAGATGAGTTATGGTCCAAGTCCAACTTACTCATCATCATCTTATACTACTCCTTCATCAAGCTCTCACTCTAAATCTAGTGGTATAATGGAAGATGTGCTTGGATCCTTCTTTGCTGATTATGATCCTCAGCAGGAACTTGCATATGAGGATTTAGATCAGGTTGACCCACTGGAGATGGAGGAGATGAAGTTGAAGTGGCAAGTGGCTATGCTATCTATGGAAATCAAGAGGTTTGAGCGCAAAGCTGGGAGGAGGTTTGGCTTTCAGGGAAGAGATCCAGCAAGGTTTGACAAAAAGAAGGTCAAGTGTTTTACATGTCAACAGATGGGTCACTTCTCCAGAGAGTGCAAGGATAGGAAAGCTAGTGATGAGGTGAGATACTCTTCCTATCAGCAGAATCAGAGAGAAGCTGGAAACTTGAAGCCTGGATCCTCAGCTGCTCTAGTTACTATGGATGCTAATGTAGACTGGAAGCTGCATGATTAGGAGAATGATGACAATTCTGGTGCTGAAAATATTGGGTTGCTGGCTAGCTGTACTTCAGAGGATAGGCATGATCAGATTGCCTTAATGGGCATCTCTCAGGTACAAAACTATTTGTTTGGTTGTAGTGAGAGATATAATGAACTAAAAGAAGCCTATGATGAAATGAAACCTAAATATAATGAATGCTATGCTGAAGTTGACAAAAAGTATGGTTTCAAAAGAATCAGATAGCTTATGATGAAAAGATTAGGGTGTTAGAGAGTGATCTAGAATATACTAAAAATGAGTTAAAAAGGTCTGAGAAATTGAAAGCTGATGTGGTGTCTGAAAACAGTGTGTTGAAAGAAAAATTAGATAAAGAAATAGCTAGACATAATTCTTGGATAAAATCTGGTCTAAATCTAGCTAAAGAGCTTTATTCTAGTCAAACTCCTAATACTTCAGTAGGTTTAGGCTTTAAGAAATATGTAGGACTAGAAGCTAGAGAGGACACACGTAAATCAACACCAGCAGGATTAGCTAACATGGTAAAAGAAGGTGATTTACATGCAGTATGTGGATCTATTAGAGGAATACCTATGCCTGTTGACCTTTTACTTACTGTTGACTTTGATGGATCACATCATCTGTATGGCAAAAAGTCAAAAGACTTGCCAAACCCTGATACTTCTTCTAATGACTTTGTCTCTTTTGTTAACAGTGACAAGTCCTCCGACCAAGGGTCTACAGAGTATGATTCAAATGACAAGTCTGACCTTCCCAAGTCTTCACCCTTGCCTGCACCCAAGACTACCAATAAGCATGTCAGAGTTGCTGGTTTGAATACTTCTGCTTGTAATAGAACATCTTTTGGTTTGAATAAATCTTCTAAACAGAAGACATGTTTTGTGTGTGGAAGTAAATTTCATTTAATTAAGGATTGTGATTATCATGAGCAAAGGATGGGTAGGTGTGATGATTCTAGGAAATCTAGACCAATGTGGAATAATGTTAATAGTATACCACCTTATGTTCCACAAGCAACTTATACCAATTCTCCTTATTCTTGGAGAAGTTTAGTTGCTAGACCATATGTTCAACCAACAAGTTCATATTTTAATAATGGTAATTGGCCTGGATATGTTGACTCAATGAATGCTGGGAAAGGGTATTGGGATACTGCTGTCAAGTCCTCAGCAGGTTGTTCTTGGAATACAAAGGGACCCAAATTTCAATGGAAACCCAAGAACAAAAGTGGATCTTATACATCTGCATGGCATAACTCATATGATCCACAAGGCAGGTTCAAGTCAGCAATGACTTGAGCCTCAATAGTGTACTAATATTTTGTATATTTTTGTTGTTGTTGTAGAATCATCCTCTTAAGCATAAAGATGTTGGCATAGTTGATAGTGGTTGCTCAAGAAGTATGTCAGGAAACAGAGATATGATGCACAACTTTGTACCCATTGAAGGAGGAGGCAATGTGACATTTGGAGGAAGTGATGGACGAATTACTGGAAAAGGGACCATCAAAACACCTCAGCTGGACTTTGAGAATGTAACCTATGTCAAGGAACTCCAACACTTCAATTTGTTCTCAGTCTCACAAATCTGTGACACCAAGAACAAAGTACTCTTCTCAGAGGATGAATGTCTTGTACTATCTAAAGACTTCAAACTCCCATAAGAATCTTCAATTCTGCTAAGAGTTCCTCGAAATCACAATCTTTATACATTCAACTTAACTGATGTTAAACCAGAAGGTGACTTAACTTGTTTGGTGGCTAAAGCATCCCTGGATGAGTCTACCAAATGGCATAGGAGGATGGCTCATGTGAACTTCAAGACCATAAACAAGCTCTCTAAACTGGGCCTTGTTGAAGGTCTTCCTTCCAAAGTTTTCACCAATGATCATAATTGTGTTGCCTGCAACAAAGGAAAGCAACACAGAGCCTCATACAAAGCTGTTACTGCTGTGAGCATTATTTCTGAACCTCTTCAGCTGCTTCATATGGATATTTTTGGTCCAACTCAAGTTAGAAGCATTGATCAAAAGTATTTTTGTCTGGTTATCACTGATGGCTATAGCAGATTTTGTTGGGTATTCTTTCTAAGGACCAAAGATGAAACATCTCCAGTGTTGAAAGAGTTTATTACCCTTATTGAGAACCAGTTGAACAAAAAGGTTAAAGGAATTCGGTGTGATAATGGGACAGAGTTCAAGAATGCTTTACTTATAGAACTCTGTAGGTCAAAAGGGATAAAACGGGACTATAGCACTCCAAGAACCCCACAACAAAATGGGGTAGCTGAAAGGAAGAATAGGACCTTAATAGAGGCTGCAAGATCAATGCTGGCAGATTCTAAGTTACCCACCATGTTTTGGACTGAAGTTGTTGGTACAGCTTGTTATGTACTGAATAGGGTGTCCATTACTAGACCTCACTTCAAAACACCATATGAACTTCTCTATGGGAAAGTTTCTGATATTCATTACCTTAAACCTTTTGGTTGTCAAGTGACCACTCTGAATACAAGTGATCCATTGGGCAAATTTGATGAGAAAGCTGATGATGGTTATATTGTGGGATATTCTGCTCATAGTAAGGCTTACAGGGTTTACAATTTATCTGCTAAGAAGATTGAGGAGACTTTGAACCTGAGGTTTCTAGAAGACAAGCCTAATGTTCAAGGACAGGGTCATGTTTGGTCTTTTGACCTTGATTACTTAACTAATTATTTGGGTTACTCTAGACATATGGCTAACCAACTTGCAGGTACTCAAGAGTCTCCAACTAACAGTGCAGGTACTATGGATGCTGATTCTGATAGTAAGTTTGAAGATGATGAACAACCCATTGTAGTGCCTTCTTTCTCCCCTAACAATTTTGCAGGTGACACTTCTAAAGATTTTACTGATGAGAGTGAAGATGACTCACACTATGCTGAGGACCTTGCTAGGCTTAAGAAACAAGAGTATGCAGCTAATCTAGATGCTGAGAGGAATGCTGAGGAGAGTGAAAGTGACGCAATCAGTGGAAACAACAATTCTGCTGAAAGTGACCCTGTTTCTCCTATCATCACCAAATCTGCTGAAAGACATGCTGTTTCTACTCCTATTACTACTAGAGTGTCAACAGACCTTGGAGAACCATATACACGTTTTCCTCAACCTTCAGATCTTGGTCATCATCAACCAAAAGCTGGCATCTTCACCTCACCTTCCTATGACACTGATTTTGAACCTACTGTGACTAATCTTGATACTTCCATTGAAGTCAACACCACTGCTACTAAAAGGATCAATAATACTCATCCACAGTCCAATATTATTGGTGATCCTAATGCACCTGTTAGAACTAGGGGTTCTGTGACTGATGCACGAAAAACCGTCAAGTTCTCTCACGCAAGCGTAAGAAAACTTAAAACTGCTTCAGCATGAAATCAATGAGGATCAGAGGAGTGTAGGGTCTCCCCGGGTCGTTATGTCCCAGCGAGCTATGCAATGGATCAATCTACGTATAGTGATCGAGAAGTTTGAACGAAAAAGGGAATTGAGATTATGGTTACAACTACAGAAATATCAAACAGATACAAAGGCTACAAATGCAAATGAGAGGAAATTAAAAAGATAAAATCTATTAAATAAACGCTATCACTAAAATTAAAATGATGTTTTTGTTTTTATGATTTTACGAAACTGAAATTAAAATCTACGCGACGTATAACTAAAAAAGTGAAACTAACTCAATATTAACCCTAAAAATATGAAAATGATGTTTTTACAATCCTAATGATAAAAGAAAAATTATGGAAAAAGAAAATTATTTTTAAACCTAATTATCTAATTAAAAACTATTTTTAACTAATAATTAATTACCTAAAATACAAGAAAATAGGAAATTAGGCTAGAAAAATAAGATTAAGACTTGGAAAAGTCTAAAATATCAAAATAGACTTTTCAAAACTATTTTTGTATTTTTGTGACTATTTATCTATTTTCTAGGAATTTTAAACTATTAAAAACTAATTAAATCACTAAAAATTACCAAATGATCTATGAAAAATATGGAAAATTACTTTTTTCACTTTTTATATTTATCTAAGCCTAAGAAAATTGAAAAATTATTTTTTGGAACCTTTTCTGAATTTTTTGTATTAATTGTTATTTAAAAATGCTTAAAAACTAGATTAAATTAAGAAAAATAGTAAAACAGCTAGGAAAAATCTGAAAATTTCAGGGAAACTCTAAAATAATGTTAAGAAGCTATGAAAAATGGAAAAACAGTATGCTATGTGGAAGAAAATGAAACTGATCAATCAAGTGCTTATTGAAATAACCACCTGATAAGCAAATGATCAAAATAAGCAATCCACTGAAGACAGGAACTATGATTAACTAAAAGTGACCAAATGAAACTCAAATCAACAAACTACAATCACAGATTAACAAGATAAAACAGATTTGGTGTTTATGAGTTTTAAGCTAAACCAGATTTTGGTGCCTACTTGCAGACCAGAAATAAGCACCCAATTAAGCTACAAATTAAAAACCAATGATTAAGTTCTAAACTAGACCTAAGTGACTACTGTTAACCAAAAGACTAGCCCTTAACAAGCTATTACAAGCTCTGTGCAAGCTTGTGCACAAACTGAGAAATCACTCAGTATTAACTGAGTTGGTGCAGGGCACCAGAGGCTAACTTTGAGCTTTTGTACAAGCTTAACCAGAGGGCTTAAGCTAAAAACAATTACTAGATCTTATAGACCACCTAGAGCACTACTTGTAACCAAAAATTCAGACCTTGAAAACCTTTAATGGAACCTGTGCAACTGCTGCACTTTCTGCACAAAACCACTTTTTTGACATTTTTTTGACTTTTTGAGAAAGATACCAGTTTGACTAAATTGAACTTTGGAACCAATTTTGTTACTGATGTTGATGTTATAAGATGTTTTATGACTACTACAAGCTAACTTAATGATTTTTGAACACAAGATGAATGATTTGATTCACAAAATTCCCACAGTTAAGCACAGTGAGACAGATTAGATGTAAGATTGACTTGTAGTGTTTGCAGGCACAATATCTTGACAGGTTTGAGTATAAAATGACTAAACAAACTTGAACAAACAAAAGCTATTCACTGAACAAGCCCTGAACCCAATTAAATCAGTAATCCCAAACACTACTTAATACAACTATTTTGAAAATTTAAAGTGGTAACAACTAAACCAACTATGATTTATGATCAAACTAAATCTTATAAGTCCTAAATACAACTTTCAGAACAGGTTTTAGCTAATTAAAGCTACAAATACACATTATGCATAAGATCATGGAATTGACTTACAACTTGTCCAATGGCCACTATGGCCTGCCAAATTGAAACAAAGAACCCTACCCTATCAAATTCAACCCACTGCTTCATTTCAACCCATTTCCAGCTTTGAACCAACCAATTCCTTCTCAGTACCCATTTTGCTCCTTTCTTTGACTTTTGTTGACCAGTGTCAAATATTGTTCCAAACTTAAACACAGGCTTATGACAAGCTATTATAAGCTAGTATAAGCTTGTTTCCACTTATAAAGAAGCTTATTGAAGCTTGGGATTCAGATTTAGATATTGTACATTCTAACAGTAACACAGAAAAATGAAATTGTACTTAACACTTGAATCGAGATTAAAACTGAGTTGCAATACACTTGGATAACTTAATTGAGTACAAATGAACTTTAAAACATAATTAAAAACTAACTAAGAGCTAATAATTTTTGAAACGACATACAATTTAGAAAAACTAAGACTAACTCCTTTCTCTTGCTTCTTCTTGGCTTCTTATAAGCTCAAAAGTCTTTCTCTCACCTTCTGAGCATTTCCCAGCAACAATATGAGCCGTTGATTGGCTCAAACTCATCCTGGCCCTTAATCATGTTTTTGGCGCCATTTTCTGTTTTGATATAAGAGACAGGGGAAAGAGGTGCATTAATTGTGGTGGGTTGGGTAGGTGAGGTGGAGGGGAGACAATGGGTGAAGTAGAGTTGCTATGGGAAAAGCTAGAGGAGGGGGGAGACAGACAATCCTGTCGGGGAAGACAGGACTAGGGGGGGCGGGTATTGTTTATTTTAAAAGTTGGGTTTGGGTTGTCGGGTTGAGGATTTGGACCGGGTAAGGGATTGGGCCATGGGGTGTTAGTATTGGGCTTGGGGATTAAATTAGGGTCCGGATTGGATTTGTAGAGATGTTAACATAGGGACCAAAATTGCAACTTCTCAAAACCAAAGGACCAGAACTGTAACTTATGAAAAGTAGTCAAAAGGGTTTGTTTTGCCAATTCAAATAATCCAAGGGTTAGTTTTTGACATTTTTGAAATTCCCAAGGACTAATTTTGAACATTTTGGATTTTTCAGGGACTAAATTGTAATTTTCTCAAAACTCTTAGATTTTCCACCAAATGACTATATATGACAATTTGTGATTTTAAAAAGACCTTTGGTGACTTTTCTTTTGAAATTTTGGCTCAGGGACTATTTTTGACAATTTAAGAAACTTGGGGGACTAAAACTGCAATTTTTGTAAATTTGATATGTTTTTCATCTGATTTTGATATTTTTGCATTTGAAACACATAAAACACTGATTTGTGATATTTTGATCATTTTGATGTGTTTCTGAGTGTTTTCCGATGATTTTGCAGTTTATTTTGTACAAAAATGATGAGTATTTACACACTCATCAATCCCCCACACTGAGATATTGCTAGTCCCTAGCAATGATTTGAGAAAACATAATGGATTTTAATCTCTTTACCAAAAGCCATCACTTCTGGAGTAGCCGAATGTTTCAGTTCAAGTAAGAACTTTGGTACTCCGATAACCAAGTGATTTTGAGCAAACCACCAGCTTTCAACGGATTTGATTTTGTCTTTACCAGAAGCCGTACCCTTCTGGACTAGCCAACTCTTAGATAAATTATCAACATTATCTTTGGTGAGCTGATTACCAATTATGGTTTTTCCACTGCCTTTACCACAAGCCATAATCTTGCGGGCTAGCCAACTCTTCACTTTTTAGGATATGGTGAGTTGAATACCATACAATTTTGGGCAAATTGCAAGCCATATAAACGGATTTGAGAAATCTTTACCAAGAGCCGTTTGCTCCTGGATTAGCCAATTCTTTTGTCTTACAGACAAGGCGGACTGATAACCTGATGAGAAAGTGTAGAACACTTACTCCAAAAAAAATTTTGGCCAAAAACGGGGGGATTAGGCGGTATAATTACATGATAAAATTCGTGAGAATCCCCCCCACACTTAGAAATGAATATTGCCCTCAATATTCAAAGTACCGGCGGTTATGCCGAAACAAAGAACGTAAAAGGGAAATACTACGGCCATTATTTAGAAAGAAGATTTTTTTTTTTTTTTTTTTTTTTTTTTTTTTTTTTTTGAAATGTGTGGGCAACCCCCCCCCCCCCCCCCACACTAGGGTGGTAGAAAGAGGTGAGAAAACAGAAATATGGGTGAAAACCCATATGGCATGCTACTGTTTTTGATTACCGAGTCGCTAGCTTGACTCGATCCCCGCATTCATTGGTTCATGGGGAAAGTTTGAAGGTCCGGGACAACCACAGGGGGAATGTCCTCGCCAAAATAATGCTTCACTCGATGACCATTCACTTTGAAATTAGGACCATCGGGTTGAGATAACTCAATGGTGCCATAAGGATAAACCTTAGCGATGGTAAATGGACCAGACCAACGGCATTTGAGCTTTCCTGAGAAAATCTTCAATCTTGAGTTGAAAAGAAGGACTCGATCACCAACGTTGAAAACGCGGTTCTTGATTTTTGAGTCATGAATCTTCTTTGTCTTTTGTTTATAGATCAAAGAGTTCTCGTAAGCTTGATCACGGAGTTCATTTAATTCATTCATTTGAACTTTCCGATGATCACCCGCTGTCTGAATATCGAAATTAGCATGCTTCAAGGCCCAGTATGCCTTGTGCTCGAGCTCAACTGGAAGATGACACGCCTTCCCGTACACCAGCTTGTATGGAGTGCACCCGATGGGTGTTTTGTAGGCTGTACGGAAGGCCCAAAGTGCGTCATCTAACTTATCTGACCAAGAGGCACGGTTTTCACCAACCGTCCTCTCCAAGATTCTTTTAATCCCCCGGTTAGAAACTTCCACTTGCCCACTTGTTTGTGGGTGGTACGCAGTAGAGGTACGGTGAGTTACACCATACTTTTTCATGACTCTTGCAAATTGGTCATTGCAGAAATGCGTACCACGATCACTGATTATGGCTCGTGGGGTTCCAAACCTAGCAAAGAGAGATTTCAAGAATTTCACCACAACTCGGGCATCGTTGGTGGGTAAAGCCTTAGCTTCAACCCATTTTGACAAGTAGTCAACGGCCACGAGTATGTATTTGTTTCCATGGGAAGAAGGAAATGGCCCCATAAAGTCAATGCCCCAGATGTCAAAAATCTCACACACTTGAATGGCGTTTTGCGGCATTTCATTCCTTTGTGAGATATTCCCGTGACGTTGACAAGCGTCACAGGTTTTGACGAATTCATGGGCATCCTTATAGATTGTGGGCCAATAGAATCCCGAATCAAACACCTTCTTGGCGGTGTAGTTGGGGCTATGATGTCCCCCAGTAGGTCCAGAATGGCAAACCTTGAGAATGTCAATGGCTTCCTGACCATATACACATCGCCGGATGACTTGATCCGCACAGATTTTAAACAAGTAGGGGTCGTCCCAGAAATAATGTTTCACATCTTTAAAGAATTTACTTTTCTGTTGGGACGACATCCCTTTCACCACAAAGTTACCCGCATGGTAATTTGCAAAGTCAGCAAACCATGGGGTAGACGAGTCTCCGCGAAAAGAAACCACGTTGAGTGTTTCGAGAGGAAAAGTTTCATTAATTTCCTTTTTCTCGAACACATTTTGGTGAGGGTTCTCTAATCGGGAAAGATGATCAGCAGCCAGGTTCTCGGCTCCTTTTTTATCACGAATGATGATATCAAATTCTTGTAGGAGGAGAACCCAACGGAGCAATCTCGGCTTTGCATCTTGTTTTGCAAAGAGATATTTGAGTGCCGAGTGGTCCGTATACACCACGCATTTGGTCAAGATAAGATATGGCCGAAACTTCTCAAACGCATACACCACAGCTAATAATTCTTTTTCCGTGGTGGTGTAATGGGTCTGAGCTTCAGTCATAGTTTTGCTCGCGTAGTGGATTGGCTGGAAATGTTTGGTTTTGCGTTGCCCCAAGACTGCACCGATTGCAAAATCACTTGCATCGCACATGAGCTCGAAGGGTAAATCCCAGTCGGGGGCAACTAGAATGGGTGCTTCCGTAAGCTTTTTCTTAAGTGTTTCAAAAGCTTCGATGCACTCAGGAGAGAAGATGAAAGGAGCATCTTTTTCAAGAAGATGGGTCATAGGCCGGGCGATTTTAGAGAAATCTTGAATAAATCTACGATAAAACCCGGCATGACCTAGAAAACTCCTAACACCTTTGACAATAGTGGGATGAGGTAGTTTAGCAATGACATCAACTTTTGCTCTATCCACCTCAATCCCGTTCTTAGAAATCTTATGGCCGAGGACTATGCCTTCTTTGACCATAAAGTGGCTTTTCTCCCAGTTTAGACAGAGATTGGTGTCTTCACACCTTTTAAGCATTTTGTCTAAGTGGGAGAGACATGTATGAAATGAGTCCCCAATGACCGAGAAGTCATCCATAAACACCTCCATGGTTTCCCCGATCATGTCGTGGAAAATGGCCATCATACAACGTTGGAACGTGCCAGGAGCATTGCATAGGCCAAAAGGCATACGTCTATAGGCAAACGTCCCGTATGGGCAGGTGAATGTAGTTTTCTCTTGATCCAGCGGATCAATGGGGATCTGAAAGTAACCCGAGAAACCATCAAGGAAACAATAGTACTCGTTCCCTGCTAATCTCTCAAGCATCTGGTCCATGAAGGGTAGAGGAAAATGGTCTTTACGGGTGGCTTCGTTTAACTTTCGATAGTCAATACACACACGCCACCCCGTAACCAATCGAGTTGGAATCAACTCGTTTTCTTCATTCGTGACAACAGTAATGCCACCCTTTTTTGGAACGCAATGAATTGGGCTAACCCAAGGACTATCAGAGATCGGGTAAATCAGACCGGCATCAAGAAGTTTAAGAACCTCTTGTTTGATAACCTCGTGAATCTTAGGATTCACCCTTCTCTGACTTTGGACTGCTGGCTTGAAGTCATCCTCCATTAAGATTTTGTGTGTACAAAACTCAGGGTTGATACCCTTAATATCGGAGAGTTTCCAAGCAATTGCTTGCTTGTGTGACTTCAAGACCTTTATGAGAGCAGTTTTCTCCTCCTCAGTTAAATTCTTAGCAATTATGACGGGTAATTTATCATCACCCTCCAAGAATGCATACTCGAGATGAGGAGGTAGATCCTTAAGTTCAACCTCGGGAAATTCTTCAGTAGATGATTGCACTGATTTGATTTCCTCAATTGTGATTTCTTTCGGAGGGGGTGAAGGTAATGGATCTTCATTAAGCAATTGCTCAAGATAAAGAATATCCCCCTCCGAATCATACACACCATCAATTCCAGGCGGAATTGATTCATCAGTAGCCAGAAATTCATCGATCTCTTCCAGAAGGAAGTCACCTCCCTCAAACGGAGTGAGAGAGGGGGAAGAGTCGGCAATGATAGGATGAGAAGATGTGGTGGAATTGGAATTCCTACTCACAGAATTATGAAGATAACCAAGAAACTCTTGGGAGTACTCCTCTGAAGCAATGTCAATCAAATCGACTCGATTAATTGATTCAGTATCATAATTTGAGGAGTACCTCGAAGTTTGATCGAGGTTAAAGGTAACAGCTTCATTACCCACACGGAGAGTGATCTCTTGCTCAAATACATCGATAAGAGCACGGCCCGTCCTCAAGAATCCCCGCCCAACAATGAGGGGAACTCGAGGATCAACATCGAAATCAACAACAACGAAGTCAGCTGGGAAATGGAACTTTCCTACTTTCACGAATACATCCTCGGCAATGCCAAGAGGACGCGAGATAGAACGATCTGCAAGCTCAAGAGTCATGCAGGTAGGAATAAGTTCCGGAAGAGAAAGTTTCTTCCATACTGAATACGGCATCAGATTGATGCTTGCACCAAGATCGGCGAGGGCAAAGCACTCAATCATCCCGGGAAAAACACAAGGAAGAAGAAATTTTCCGGGATCTCCTAGCTTCTCGGGAAGCTTCTTTAACAAGACTGCTGAGCAATTCTCATTCAAAGGAGTTTTAGCCATTTCAAACAGCTTTTCTTTGTTGCTTAGCATATGTTTCAGAGTGGATGCAAACTTGGGCATCAACATGATGGCATCCGCGAAGCTTATGTCAAAGTGAAGTTCTTGGAAAATCTGAAAGAACTTTTCCATCTGATGACTAGCTTTCTCGCGGAGCTTCTGCTCATGTAACCGTGAGGGGTAAGGAATAGAAGTTTTGGATTTAGGGTCAGCAACTGGAGGTTCAAAAACAACTCCAGGCTTGGTTTTGGGGACAACCTGAGGATGGACATTGTTGGCTCTTCCGTTATTAGTAGGAAGTTCCTTGTCCTTTGTCGCCTCAGGTTCGCTTTCCACTACCTTCGGGAGAGAGGAAGAAGAGGTAGTAGGAACAGCGGGTCCAGAATAAGAAGCACCACTTCGGGTTGTGATCGCCTTTGCATCGCCCCTCGGATTAGCGATCGTGTTGCTAGGTAAAGTACCTGAGCCCGAGGGTCGATCATTTAAAGACTTCTTGATGTCAGCAATCTGGCTAACCAACAACCGATTCATTTCTTCCTGGGATTTCATGAATTGTTTCAACAGCTCATCAGATGATGGTCCAGTTGGAACAATGGCTTGAGTTTGCACAGGGAAATTCTGGCCTCTATTGTTAGGATTAGGGCCTTGATTCTGAAAATTCCCTGGATTATTTCCATGATAATACCCTTGGTTGAAATTTCCCTGACCTGGGTTTCTATTGCAATTTCCTTGATGTTGGAAATTTTGATTCTGATTTTGAAAACCGTTGTTTTGATTGAAATGACCTTGGTTTTGAAAACCTTGGTTTGGTTTATTCTGATTCTGATTACGGTTTTGGTTTTGATTGAAACCGGGAGGTCCAGAGTAGTGGTTAGGACGGTGGTTCGGGTCTACAGGAGCACGATATTGATTGCCTCCTTGATTAGACATCCCGCCCACAGCATTGGCTTCAAAAGGGTTACCATCGGTGGCCATACAGTTATAGTAAGCATGGGGGCCACCACAGGTAACACAGACTTCCACTTTCTTAACTTCAGCAGGAGGTGAAGTTTGTCGAAGAGAGACTTTCTTCTGATTGGAGAGAACCAAAGCTTGAATAGCTTCCGTGAGTTTATCAATCTTAGCATCGGTGCTAGACTGACTCACGGGCGATGAAGAAGAAGAAGGGCCAACACTGACTTGAGAAACAACCGGCTTGCTTCGTGCAGTGCGGACTTTAGACTTGTTTTCGATAATCGCTAAAGCTTCTTTGACAGTTTTGCTTAGGAAATTTCCTCCCGCGGAGGAATTGAGAGAATCTTGGTCAGATTGACTCACTCCATTGTAGAAAGTATCGAGTTGCATCAACTCGGAGAAACCGTGGTGAGGACATTTGCGAAGCAATTCCTTGAAACGATCCCACGATTCACTGAAGGATTCATCAAACTTCTGAGTGAACTTGATGATTTCATTTTTAAGACTCGTGGTCTTGGAAGGTGGATAGAATTCATTCACAAATTTCTTCACCAGATCTTCCCATGTCTCTATTGATTGAGGGGGTTGTTTTTCAAGCCAAATCCGGGCTTGCCCCTCAAGAGAAAACGGGAACAGAAGAAGCTTAACAGCATCAGAAGGGACATTCTTATACTTGATGGTAGATGCAATCTTGTTAAACCATCGAATATGAGCATGAGGATCGTCCCGCTCAAAACCGTAGAACTGATTTGAAGTTACAAGATTCAGTAACCCGGTCTTGAGTTCAAAATTTTCAGCCACGATGGCTGGCACAACGATAGCGTCTCCATACCCGTCGATGGGTGCCTGGAGAAGCTCACACATAGGAATCTCATCCGCCATGACAGCGGGAGTAGTGCGAACAGTCCGGATCTCAGATCCGACTGATGGAGCAGAAAGTCTACGAACACGCCTTCTTGGAATCTTGACAAGCTCACGAAATGGGCTTACAGATCTAGAAGAGCGAGTGCGCATACACAAGAGTTAACTCTAAGGAAACTCAGAGTTAAGGAGAGAAATGGAATTATGAAAATCTTTCAGATGAGAATGAGAATTATGAAGACGTTTTGTAAAAATCAGGTGAGAAGAATCTTTATGGGTTTTCTGGTTCTGAAACGTCGATATCACAACAAAATCAATTAACACAAAATCGAGGCAAAACAACAGTGAACTTAACCAATAATCCAAGATGAATGGCTTCTTTGAAAAAGGTACACCAATCACAATGGACACAAAGGCAAGTTTTATATCTTTAGTTCGGGAACTTATTATGGTCGCACCCCCAGTTAGGTAGTGCACTGCCTTGGTTTTCGGTGGTAATCTTTTAAGTTGTTAATTATTAGAGAAAACGACGATTCTTTTTGTATTTTTATTTTTGATACATATATAGAAACAAAAGAGAAAATATTTTTGTGTTTTATACGTTTTTGGCTGTTTTTGGGTTTTTGGATTTTTTAGAAGAAAATATGGATATATATATATAGAGATGGATGATATAAACAAATGAGTGAGGATTCAAACAACTAATCTGCTAAAACGGGAGATAAATCAGCACAGCTCCCCGGCAGCGGCGCCAAAAATTTGATGCGCGAAAAACCGTCAAGTTCTCTCACGCAAGCGTAAGAAAACTTAAAACTGCTTCAGCACGAAATCAATGAGGATCAGAGGTGTGTAGGGTCTCCCCGGGTCGTTATGTCCCAGCGAGCTATGCAATGGATCAATCTACGTATAGTGATCGAGAAGTTTGAACGAAAAAGGGAATTGAGATTATGGTTACAACTACAGAAATATCAAACAGATACAAAGGCTACAAATGCAAATGAGAGGAAATTAAAAAGATAAAATCTATTAAATAAACGCTATCACTAAAATTAAAATGATGTTTTTGTTTTTATGATTTTACGAAACTGAAATTAAAATCTACGCGACGTATAACTAAAAAAGTGAAACTAACTCAATATTAACCCTAAAAATATGAAAATGATGTTTTTACAATCCTAATGATAAAAGAAAAATTATGGAAAAAGAAAATTATTTTTAAACCTAATTATCTAATTAAAAACTATTTTTAACTAATAATTAATTACCTAAAATACAAGAAAATAGGAAATTAGGCTAGAAAAATAAGATTAAGACTTGGAAAAGTCTAAAATATCAAAATAGACTTTTCAAAACTATTTTTGTATTTTTGTGACTATTTATCTATTTTCTAGGAATTTTAAACTATTAAAAACTAATTAAATCACTAAAAATTACCAAATGATCTATGAAAAATATGGAAAATTACTTTTTTCACTTTTTATATTTATCTAAGGCTAAGAAAATTGAAAAATTATTTTTTGGAACCTTTTCTGAATTTTTTGTATTAATTGCTATTTAAAAATGCTTAAAAACTAGATTAAATTAAGAAAAATAGTAAAACAGCTAGGAAAAATCTGAAAATTTTAGGGAAACTCTAAAATAATGTTAAGAAGCTATGAAAAATGGAAAAACAGTATGCTATGTGGAAGAAAATGAAACTGATCAATCAAGTGCTTATTGAAATAACCACCTGATAAGCAAATGATCAAAATAAGCAATCCACTGAAGACAGGAACTATGATTAACTAAAAGTGACCAAATGAAACTCAAATCAACAAACTACAATCACAGATTAACAAGATAAAACAGATTTGGTGTTTATGAGTTTTAAGCTAAACCAGATTTTGGTGCCTACTTGCAGACCAGAAATAAGCACCCAATTAAGCTACAAATTAAAAACCAATGATTAAGTTCTAAACTAGACCTAAGTGACTACTGTTAACCAAAAGACTAGCCCTTAACAAGCTATTACAAGCTCTGTGCAAGCTTGTGCACAAACTGAGAAATCACTCAGTATTAACTGAGTTGGTGCAGGGCACCAGAGGCTAACTTTGAGCTTTTGTACAAGCTTAACCAGAGGGCTTAAGCTAAAAACAATTACTAGATCTTATAGACCACCTAGAGCACTACTTGTAACCAAAAATTCAGACCTTGAAAACCTTTAATGGAACCTGTGCAACTGCTGCACTTTCTGCACAAAACCACTTTTTTGACATTTTTTTGACTTTTTGAGAAAGATACCAGTTTGACTAAATTGAACTTTGGAACCAATTTTGTTACTGATGTTGATGTTATAAGATGTTTTATGACTACTACAAGCTAACTTAATGATTTTTGAACACAAGATGAATGATTTGATTCACAAAATTCCCACAGTTAAGCACAGTGAGACAGATTAGATGTAAGATTGACTTGTAGTGTTTGCATGCACAATATCTTGACAGGTTTGAGTATAAAATGACTAAACAAACTTGAACAAACAAAAGCTATTCACTGAACAAGCCCTGAACCCAATTAAATCAGTAATCCCAAACACTACTTAATACAACTATTTTGAAAATTTAAAGTGGTAACAACTAAACCAACTATGATTTATGATCAAACTAAATCTTATAAGTCCTAAATACAACTTTCAGAACAGGTTTTAGCTAATTAAAGCTACAAATACACATTATGCATAAGATCATGGAATTGACTTACAACTTGTCCAATGGCCACTATGGCCTGCCAAATTGAAACAAAGAACCCTACCCTATCAAATTCAACCCACTGCTTCATTTCAACCCATTTCCAGCTTTGAACCAACCATTTCCTTCTCAGTACCCATTTTGCTCCTTTCTTTGACTTTTGTTGACCAGTGTCAAATATTGTTCCAAACTTAAACACAGGCTTATGACAAGCTATTATAAGCTAGTATAAGCTTGTTTCCACTTATAAAGAAGCTTATTGAAGCTTGGGATTCAGATTTAGATATTGTAAATTCTAACAGTAACACAGAAAAATGAAATTGTACTTAACACTTGAATTGAGATTAAAACTGAGTTGCAATACACTTGGATAACTTAATTGAGTACAAATGAACTTTAAAACATAATTAAAAACTAACTAAGAGCTAATAATTTTTGAAACGACATACAATTTAGAAAAACTAAGACTAACTCCTTTCTCTTGCTTCTTCTTGGCTTCTTATAAGCTCAAAAGTCTTTCTCTCACCTTCTGAGCATTTCCCAGCAACAATATGAGCCGTTGATTGGCTCAAACTCATCCTGGCCCTTAATCATGTTTTTGGCGCCATTTTCTGTTTTGATATAAGAGACAGGGGAAAGAGGTGCATTAATTGTGGTGGGTTGGGTAGGTGAGGTGGAGGGGAGACAATGGGTGAAGTAGAGTTGCTATGGGAAAAGCTAGAGGAGGGGGGAGACAGACAATCCTGTCGGGGAAGACAGGACTAGGGGGGCGGGTATTGTTTATTTTAAAAGTTGGGTTTGGGTTGTCGGGTTGAGGATTTGGACCGGGTAAGGGATTGGGCCATGGGGTGTTAGTATTGGGCTTGGGGATTAAATTAGGGTCCGGATTGGATTTGTAGAGATGTTAACATAGGGACCAAAATTGCAACTTCTCAAAACCAAAGGACCAGAACTGTAACTTATGAAAAGTAGTCAAAAGGGTTTGTTTTGCCAATTCAAATAATCCAAGGGTTAGTTTTTGACATTTTTGAAATTCCCAAGGACTAATTTTGAACATTTTGGATTTTTCAGGGACTAAATTGTAATTTTCTCAAAACTCTTAGATTTTCCACCAAAGGACTATATATGACAATTTGTGATTTTAAAAAGACCTTTGGTGACTTTTCTTTTGAAATTTTGGCTCAGGGACTATTTTTGACAATTTAAGAAACTTGGGGGACTAAAACTGCAATTTTTGTAAATTTGATATGTTTTTCATCTGATTTTGATATTTTTGCATTTGAAACACATAAAACACTGATTTGTGATATTTTGATCATTTTGATGTGTTTCTGAGTGTTTTCCGATGATTTTGCAGTTTATTTTGTACAAAAATGATGAGTATTTACACACTCATCAGTGACAAGTTCTAAATATGGTCAAGTGGCTTTTATCTCTTATGTATCAAATCAGCAAAGAGACAATCACACAGACTATGAACATTGTCTGTTAGCTTGTTTTCTCTCACAAGTGGAACCAACCAGTGTTACTCAGGCTCTTGAAGACTCAAGTTGGCTTAAGGCAATGCAAGAAGAGATGCAACAATTTCATAATCAGTAGGTTTGGATCTTGGTTTCAAAAATTGTTATTAGAGGCATACCTTGATAGATCTTGAGCTCTCGTAGATCGTTAGTATTGCTTATGTAATCACAAACAAACTAAAAGAAAATCTCTACAACTTGTATTCTTTAGCGGAATATAAACACAAGTATAAACACGAATAACTAAGAACTCTTTGATCCTCTATGGATCGTTATATTGATAATAATCACGTAAACTTCTAGTACATAATTCATTCTATTGTGTTCCTTTTATAGACAAGGAACCCTAACTTGTTCTCTAAGAAACGTAAAACTAAATAAGATATACACAATCACTTCCTAATAAAGCTCATGCATATCCTAACTAACTATAGAATATACGGAATAACAATCTCCGCAGAAACAAGCTAATAACTATATAACTTCAGTAGAATTATGTCTTCGGTAGAATCCAGCACACTTCAGCAGAATCCCTTCAGCAATAATTTCAGCATAATCCATACTTCACATAATTCCCAACAATCCTCCCCTAAACTGGAATTTGACTTGGTTAAGTTCCAGTTTCTTGATAGATCTTTAACCTTGCAGCACTAGAAGATTGTACTCGAACAACATCAGCAAAGAATCAAAAGAAGAACACCTCGATGATGATAAATCTTTGAAACGCCAGATCTTTGCAGCAACAAATGACAACAAGTACATCAAAACATATTAGTTTCATACTATTCTCATCACATCCAGGTGTGTTAACTTCTGTGAGAGGTAAATCATTGAAAATAATGGATTTGATGTCTCTTTACCAATAGCCATTACTAATGGAGTAGCCAAATGTTTAAGTTCGAAAACTATGGTACACTGATAACCATCTGATTTATTAGCAAATCAGCAACTATAAACGAATTTGAAATGTCTTTACCTGTAGCTGTTTGCTCATGACTAGCTAATCCTTTGGTTACCCAATAGGGCAGCAACCATGGTGAATTGATGACCATTGCAACTCTCAGCAATAAAGCATTGGTGAGTTGAGTACCCTATGATTTTGAGCAAATCATTACAGCTATTAACGGAATTGAGATGTCTTTACCAAAAACCGTTTGCTTTTGGACTAGCCAACTCTTTGATGGAATGTCGTCATCATCATGGTGAGTTGATTACCATTTATGGATTTCCGCAGCCGTTACCACAAGCCATAATCCTGTGGGCTAGTCAACTCTTGTGTCAGAAAGACATGGTGAGATGAAAACCATGAGTTGTGTGGTAATTAACCAACACCAAAACCTGCAAGCAAGAAAGAGTAGAAACTGAACACAGACAGGTTAGACCTTTTTTTTTTTTTTTTTTTTTTTTTTTTTTTAATCAACAGATAAAAGAAATAAGATTTTTTTTTTTTTTTTTTAACACATAAAATAAAGAAAGAATAAAAATAAACAAAACATGTAAAAGATACCATCAAGCAGCAGCAGAAATCAAAAACAGTTGTAGTGTCAGCAGAAACACTAAGCCTCCCCTTAGGCTTATAAGGATCCAACAACTGCAAAAATGGTTAGAATACAAAAAATACAACAATAAGCCTCCCCTCAATCAATGCACCTGACAAAGACTATTTTTCTTGGGTACCCAGAATAAACCTTTCCTTTGAGTTTTCCAAGAATAACCTGTTGAGGGCTTAACAGCAGTTGCCACTCTAACTCCACCATGTGCCATATTCATATGAGATATATAAGGTGTATACGACTGAAAATAAGAACTTGTAGGTCTATAGGGCATAAGTCTAGCATTACTGTTCCACCAACCAGTAGGAACTGGTGAAGAATATCCTCCACCAGAGGGAACTGGAAAAGGCCTATTAAGCCTGTCAGCAGAAACAGATGCATACACCTTTGGCTTACCAGTAGGAACTGGTTTACCTGCTCTCACATGTGCAACTTTGGGAACAAATGGAGGAATACTAGCAACATTAGTCCATGTGGGTCTATAGGTTTGTTGGCCATTGGAAACACCCATCCTTTTCTCATGATAATCACAGTCTATAATAAGATGGAGTTTACTACCACACACAAAACAAGATTTATTCTTAAAAGACTTATTCTTAACACAACTTTGTTTATTACATTTAAACTTATCAGAAACAGAATTAGAAGCAAAATTGTGTTTAACAGAATAAGTAACTGGCTTTGTTTTGGGCTCATCAGCAACTACTTTGGACTTGAGTGTGGTCATGGGTGTATGCCTAGATGAGTCAGACTTTTCACTTGAATCACATGAGGCATAGTCAGTGGACTTTAGGTCTGATGACTTGTCACTTTTAGAACAAGAGACAGAGTCATTAGTTTTGCTACTAAGGTCTGGCAAGTCACTTGATGGCTTATGCATCTTACATGGGATTTATGGTGTATCAGATGGATGTTAAAGTTGCTTTTCTATATGGTGAAATAGAAGAGGAGGTTTATGTCACTCAACCTAAAGGATTTGAAGACCCAGATCATCCTAATCATGTTTACAAGGTAGTCAAAGCTCTCTATGGACTACATCAGGCACCCAGAGCTTGGTATGCTAGGCTTTCATCATTTCTGCTGAAGCATGGTTATCGAAGAGGAGCAATTGATAAGACACTTTTCCTTAAGAAGAATTCCACAGATATTATTCTTGTGCAAGTGTATGTGGATGACATTATTTTTGGATCCACAAAGGAAGCTTGGTGCAGGGAGTTTGAGGAGCTTATGAAGGGAGAGTTTCAGATGAGTGCTATGGGGGAGTTGACTTTCTTCTTGGGTCTCCAAGTTCAGCAGAAACCTGATGGTATCTTTATCAGTCAGGACAAATATGTGAGGGACAGATTAAAGAAATTTGGTATGGAGAGTGTCAGGACTGCCACTACACCTTATGAAGCTCCAAAGACAAAGACCAATAATAAAGTAGATCCACCAGCGAATGTTCATTTATACAGATCTATGATTGGGTCTTTGATGTATTTAACTGCTTCAAGGCCTGATATTACTTTTGCTGTGAGTGTTTGTTCTCGACATCAAGTCACTCCACTTACTTCCCATCTCAATGCTGTCAAGAAGATCTTTAAGTACCTCAAAGGCCAACCTCATCTAGGCCTTTGGTACCCAAAAGAGTCTCCATTTAAGCTGGAAACATATAGTGATAGTGACTATGCTGGTGCTAATCTGGATAGGAGGTCCACCACTGGAGGTTGCCAATTCCTTGGAAAGAGATTGATTTCTTGGCAATGCAAGAAACAAACTATTGTGGCTACCTCATCTACTGAAGCAGAGTACGTTGCTGCTGCAAATTGCTGTGGACAGGTTCTTTGGATACAAAATCAATTGTTGGATTATGGGTATAACTTCATGAACACAACAATTTTTATTGATAATCAAAGTACCATATGCATTGTTAAAAATCCAGTTTTTCACAGTCGACCAAAACATATTGAAATCAGGCACCACTTTATAAGAGATGCATATGACAAACATTTGATAAAAGTGGTTAAAATTCACACTGATGATAATGTGGCAGATTTGTTAACTAAGGCTTTTGATGGACCAAGGTTTCAACACCTTGTGGTCCATATTGGTAAGCTTAACCCTTAACTGCAAAGTTTAAGGGGAGGCATAGGCCTCAGGGGAGGCATATGCCTCAGGGGAGGATTTGTGTACACTTTGCATGTTTTTTATGTAAATTTGTAGATTTTTCTATATAATTTTGTTTGCTAACACTAACCAGCTAATGTAATGATAGTTTTGTTTGTCTTTGTTTGGTTTGTGTGTTTCTCTGTTTGTTTTGTTTTGCAGATTGCTTATCTAAGTTGAAGTTCATCATGATTGGTCAAATGGAAAATGGTCAAGTAAGCTTTAAAGCTTGTTTCTTCTGAAATCAGAGTACTGAAGTGAACAATTTGTTTCCACTGATGAGAAAGTACTAAAGTTAAAGTGTTCATTCAAGAGAAGTACTGAAGTTCATTGATCATTCATTCATTAGAGAAACAGTTTACAGCTTACAGCTTACAGAGTACAATCAACTTCAAATGCAACTACAAGAACAGTTCTATACATGATCTACTAAACCTATTCTAGCTCATATCATCTATTCCAATAGCTGTTGGATATGCATGATCGCTCATATATTCTATTCCAGCTGCTGGATATGCATTTGTGATGACTTGCATAACCACCCATTCCTTCTATCTCGATGGCTGGATATGCATGATCGGTATGATGAGGAAGCTAAGGATCAAAATGGGAAGGATGGATTAAGGAAACCATAGATGATGAAGATGAATACACGTGTCCTTTGTGCTTCATCTACTAGGTTTCACCAAAAAGCAGTAAATCCATCTTCCTTATACCCTTCCCCTATACGATATGTGATGAAGCACCAAACCATGGCGCAGGAAGAGCAAGCACCACCTCTCTTTCGGCACGAGGCTTCTGTTGAGGTAGAGATGCTGGAGGTTGGGAGTAATATGTTCTCTTCTTAGTGGACCCATCAGAGTCATCAGGAGATTCACTTGGATTCACTACACTATCATCATCAGAAGAACTGAGAAATGGGGATTTCAAAGGTCGAGAGTCATATGGATATGAAAAAACTGAAGGAACCCTAACCTCTTCTCTAAGAAACGTAAAACTAAATAAGATATACACAATCACTTCCTAATAAAGCTCATGCATATCCTAACTAACTATAGAATATACGGAATAACAATGTCCGCAGAAACAAGCTAATAACTATATAACTTTAGTAGAATTATGTCTTCGGTAGAATCCAGCACACTTCAGCAGAATCCCTTCAGCAATAATTTTAGCATAATCCATACTTCACATAATTCCCAATAAATTTATTGGTGTATTGTGTGTGAGTTTGAAACTCGTTGAAACTAGCAGACCTTGATAGATCTTGAGCTCTCGTAGATCGTTAGTATTGCTTATGTAATCACAAACAAACTAAAAGAAAATCTCTACAACTTGTATTCTTTAGCGGAATATAAACACAAGTATAAACACGAATAACTAAGAACTCTTTGATCCTCTATGGATCGTTATATTGATAATAATCACATAAACTTCTAGTACATAATTCATTCTATTGTGTTCCTTTTATAGACAAGGAACCCTAACTTGTTCTCTAAGAAACGTAAAACTAAATAAGATATACACAATCACTTCCTAATAAAGCTCATGCATATCCTAACTAACTATAGAATATACAGAATAACAATCTCTGCAGAAACAAGCTAATAACTATATAACTTCAGTAGAATTATGTCTTCGGTAGAATCCAACACACTTCAGCAGAATCCCTTCAGCAATAATTTCAGCATAATCCATACTTCACATAATTCCCAACATTTAGTCTTCCAACATGTACCAGAAAATGTAGAACCAACTGTAGACTCGACCTTCTTCAAGATTGTCCAATTGGGGAATAGAAAGTCAACATATTCAACTCACCAAATGCATTCCCGTTAACTTACAAATAGGAAATCCCCTTAAATCAAATCCCTCCCAATAAAACAAGAACAGAAAGATGTTCATCAAGGAAATCAACCCCGCAACTGGAAGCACTTTGTCATTTAATCATATCAGCCCGTGAAGATGTCAACCAACGGCTCTTAGAAGAAAATCCATGTAAAGATGACCCTGATAAAAAGAAGCTCAGTTTTTACATGAGTTTAGAGCCGTTTGACCATTAATTCTCAGAAATCAATCAACCATGCAGTAAATTCACATTTCTTCTCCCCCTCAAGAATTGCATACGGAGTTGCCATTCTTGATTAAATAAGTGAAATCATCCAAATGTAGTCTCTTCACACTTCTCCCCCACTAAATTAGCACATGATGTCGCCATCGTCATTATAGTTGAGCAAGTGGAATAAGAAAACAATCAACAGTAGTCCGGTTCACTTGATGTTTGAAAGCGCATGGAAAAAGCTTGAAGCATGTTGTTGAGAATGGTCATTAGTGAGAAGATTTCTCTTCTTCAGAAGATAAAGCACACTGAAGCGTACACTTTTCTTTTCTTTAGAGAACGAGGCATGAATTGTTGTGTTCATACGTCATAATCTCTCTCTTTTCATCTACTCTTGGCAAACTTGTAATCAACCCCATTATCATTCAGTAGGCTCTTTGTAGTGACAGCTGATGGAGAAAATCCAATATGATGAATTTGACCCTGAAGTAAACTAACCCGAACTCGTGACTTAAACTTGCACATATGTAACAAAGAGCGGTACCGAGAGTTCATCCTCCATTGAATCTCTAAGTACTCTATACTCTACATCCAACCAACCATCAAGTATAAGACGTACATCACCTCTTGAAAATCCACAATTGAATGTGACACTGAGCACTACAATGTAACTCCTTAAAGTGATAGTTATTTTGTGGTGGTAAAAGCCCAATTCCCCCAAGTGGTAAAAGAAAAGGTAAAAGACACCCAAAAATAACTAGATTTCCAAGTCTTCGTTTTTGATAATAAGCTCGAACAAGGATCTTGAAGAATCTTCATCCAACCATCCCCGATACCTTCAGATACTAAGTACACTTGCCCGTGATATTTTACTTCAACCTCAAATAAATAATAGTGAATTAACCCCGTTGTCACATCTTGTTAAAAGCTCAAATCTAGCCTCCTTTGACCTTAAAAGTGAACTTTGATAATGGTTTCATCCAGACCATGGTTAAAAGCACGAAACCCCGTAAAACCATGTAATAGCCAAACTGCCATGAGGACAATCCAAACAAACACCCATTTCTTGAAGTACCCCCTTTTATCCCTTCTTTGAAGCAGAACCCGTAGTACCAGCATCAGATAAGATCCCGAAATACACTTTCCTTTCTCCAGGATGGTTCCATCATTACGAGATTTTACAATTCTATGGTTTAAACCGAGAGATAGTTTCTTTCGCGGGATTTTACAAAACCAAGAATAAACCGTAAGATAGATCCGGAAATGCACTTTACTATTACCAGGATGTTTCAATTGTCAAGGGATTTTACAAGTCTATGATTTAAACCGAGAAATAGATTCTTTCGCGGGATTTTACAAAATCAAGACAAAACCGTAAACAATGTCAGCTTGAATCTGTTATGACAACATTGGCTTCAGTGAATATCTGTTTTAGGGGAACGTGCAGCGGTTCATCAATGATTCTTACACCAACATCAACAATATCAATAACCATCCAATAAACACTTTGGTGAACACATCATTCACACATTCTGTCAGCTAATGTTGTGACCTCCTGGTGAAGTAAACCTGATATACCAAACTTGATCAAGAAGTAAAATTCCCCAGATTTGTTACCTAAACTTGTACTAATCCTTGTGAAGAAGAAACGGTGTACCCAATGTACAAAACCTCTTGACATTCTCAACTGAGTGAGACACCAAAGTGATAGCTATGTTGTGAGTTAAGCAAGAAAGAATCACAAACGTAACTGTTAGAAACAAAGACCTTGATAGATCTTATGAGCACTCGTAGATCGTTAGTTGTACTTATGTAATCACAAGCACACTAAAAGACAATCTCTATAACTTGTATTCTTTAGCGGAATATAAACACAAGCAATAACACAAATAACTAAGAACACTTTGATCCTCTATGGATCTTTAAATTATATAAAAACTTTGTTTTTCAACTCGTACATAACTCATACTATTGTGTTCCTTTTATAGACAAGGAACCCTAAACTTGTTTCCTAAGAAACGTATAAACATAAAACTAATAAACATAAAACTAAATAAGATATACATAATCACTTCCTAATAAAGCTCATGCATATCCTAACTAACTATAGAATACGCGGAATGACTATCTCCGCAGGAACCATCTACACGGCTTCACCACTTTAGTAGAATTAGATCTTCAGCAGATTCCACACTACTTCAGCAGAATCCTTCAGCATTAATTTCAGCATAATTCATACTTCACATAATTCCCAACAATCCTCCCCTAAACTGGAATTTGACTTGGTTAAGATCCAGTTTCTGGATAGATCATAGCTAGAGGATTGTAGTTGAACACCAGCAACAAAGAAGCAAAAGAATAACACCTCGATGATGACAAAATTTGAAAGTCCAGATCTTTGCAGCAACAAATGACAACAGATACATCGAAACATATTAGTTTCATACTATTCTCATCACATCCATGTGTGTTAACTCCTGTGAGAGGTGAATCATTGAAAATAATGGATTTGATGTCTCTTTACCAATAGCCATCACTACTGGAGTAGCCAAATGTTTAAGTTCGAAAACCATGGTACACTGATAACCATCTGATTTATTAGCAAATCAGCAACCATGAACAGATTTGAAATGTCTTTACCTGTAGCCGTTTGCTCAAGACTAGTCAATTCTTAGGAGATAGAATCACCTTTGGTGAATTAAGAACCCAATATGGTATTCCACTGCCTTTACCACAAGCCATATACATGTGGGCTAGTCAATTCTTGGATTCCAATAAGGAATAAACCATGGTGAATTGATGACCATACAACTCTCAGCAATTAAGCATGGGTAGTTGCAATGCCTATGATTTTGAGCAAACCATTACAGCTATCAACAGATTTGATGTGTCTTTACCAAAGCTGTACCCTTTGGACTAGCCAACCCTTTGAGGTACACAAGGCACATCTGGTGAGTCGATAACCATCAACAATGTACAACAATCCTGCAAGAAAAGTTAATTAAACTCAAAATTACACAAAGTTTTTTTTTTTTTTTTTTTTTAACTAAGAAATAAAGTAAACAAAACAAATATTACACAATATACAAGAGACCATAATCAAGATGATGCTGTATGTTGCAGAAGCTGAGTCTTAATCAATCCAACACATTGTTCTGCATGTAGCTTATCATTCCCAACTGGATCTGGTGGAACTTCCAACTTCTGTCTAAGCATTCTCTCCATCAATGATACAGACAAAGGATAAGTCTTATCTGAGAACATGCATACAATCATACCACATTTTGTCTCCACCACATGCACACATGGCATAGGATAAAATCTCCAATTTTCAACCTTCCACTTATGTGAATTCTTCCAAATAGAATACCCTTTACCATCTGGAAATTGAGAATCAAACAAAACTTGAAGATCACCCAACAAGTATAAACCAGAACCATGCGGTGAGTGTGTAGTATAATGCTTAGTTACAAGTCCATACAGAGTATTCAAATCTTGTCTATCCACCAAATGAAAGATTTCTTTCAAGAAGTTGAACTGCATAGTAGAATTATCCAGCCAATAAATAGTGTTAAGCTCCCCATCAGTCAAAGTCCAATCAGTCAACACATCATGAGATCCCTCAAGAAAAACATCAGCAGATCCTTCTCTAATAAAAGTAGACTCAGCAGCCTTTAGATCCAAAGGAATATGCTTGTGAGATGTTTTAACCTTAGATTGATGCAGCCTAGCTGATCTCACAGATCTCCTTAGAGAAATGTGTCTTCTTTTAGATATCCTTTTCTTCCTCCTACCTGGTATATAAATTCCCATAGATGGTACATCCTCAGATTCATCAAGAACATCTGTAGCATGAGTGGAAGAAGTAGAAGTAGACTTAAATGGAACAACACCACGCAAAGCATACATTCTGTCAAGTACTTCTCTGGCCTTCTTAGATCTAGCAGCTTCTTGTTCAGCTTTCTTACCCAATTCTTCTCCTTCTATATCAACAGGTGCAACACAAGTCAATGTTTCAGAAGAAACAATATGAGGTTCAGCAGATTAAACCCTTTCAGCTGAATGGATAGCCGCAGTAGATGCTTCAGTATTAACCACAGGAGAAGTCATCGTGGGTGTAACATCATCAAAATTATCTACAATCGCAACTTGCTTGGGTCTCTTTGCTTCAGGAACATCCAAAGCACCAGCACTCCTTTTCAAATTAGAAGATGATGTAATATACTTCATAACCCTATGATACATGTTAATCAACTCAGAATCATCTAAAGCCAAAACTTGCTTCTTTGTTAAGCCTTTCTGATAGATAACACCACTTTGATTATACACCACCATTCTCATATAAGCTTTCTTCTGAGCTGCTGTTTGTGGTCTTTCCCTCCTTGCTAGCAACAATCTCTGTTTCACTCCGTTTCATAGTAGATGCCCAAAATTGAGTAACCAACGATTCATATATCACATTAGGAGAATGCGTTAAAGCATAATGAATCTTGGATCTTTTCAAGAACTCCACCATTGGTTCATACAGTTCACTACCCTTAGCTTTTCCCAGAAAAGCAACTTTGTTATGATCTTTCTTAAATTGAAGCGCCATGTGAAATCGTGATAATGGGTTATGATTTAATCAACTGGAAGTGTGTTTTAAATCGTATGAAGAGGGAATCAGTTAATTAGAGCCGAAGATATGCGAATAAGGTATTAGTAGAAGTTTCCCAATTTATGTTCATATATAAGTTGTTGACCAAATCTGACGTGTAATGCAACTTCCACCAAATTTAAATTACCACTTTAGCAGAAACAATGGTCAATCTGCTGAAGAAGGTCAATCAGCAGAAAGAACTCACGTAATCAAGAAGCTTCAGTAAATATCTTTTTACTGTGTCACCCAACTTGCATTAAATCTCATTAAACCTTGAATCCGTCTATAAAACAATCCCAATGCACACTTAACTCACATCATTTACCCCCAATTATCTTTACAAACCCTAATTTCTCCAATCACACTTCAATCAATAATAACCATGAATAACAAACCAGAGGTTGTTGATCCAACCTCATCTCCATCATCATCATCATCATCCAGTGATGATTTACCCCAGTTTTTCCCATATCCATATGACCCTCGACCTTTGAAATCCCCATTTCTCCCTTCTTCTGAAGATGATAGTGTAGTGGATCCAAGTGAGTCTTCTGATGACTCTGATGACTCCAACAAGGAGAGAACATCACACACCCAACCTTCAACACCTAAACCTCAACCAAGGCCATGTGCCAAAGAAAAGGTGGTGTTAGCTCCTCCTGCGCCATGTTTTGGTGCTTCATCTCATATTGTTTAAGGGAATGGTAAAAGGAAGATGGATTGGTTGCTTTATGGTGGAACGAGTAGATGGAACTATTGAAGATTATTATATCACATATCCATCTACTGTATTCATCTTCATCATCTTCCTTTTCATCAATCCATCCTTCCCATTTTGATCCTTAGCTTCTTCGTCGTATTGGTCATGCACATCCAGCGTTTGGAATAGATGATATGAGCTAGTAGATGATAGGAGCTAGAATAGGTTAAGTAGATCTTATATAGAACAGATCTTGTATTTTCATTCTAAGTTGATTGTAATCTGTAAGCTGTAAGCTGTAAAATGTTTCTTGAATGAATGAGCAATTTAACTTCAGTACTTCTCTTCAGTAGAAATAATTAGCTCACTTCAGCACTTTGATTTTAGTAGAAACAAGGTTTTAAGCTTACTTGACCATATTCCAATTGACCAACCATGGTGAACTTCAACATGTATATGCAATCTGCAAAACAAAACAGACACACAGAAACACACAAACCAAACAAAGACAAACAAACTAAAAGAACATAAGCTGGTTAGAGTTAGCAAACAAAATTATAAACTATAATATACAAAGTTTACAACATGAATCCTCCCTTGAGGCATATGCCTCACCTGAGGCCTATGCCTCCCCTTAAACTTTGCAGTTAAGGGTTAAGCATCCCAATATTGACTACAAGGTGTTGAAACCTTGGTCCATCAAAAGCCTTAGTTAGTAAATCTGCCACATTATCATCAGTGTGAATTTTAACCACTTTTATCAAATGTTTGTCATATGCATCTCTTATAAAGTGGTGCCTGATTTCAATATGCTTCGTTCTACTGTGAAAAACTGGATTTTTAACATTGCATATGGTGCTTTGATTATCAATAAAAATTGTTGTGTTCATGAAGTTATACCCATAATCCAACAATTGATTTTGTATCCAAAGAACCTGTCCACAGCAATTTGCAGCAGCAACATACTCTGCTTCAGTAGATGAGGTAGCCACAATAGTTTGTTTCTTGCACTGCCAAGAAATCAATCTCTTTCCAAGAAATTGGCACCCTCCAGTTGTGGATCTCCTATCCAGATTTGCACCAGCATAGTCAGTATCACTATATGCTTCCAACTTAAAAGGAGACTATTTTGGGTACCAAAGGCCTAAATGAGGTTGGCCTTTGAGGTACTTAAAGATCTTCTTGACTGCATTGAGATGGGAAGTAAGTGGAGTGACTTGATGTCTAGAACAAACACTCACAGCAAAAGTAATATCAGGCCTTAAAGCTGTTAGATACATCAAAGAACCAATCATAGATCTGTATAAGTGAACATTCACAGCTGGATCTGCTTCATTGTTGGTCTTTGTTTTTGGAGCTTCATAAGGTGTAGTGGCAGTCCTGACACTCTCCATACCAAACTTCTTCAAGATGTCCCTCACATATTTATCATGACTGATAAAGATACCATCAGGTTTTTGCTGAACTTGGATACTCAAAAAGAAAGTAAGCTCCCCCATAGCACTCATCTGAAACTCTCCCTTCATTAGCTCCTCAAACTCCCTGCACCAAGATTCTTTGGTGGATCCAAAAATAATGTCATCCACATAAACTTGCACAAGTATGATGTCTGTGGAATTCTTCTTAAGGAAAAGTGTCTTATCAATGGCACCTCTTCTATAACCATGCTTCAGCAAAAATGATGAAAGCCTAGCATACCATGCTCTGGGTGCCTGATGTAGTCCATAGAGAGCTTTGACTACCTTGTAAACATGATTAGGATGATCTAGGTCTTCAAATCCTTTGGGTTGAGTGACATAAACCTCCTCCTCTATTTCCCCATATAGAAAAGCACCTTTGACATCCATTTGATATACCATGAACCCCATGTAAGATGCATAGGCCAAGAAAATTTGAATGGCCTCAACTCTGGCAACAGGTGCAAACACTTCATCATAATCAATTCCTTCCTCTTTCATGTATCCCTGAGCCACTAATCTAGCTTTGTTTTTAATCACAACACCCCTTGCATCTCTCTTATTCTTCAAAATCCATTTAGTCCCAATTGCATACTTGCCATCAGGTAGTGGTACCAAGATCCAAACTTGCTGATTTTGAAATTGTTGTATCTCTTCTTGCATTGCTTCAAGACAACTTAAGTCTTCCAGAGCTTGAGTAACACTGGTTGGTTCCACTTGAGAAAGAAAACAAGCAAACAGACAATGCTCAAAGTCTATGTGATTGTCTCTTTGCTGGTGTGAGACATAAGAGAGAAAAGCCACTTGACCATATTTAGAACTTGTCACTGTGCCCCTAGTTCTAACAGGTGCATGAGGATCACCAATTATATAAGACTGTGGATGAGCAATGTTGATCCTTTTAGTTGCAGTGGTGTTGACATCAATGGAGGTATCAAGATTAGTCACAGTTGGTTCAAAATCAGTGTCATAGGAAGGTGAGGTGAAGATGCCAGCTTTGGGTTGATGATGACCAAGATCTGAAGGATTTGGAAAACATGTATATGGTTCCCCAAAGTCTGTAGACACTTTAATAGAAATAGGAGCAGAAACAGTAGATCTTTCAGCAGATTTGTTGATGATGGGAGAAACAGGATCACTGTCAGGAGAATCATGGTTTCCACTGATTGATTCTCTTACAACCTCCCCTTTTAGCTTCTCAGCTTCAAGATTAGCTGCATACTCCTGTGTCTGAAGCCTAGCAAGGTCCTCTGCATAATGTGACTCATCTTCACTCTCATCAGTAGGAACTCTAGAAGTATCACCTGCAAAATGGTTAGGGGAGAAAGAAGGCACAATGATAGGTTGTTCATCATCTTCAAACTCACTATCAGAGTCAGCTTCCATGGTACCTGCATTGTTAGTGAGAGACTCTTGAGTACCTGTATTTTTGTTAGCCACATGTATAGAATAACCCAAGTAATCAGTTAATTAATCAAGGTCAAAAGACCAAACATGACCCTGTCCTTGAACATTAGGCTTGTCTTCTAGAAATCTCAGGTTCAAAGTCTCCTCAATCTTCTTAGCAGATAAATTGTATACCCTGTAAGCCTTACTATGAGCTGAGTAACCCAGAATATACCCCTCATCTGCTTTCTCATCAAATTTAACCAGTGGATCACTAGTATTCAGAATGGTCACTTGACAACCAAAAGGTTTTAGGTAGTGAATAGCAGGAACTTTCCCAGTGAGAAGTTCATATGGTGTCTTGAAATGAGGTCTAGTAATGGATACCCTGTTCAGTACATAACAAGCTGTGCTAACTGCTTCAGTCCAAAACATAGTGGGTAGTTTAGAGTCTGCCAGCATTGATCTTGCAGCCTCTATTAAGGTCCTATTCTTTCTTTCAGCTACCCCATTTTGTTGTGGGGTTCTTGGAGTGCTATAGTCCCTTCTTATCCCTTTATACTTACAGAGTTCTATTAAAACAGCATTCTTGAACTCCGTCCCATTATCACACCGAATTCCTTTGACCTTTTTATTCAACTGATTTTCAACAAGGGTAATGAATTCTTTCAACACTTGAGATGTTTCATCTTTAGTCCGCAGAAAGAATGCCCAACAAAATCTGCTATAGTCATCAGTGATTACCAAACAAAAATACTTTTGATCAATGCTTCTGACCTGAGTTGGACCAAAGAGGTCCATGTGTAGCAACTGAAGAGGTACTGAGATAATACTCACAACAGTAATAGATTTGTATGAGGCTCTGTGTTGCTTCCCTTTGTTGCAGGCAACACAATTATGTTCATTGGTGAAAACTTTGGAAGGTAGACCTTCAACAAGATCTAGTTTAGAAAGCTTGTTTATGGTCTTGAAGTTCACATTACCCATCCTTCTATGCCATTTTGTAGACTCATCCAGGGATGCTTTAGCCACTAAACACGTAAGGTCACCTTCTGGCTGAACATCATTAAGGTTGAATGTGTATAAATTGTGATTCCTAGGAACTCTCAGCAGTATTGATGAATCTTCTGGAAGTTTAAAGTCTTTAGATAGCACAAGACATTCATCCTCAGAGAAGAATACTTTGTTCTTGGTGTCACATATTTGTGAGACTGAGAACAAGTTGAAGTGTTGCAGTTCCCTTACGTAGTACACATTCTCAAAGTCCAGTAAAGGTGTTTTGATGGTGCCTTTCCCAGTGATTCTACCATCACTTCCACCAAAAGTCATATTGCCTCCTCCTTCTATGGGTACGAAGTTATGCATCATATCTTTGTTTCCTGACATGCTTCTTGAACAACCACTATCCACAATACCAATATCCTTATGCTTAAGGGGATGATCCTACAACAACAACAAAACATATACAAAATATTAGTACACTATGGAGGCTCAAGTCATTACTGACTTGAGCCTACCTTGTGGATCATTAGATTTAGGCCATGCAGATGTATAAGATCCACTATTGTTCTTGGGTTTCCATTGAAATTTAGGTCCCCTTTAAGTCCAAGAACAACCTGCTGAGGGCTTCACAGCAGTATCCCAATTTCCTTTCCCATTATGCATTGAGTCAACATATCCAGGCCAATAACCATGTTTAAAATATGAACTAGTTGGTTGCACATATGGTCTAGAAACTGATCTTCTCCAAGAAAGAGGAGAAGGAGTATAAGTTGCTTGTGGAACATAAGGTGTTATATCATTAACATTAGTCTACATTGATCTAGATTTCCTATAACCACCACACCCACCCATCCTTTGCTCATGAAAATCACAATCCTTAATTAAATGAAATTTACTTCCACAAACAAAACATGTCTTCTGTTTAGAAGATTTATTCAAACCAAAAGATGCTCTATTACAAGCAGAAGTATTCAAACCAAAACCATGACCAGAATTGTTTTTAACAGAATTATTATGTAAAGAATTAAAAAACAAGTCTTCAGAGGAAACTGTCTTGGAAGTTGATTCCTTAGCAGCAACTCTAAGAGGCTTGTAGGTAGCCTTGGGTGCAGTCAGTGGTGTGGACTTGGGAAGGTCTGACTTGTCATTTGAATCACACCCGGTAGAAGTAGACCCTTGGTCAGAGGACTTGTCACTGTCAACACAAGAGACAAAGTCAGTAGATGAAGTATCAGGGTCTGGCAAGTCCCTTGACTTTTGCCATATAGATGGTGTGATCCATCGAAGTCAACAGTAATGGAAAGGTCAATGGGCATGTGTTCACCTCTAATAGGTCCACGTACAGCATGTAATTCACCTTTGTTGACATAATTAGCTAAGCCTGCTGGTGTAGTTTTACGCCCATCATTCCTAGCTTCTAATCCTACATACTTTTTAAAACCTAAACCTATTACAGAGGTCTCTGATTGACTACTATAGATCTCTCTAGCTAGATTGGTACCTGATATTAACCATTGTTTATGTCTAGCTATTTCCTCCTCTAGTTTCTCTTTCAACACTAGATTTTCTGAAATTACACCTGCTTTTTCTTTCTCAGTCCTTTTTAAGTCATTTTTAGTACATTCTAGATCACTTTCTAACACCCTAATCTTTTCATCATAAGCTATTTGATTCTTCTGAAACCAAACATTTTGTCTTTCTAATGTTTTTAAAGCCTGTTTAGCTTCAACTTCAACATAACATTCATTATATTTAGGTTTCAAAATATCATAGGCTTCCTTAAGTTCATTATAACATTCACTACAACCAAACAAACAATTTTGTACCTGAGAGATGCCCATCAACGCAATCTGATCATGCCTATCTTCTGAAGAATATCTTGCTAGCAACCCGATATTATCAGCACCAGAACTTTCATCATTCTCCTGCTCATGTAACTTCCAGTCAACATTGGCATCTATAGTGACCAGAGCAGCTGAGGATCCAGCCCTTGAAGTTCCAGCGTCCCTTTGATTCTGCTGATAGGAAGAGTATCTCACCTCATTACCAGCCTTCCTATCCTTGCATTCTCTGGAGAAGTGACCCATCTGATGACATGTAAAGCACTTGACCTTCTTTTTGTCAAATCTTGCTGGATCTCTTCCCTGGAAACCAAACTTCCTCCCAGACTTACGTTCAAATCTCTTGATGTCCATGGAGAGCATGGCCACTTGCCACTTCAACTTCATCTCTTCCATATCCAGTGGGTCCACCTGTTCGAAATCCTCATATGCAAGTTGCTGCTGAGGGTCATAATCAGCAAAGAAGGATCCAAGCACATCTTCCATTATACCACTAGCTTTAGGTTGAGAACTTGATGAAGTGGTAGTGTAAGATGATGATGAGTAAGTTGTACTTGGATGGATCATCTTATGGGTGGAGGCGCCAACAAATGCTGTGTGACTAGCAGTGGATGATGAACAAAAGGGACTTCTTACATCATGCTCAAGAGATTTAAGTTTGTTGTACAGCTCATCAAAAGTAAGCATATCCAGCCCACCTTTAGCTTTGAAAGAAATGCTTACTTGTAGCCAGGATTGAGGTAAAGATCGTAAGAACTTAGAATTACAATCATCATTATCTGGCTTTGCCTTCAGCTGATTCAACTGACTTAAAATCTTGTGAAACCTGTCATAGCCCTTGTGAATTCCTTCCTCTTCAGAGATTTGAAATTCTTCAAACTGTTGTCTCAGCATCGATTTTCTCATTCTCCTAGACTCCTCATTCCCACCAAACTTAGCCTTTATTGCTAACCATATGTCCTTAGCATCCTGCATGAAGTGCAAGTCACTCAAGTGATCGTCAGGAATAGCTTGAAGAAGAATTGTTTTAACTTTGGTTTCTCTCTGAACCGCCAGTAACTCTTCAGCAGATTTGGGAGGAACATGAATAAGATTACCATCAGGATCTGTGGTAGTTCTCTTCAAACTGTTCCCCTTCCTTACAATCTCCCATAGATTCCAATCAATGTTGGAGATCCAGTTCTGCATCTTCATTGCCCATAAATCGTACTCCTCCTTCTTGAGGTATGGAAACTTAGCATTGCTGTTCGAGAGACTTAGTTGTTGCAGATGGGTGGTGTTTTGGTTGTTGGTGACTTTGATATCATCCTCTGATCCAGGCATGGTGAATATTGTTTTGGTTGTATGGGTGTTTAGAAAAGTCTGTTCTTAGTATCGTAGAGACTCTCCCGAGGCTTTGATACCACTTGTTAGAAACAAAGACCTTTCTAAATAAGAAATACAGTACGATAATCCCGTGGTCAACTTTGTTCAACCATTATTTCAAGCCGCAATATAATAATATCTGTGAAAATGAGTAAACCAAAGTACCCCACCTCATGACCAATCGAATCTCATCATCTCACACCAAATCTCATCATCAACTTTCATTGTCAAACAAATCTCTTGAGAATCCCATCAGTCCATCATTATCATTTATTCGTTGGAACAACTCATATATGTCAACAATTCGTTCAAGCCGTGAATTTGTATCCTTCCATGAGAATATTAAAAATTTTAAAATTGTATCCAAGAATTTTGTAGCACAATAGTTGGATAACAAAAGTTTTAAATTCATTTTACTCAGATGAAGATAACAACCGAATATGCCAAATCCAATGCAACCAGGCCACGTCCAATTCATTCCAATTGTCACCCGTCATAGTACTAAACCTGTCCAATCCAACCGTTTATATTGTAGTCCATCGAAGTATAATCATTAGAAAATGAGTTCTTTTAAAGTAAATTAAGAAACCATTATCATTAATAGCTTTTCTAATGCTATTCTTCTAAGCTAATGCTATTCTTCAAAAGTACCTAGATTGATTTACGAAGTATAATCCAAGCAAAGTTCAACTCAAGAAATACTCAAGAAATACTCATTATCACTTAGTTTATACCAAGCAAATATAATCCAACCGTTTATACCGTAAATATGATCGAAGTATTAATCGAAGTATAATCCAAGGCCCAAACAAATGACAAGCATGGTTCAACTCAAGAAATACTCGGGCCCAAATCCAAGTAAATATCCACAACCCGATCCATACAAGATATAACCGGTTATAAAAGTAACATAACCTAAAAATTAGGTCATTTATCACTAACCCTAAACTAACATTCAGAAAACATCCGCCTCTTTTCCTAAATATTCTCTCCCACCCAACTAATAGCTCCCAACTCAGATCGAACATAAACAAACCATTATCTCATCTCAATCACAACGAATCAAAAGAAACGAACACAACAACAAAAACAAATTGCCCTTCTTTCTTTCGATTTATGTGATGAACACATATTGATAGCGCGTCTAGATCCTTTCATGGGTCTCGGGTAAGGTTTTGAATGATTTGATGTTTTCATTTTTGTGTTTAGTCAATGAACGAACCAAGAAAACGATTATTACATTATTGTTGTAACTCGTTTTTCTTGTAAATTTTGGATAGTAATTAAGAAGCTTGGTGTGACAACCCGTACTTTCAGGTCATTTCTCGAAACAATTCATGCCTTACAATTTCAACATTTATCGTAAACTAGGTTTACGTGTTCCAAATTCGCGTAACCTTTATGGTTTAGCGGCGAATTCATGATCATATCATCACGAACATTTCATATGGACTAAGTTTAGTCTACATTTCATTAACATCATTTGCATCATGTTAGTTCATTCATGACTTTACATTTCAAATTAAACGCGTAAATTTTATATTAAATAAACGTTATCGCGTGAGTTATTATTTTGAATATTTAATCTGTTACTTCTAAAAATGATCCCGATATATTTTTATACTTACATTTAGTTATAAAAACTATATTTTGAGTTTAACTAGTGTTTTGAATTTATTTCGTAGATAAATCATTAAAGTTATATTATTACGACGTTTTTCTTAAAAACTGCACGGTAATTATTTTATCACTCAAATTTTACAAGGAATGTATTTTTACAATTTTTATGATCTCATTACATTCCACTTTGATCTATTAAAAATCTCTTTTACCTAAAAGTTACCATTTACCTTACAAGTATTATTAACTACATAACATTTACTTACACATTCATTTTTAACAAAGTTTATACAATAAAGAAAGAAAAAAAATATATATTGAAAGACACAATCCCCCAATAACCGGCCTTGGAGGGGGGGGGAAGTCATGGGTTGGCATTTATTGATTTGGTAGATTTTTCAAATGTATAGGTTTATACACAATCTTCACTTCACCTTTTCATTCATCTCATAATAATTCTAGTCAAGTAAAAGGTGTTTCTCTCTTGTTTCTATCCTTCATAACCGGCCATCAAAAAGGAGTAGCAAGGGATCAAAAATTTTCAAGCACAAGAGCATTAACAATCTAGAATTACACTCTTAATAAGGTTTTGAAATAAAAACCTAGGGTGTTTAGGTTAACCTTTGTTCTTTGCACCTCATCATATTAGCTTGTAAGCATATTTCTATCATTTTTCATCTTTTCTTATCATTACATATGTATTTTATCATTTTCATAGCAAACATGCAAGACTTATGTTGATTTATACCATTTTTACATGATTTTTAGAGTTATATATATATAAAGTCATCCTATAATTATTCCCTTGGTATATTTTGGTCTTGATGATGTTTAGGAACCCATGACACCCTAAGAAGGTGTATGGTAGGATTAGATTAGCTTTGGAGTTGATTTGAAGGGATTGGAATAGGTTTAGTACGAGAAAAACTATTTTCGATAAGTATAAAAAGTGATCTGTCCTTATTTTGTTTTTCTGGAAAATCCGACAGTAGGCACGAATTTTTGGCCTTGATATTTAGAAAATATACTTTAAAACAAATCCGTGGCCGCTTGAACGGATAAAAACGGAGTTATAACGAAGAAGTTATGAATTTTTCAAGTTGACGACGAAATATATATTTTCTGAAAAATTTCAGCAACATGTTTTTGTTTTATTCGAGTCAAAAACGAGTCCTAAGCTTTACAAATTATTTCGACTTATCAAAAATATATTAGTATACTTTGATACGAAGCTAAGGACGTATTATACGTAGAAAACGGATTTGAAACGACAAAAATATGCACGTTTTCATAAACTTGCCGTAACTATTATTTTTAGAAAAACTATATTAATTTTACGAGATAAGTGTTACGGTAACTAAAACGACCATGTTGAGGGCTGTTTTTAACGTGGATGTGGAACTTTTTGTAACGAAATGTCTTCTAATAAAATCGAGATCACCAAGCATATTTTTCAAAACGATCAACCGTTTGTATAGCGGAGTTGTAATAAATTAATTACGGTTGCTTAAACTTTGCCGAAACTCACTTTTTAAGCCACAATTAGACAAAATCACCATCTTTAACCTTTATTATCTTTATGTTCGAGACCTCTATGACGAAAACTCCTGAACTGAAACTTCTAGATTTTGATACAAACTTTCCAAAACTGTCGAGTTCGTTTCCTAACGATCGACGTACACCATTTTACGACTAGTTTTTCGAAGCCATTTTTGTCACTTTCAAGAAATTTCCGACGACATTGTTTTACGACGAAAAGTGAAAATTTCACTATAAATCATTACGAAACCATTGTAGGATGACATTTTGACGTAAAAACTTGTAAAGTGATTTAAGAATGGTCAAGACGTCAAAAGAATATTTTTCGACGATAAGTATTATTTTCAAAACTCGCAAGTGGTATAAATAACATACGAAATGCATGCATAACATTATATCATAACTCATAACATATCATATCATTCATAATAGGTCATTTTCGAGATTCACGCTACATTTCAGTGTACTCACTTTTGTCTTCGCATCATTCCACCAAGTGAGTCATAGCCCCTACTCTTTTAATTGTTTTGAATTACTTTTGGGGGAGATACATGCTCAACTATTTTTATAACTATCATGATTATTTGAAACTACATGTTTAACTGAACTGAATGTTTAGTCATATCCTATATCATAAATCATGGAACTGAATGTCTTGGGACTATCCTGGAACTGAATGTCTTGGGATTATCATTGAGCTGAATGTCTTGGGATTATCATTGAGCTGAATGTCTTGGGAACATCATTGAGCTGGATGTCTTGGGATTTTCATTGAACTGAATGTCTTGGTATAATTATGTCAAGTAAACATTGATACATTAAGTCATGCACTATTATGTGAATTCATTTGACATCATGCGCTTGAACATAAACTATATACATTTTGGCAATGGGTTGTGAATACACAGGTTGCAAGTTTTGTATGGGCGGAACTTGGAACTGAGTGGATTTACGATGCCTTTGCTGCATAAACGATTTTGAAAGGCTTTACATTTCAACACAAACCCTATGAACTCACTCAACCTTTGTGTTGACACTTTTAGCATGTTTTATCTCAGGTATCTAAGGCATATACTTCATGGCATGCATGTGGACACATCTTAGAGTCGCGGAGACGACGCGTCTCACTTGGGTTTTACTCACTTTAAACATCGTTTGAATTGTAACAAACTTATTTCCGCAAACTTTATAAACTTTTGGGACCTATGTTGTAACTCTGATTATTTTATTAAATCAAACGATGTATTTTCCAAACGACACTTTAGGTCGTTCAATATAACTGTGATTGTGATGCTATGACAGTCAATCCCCAGGAATTCCATTCCGCTGCAAAACAGGTAATTTGGGGGTGTGACACTTGGCTTCAACATCTTGAATCTGTGATGATAAAGGGACAATTATAAATATTTTAAAGATAAAAAATTGTTTTGATCTGAGATTTGTTTGCAATTTCGTTAAGAGTCTTGTTTGATGGAGGGGTGAGACTAGATTAGGAAGAATGTTTTTGATATGGATTTCTGCTTGTTATCATTTTTATTTTGAGTTGAGAGGTGGACTGATGAAGTTTGTAAAAACAAACTGAGGTTGAGATAATGTTGGTATATGGTGTAAGGTCAATCATTATACTCTTCTTCATCTCTTTCTGTCAAGTCGCTAACTTATTTTGCATGATACAAGTCGCTAGGTCTTGTTCTATCACAAGTCGCTAACATTTTATCTTACAAACCGCTAACTCGTAAAGGCAAGTCGCTAGCATCATATTCTTGACATAAGTCGCTAAATAGGTTTGACAAGTCGCTAATGACCTGAGTTGACTCAAGAGTCAACTCGCTTCCATTTTAAGTCACAAGTCGCTATGTTATTATAGACACAAATTGCTAAGATGAACACAAACCATTTTTCCCTTCTATCTTCAGACTTACCCAGAAAAAGTGACTTAAGAAGATATACATTTTTACCCATTTTGACCATGAAGATGACCACATTATATTCACTGCTTTTGTTACAAAGTCATAAAAAAAATGAGATACACGAGTTTGGACAAACCATTGACACAAAACTGATGTGTACAAATTGTTGGGACTGTGACTTTGTTGACCAAAATAGAAGGATACACAGAAAATGTAAAAATTGTTATCACTAAAAAGCAGCAAAAAAAACCTTTTAACCGACCAATCAAAATGGAATAAAAACATTTTAAACACGAGATTCGAACCACAATAAATTAATAAACACAACTAACCATGGTCCGAACCACACAAATCAAAGATAACACAATAACCATGGCTCTTGATACCAATTGTAGGATCATAATATTTATTGTGTTGATGATTCGGGTGCTCTTGGACGATCTAAAAACATGTTTGCCATTTAGAGAGAGAAAGTAGAGAGATGGGTGTTCTAGTTAGAGACTTTCTCTGCAAATAATGAAAGGTTAGATTAGAAGCACCACCCCTTCCAAGGATGGAAGGGGTATTTATAGTTACAATGAATACGTCCTCCTGACGGACTGTGGATCAGGCATACAGTGGGTAAAGACCCGTCCTTCCTCCATGGTGTTGCACTAAACTATTCTACGCTACTAACTAACTAATTAACTACTGAATAATGTAAGTAACGACAAGTCTACGAGCTAAAATATGCTAGACCATAATTGGGGTGACCGACACTTTAACATGGAATTTCCAATTCCTAACAAAATCAAAGGGCGGTCCTCACATTTTTTGTTGGAATTTAAGTGGTAAAGGGTTTTTGTGCTAGTCATATAATTCCCTATCCATGAGACGCTTTATTAAGACTAATGGCCCACTCCTATATGTCATGAAAAATTTTAAATTCGGTGTATCTCTCATGGTTTATTACACAAATGCAATTGGACAAGGCAAATAGTCAAGGATAAGCATAGTTTCAAAGTTCCCGTTTTATTTTCCCTCCCTACACTTACACTGAACATTGTCCCCAATGTTCCCCGAAAGTATCAAAGTTATGATATTGGAAGGTAATTAAAGACGAAAGAAACTAGTATTCCCCTGATTAGCTCGGTAGGATCCGTGTAAAGTGGTGGTTACATCTTTCTTCAAGAAGAACGTTTGCGTTAAAAGCTCCTCCTCATCTTATGTATCTTCTTCTTGGTAAACTAAACCTGCATACTTGAAGAAAACAAACGAAACCTTTGCGTAAAATCGGCGGTAATAATATATATAAGACTCTACTAAACTAGGATATAATGCTTGTGGAATGGATGTTTACAGGTTTTCTTGAAAATTAAGACCTGTAAAATTCTAAAAATTTACAAGTAGCTCAGAAAACGAGAAAAAGTCGTAAGCTTTTTATGCTCCTCCTGACGCCGTCAGGTTATCCTGACAGAAACTGGTCTGCGATTTTCTGGAAAATTTACATCTTTAGAATCTGGAAAAAGTTCCTGCAAAACATCCATTATGACTCGATACAAGCATTTGACTCGAACAAACACACATGTATATCTTTTAAATAATTGTAATTCTCATGTTTACGTTTCTTTTGAAAACGTGTGTAATCCTCCCTACACTTATCCCTTATGTAAAATACCTTTATATGTAATTAAGACAAAGTTAAAGACAAAATAAAGCATTTTTACAAATTTAAACATGAGAATAAACAATAAATAAAAGATACACGACACACAAACAAACAAACAATTAAGCATGGGTTGCCTCTCACGAAGCATTTTTCTTTATTTATGAGTCTTGTAGCTAGACTCGAAGTCGTGCCCCTACGTACCGATATAAGTAAGCCTATTCTCTAGAATGTCATAAGGATCAAACTTATCATTTAAGTTCCTAGTAGTACGTTTGGTTCGATATACCTTTTCAAATTTCTCTCCATCGGGGTCATAAATCGTTATCCTAATGTGCCACTCTCCATTACCATCACTAGGCAGTCTATCCCAATACCACTTATGTTTAGGCCCATCCCAAGCTTCCTAGGAACTCGGTCATCTTCCTAAATACTAAGGCGTCCTCGAACTCACTTCCATGTCCCTAGCCATTTCTTTTTCATGGAAAGTTTCTTTACTAGCAAAAGCTTCATCTAGGTAAAAAGGCCGTTGGGGACCTATGAAATTCTTGTCAATCCAAGGTCCGTATCTAGATGGTGCTCTATCCAACCTAATCTCATGTGGAATTTCCTCTTCTTTGTAGTAAGTATGCTTTTTGACATCGTAAATTGACCTAGCACTCCCTTCTCCTACCACTATTTTGGACATCTTACAATCAATGATGACACTAGCAGTAGCTAAGAATCCTCTTCCTACTAGTAATGGGCATGTTGGGTCCTTATTCATGTCTAGCACATGAAAATCTGCCAAAAGAGTTAATTCCCCAACGTGTACTACCATATCTTTAATTATCCCTACCGGATGTGCAATACTCCCGTCCGCTAGACCCAAGATGGTTTTCATTGGTTCTATCTTTCCTAAGTTAAGGCTTCTATGGAGGGACAACGGAACAAGATTGATGCATGATCCTAGGTCGGCTTGAGCATCAAGAGGTTTGGAAGTTCCAAGCCTACACAGGAGAGTAAATAGTCCGGAATCGTCTAACTTCTTAGGTAGATTATTTTGCACAAAATCGGACCCATGTTTTCCAAGTTTTAATTCTAGCTCATATTTTTCTTTTAAAGCATTATAATAAGATGCATGAGCTAAGACTTCAAGAACCGTTTTTTCTTGATGGAGTTCCTTGTACTCCTCCTCTAGATTGGGTTTGGGTTCTTGGTTGACGGGTTTCTCAAGAGTGGGTTCTACCAATGGTGCGGGGCCTTGGTACCTCATTTTGGATTGCTTGAAACCCTTGTTGATAGCGTTCACCGAGTTAATCATTGGGTGTGAGGGGCATGGATGCGCACTCTCCCATGGTGAACAAGAACATGAGGTCGATGAAATCGAACTCACTTTTGGGTTCTTTAGAGTATCACTTGGGAGTGCTCCAATTTCCCGGTCATTGAAGGCTTTTAAGAGGGCATCAATTTTGTTTGTCATCTCATCTTGTCGTCGCTTAAAATTAGCTTCAAGCTTAGTCAATCGATTTTCTTGAGATGACATGAATCTAGATGCAATTACCTCAAGACTAGTGGGGTTCCCGGTGTTTGGAGGTTTGAGCCTATTGGGTGGACTAGATGAGCTTTGGGGTGTGCTAGAATTTTGGTTCCACTTAAGGTTAGAGTGATTCCTCCATGAGGGGTTGTAAGAGTTTCCTAAGTTGTTTTGTTCGGGCTTGAAAGTGTACCATTTCTCTCCCGCTTCGTCGGTATGCGTAGAGGCGTAGTACGCAAAAGCTTGTTCGGGGAGTCTTGTGCAATCTCGAGTGTCATGGGAACCACTACACAATTCACAAGGTAGAGTAATTTTGTTCACATGTTGTGAAGACTTAGGATTTTCATAAGAGATCATTAGGAATTTAACTTGATCTTCAAGCTCGAGCATCCTACGGTCGGAAGGTTGTTAGTCAAGGGAAGGCAAGGAGATTGCCTTTACGATTTTGGGCAACTCACGGGGGTCATTCCAACTTTCGTTGTCATAGAGAGCAAGGTCCTCTATTATACCCCATGATTCTTCCGCGGTGAGATCACTAAGTTTTCCACCGGCCGCTTGGTCAATGGATCGGTTAGTGGGGAAATTGACATGATCGTAGAAGATTTAGACTTGAAGCCAAAAATCAATGCCGTGATGAGGGACTTAATGGAGTACGTCCTTGAATCGAGTCCATGCTTCATAGAGAGATTCACCTTGACATTGTTGGGACATCAAGATATCATTCCTAAGCTTAGTGGTTTTCCCTGGTGGGAAAAATTAAGCAAGGAAACGAGAGGTGAGATCATCCCAACTTGAGATGGAGCCGGCGGGAAGTCGCTCAAGCCAATTACTAGCTTGGTCCCGTAGAGAGAATTGGAAGAGACGCAGACTCGTGGTCTCCCGAGTAGTAGCATCAAGGTCGATGGAATCGAAAATTTTAAGGAAATCCTTAAGATACTGATTAGGATCTTCGGAACGAAGTCCATGGAATGCACATCCGTTTTGCACCAACCGAATGGTGTCGGATCGCAGGGCCGTAGTTTGGGCTTGGTCGGGAAGCTCAATGGTATTCCTATAGCCTTGGTGGCTAGGTCTGGAGTATTCACCAAGAGTACGGGCTCTTGGCGGGATAATCATTTGAGGAGGGTTATCACCTTCCATAATGAAAAGTGATGGGTTACGAACAAAGGTCACGAAGAAGGGGGATAGACTATGAGGAAGCTAAAAATGGGAAGAAAAAAAAGTTTACTTGATAGGAATCAAGCAAAGAAACCTAAACGAGGTGGACTACTAACTAGCTATTATATTCCCCGGCAGCGGCGCCAAAAACTTGATACGTTTACACAGCGCGTTCGGGGTCAAAGGAACTTCCTTTTCGTCGAGCAAGTTTTTCAACACCCTAGGCAGTGAACCTAATCATAGTAGTTTAGTATTAGGGTAAGCCACGATAATTGATATCGTTCTCTAGGGGAATAGGAATGCTAGTGAGAAGTTACTACGCTAAGGTTGGGGTTGAGGAAGATTATTTTTTATCTTTTTTTATATTTTTTTAGAAAATTGAAAGGTACGAATCTCGGGGTTTGGATTTGGGGGTTGGTATTTATACCCATTACTCTACTATCTAATTATCTAAATTAAGGTGTATGTAGTCTACGTCTATTGGTTGTGTGCTCGTATGATGATTAAAAATGTATTTGCTTAGGTTTTATTACTCCCTAGTTATCTCCTATTGATGGTTGAATTGTCACGTCCTTATTCCTAATTGCGTTGTGTCTCTAAGGTTGTAGGGTATGTGTTTATCCATATATCTTTGAAGCTACCAAAGGTTAGAGGCTACAAAATCACTAGGATTTATAAACTTAACACTAAGGTATTCTTTGGGTGTTTAGCCTACAATTACTCTAGGTGATTATAAACCAAGGTTCCACAAAGATTTAATCAAGCATTAATAACACAACGAATGACCTATCGCAATACTAGGTCAATTACAATTAGGATAAGAGACAACCAATCAATATTTAATAACTAAGTTTCATATTACCTAAGCAAACACACAAGTAAATTAGCCAGACATGGGGAACATGCAAGCATACACACAATCAATTGAAGACATAATTAAATTAATGAAGTAAAACACTTATCTTGATGTAAGATAGGGTATGGAACTCTAAAATATTGTACAAGACAACCTTGGTTCTGTTTAGGTTTTTACTCCACAAAACTACACACTGAAAACTGAAAAATTCAGATTCTATATATAATATTACAACTGCGACGGCGTCACCCTTTAATTTGTGACGCCGTCGGGTCGCCGTTATTAGGGTTTCGTCTTGGCCAAGTTATCATTGTGACAGCGTCATAGTATGTCCGTGACGTCGTCACCTTGAGTCTCTGACGCCTTCTGGATCAAATCTAGGCCGTTTGAGCTGCGACGTCCTACTCTTTTAAAACCTGATGCCGTCACTTGAAAATAAGGATTTTTGCTTCTGTATCGTCACAACACTTGTTCCGACGGCGTCGCACTTATAGCCTGACGTCTTCCCCTTGTAATTCAGCAGCTTGAGTGTCTCGATTCTTGACTTTGGCCATTTTCTTCGTAAATTCGCGCCTTTTCGTCCGAATAAGTGTCATTCCAGCAATTTACCTTCAAGAGACCTAAAAAGTGAAAACGAACGATATTAAGTAATAACGGATACAAAAGTGATCAAATAAGGGCTTAAACGACCCCTCAAAAAGGTACATTTTAAAACCTTATCAGTACTCTAGCAAATCGAAGTAAATGTGACTGTCACAAATAGAAAAATCTTCAACTACTTCCATTCTTTTTTCTAGCTTGTTGAGATGGTAGCGTAGCACACATATATTTGTTGTGTCATAAGGATAATTGCTGCATGTCAAATACTTTAATGTTTCAGTTAACAAAGAATTTACAGCCTTAATATCTTGTTTTACTTGACTCAAGCATTTTCGCATTTTTTGCTTATAATCAGACAAAAAATCATCCACTGCTGAACTTTCTTCTTCATCAACTAATCTTTCTTCTCCTTCTGTTGAATATAACAAGTCGATAGTTAAGAATTTTTAATATCAGATTAACTATCAGCTACTAGTACTAAGTTACTATTGCTAAGGAATTTTGAATTAATTATCAGATTCTTTGTAATAATAGCAATTTTTTGAATTAACTACTTTATCAAATTTATTAAGTAAGTAATATTAAATTGATATTTAAGAAAAATTCTTGATATCAGATTACCTATCATAATAATTTTTAGAGACAATTTATAAACATCAAAGAAATTTCTTAATAATAGATTAACTTCAATTATTATCATATGCCGTTTTCAGTTAATAATTATTAACAGAATAACAATGATAAGAAAATAGAAAGTTCGTTAATATCAGAATAGGTATCATCAGACACCATTTATATCAGAATAAAAATGATAACGAAAATCTAAAGTTATATGATATAACCAATCTTCAGTTTACAATGAATATCAGAATAACTATGTTGGGAATTTCAGAACTCACGAGCAAGAATGAAGAAAGAAAAAACAATGAGGGTCTTAATAGTAATATTTAATAGTAGCTTTTCTAATAAGCTATGTTTAGGGTTTTTATGTAACCTCCCTCTACTATATAAAGAGGGAGCGTCTAGTATTTTGATCATCCCTTTCCTTCATCCCTTTCATTTCTTTCTCATAGTATTCATCTCTAATGAGAGTCTAGACACACGATTATAGCGTGTGAATATTATTAGTTGTAGTAGTTTTTATTTTCAATAAAGAAAACCTTATTAGTGATGTTGATTGTGTTATCATTATTCCGTTGTTTTCATTCAATCAATCAATATTGCTTATACCCTAGTTGAGTCTGGATCTTGGTTTCAACAATTGCTATCAGAGCCTCGTGTCTCTTGATTTAGGGTTTATAAGGTTTTCCGGTAATTAGGGTTTATGCAGCAGTTGTGAAAAGAAAGAAGGCAGCAAGCAAATAGCAGATCTGGTTAGAGTTTTCGAACAGTTGCAGCAGACGGTGACATTAATCCCTGTTCGACAAGGAACAATTCACTTGGACGATTTATGGCAGCGTGGGAACTTAATTCTGGTCGGATAATATTTATACTGTTCATGATCGGTTGTTGTATATGTTAATTTTGATCTTGACAGTTTGTGCTAGTCTTCTAATGTTTTACTAGTCTTGGTGAGTTGAATTTTTTATTCAACGATGAACCCTAGTAATTAACATATTTTCGGCTTGATTTGTTGTTCCTACTGGCTGCATATTTTGATTTGTAATGGTTTCTACTGACCGGTTTCTGCTGGTAGTATCGGTTGCTGCTGATCGGATCCTACTGATATTGGTTTCTGCTGATCAGTTGCTACTGGTTGTTCTGGAGTTCCTATTGGTTGATCAGGTGCGTGTCTTATCATATCTCAAAGTGAGTGTGGGCACTTTTGAGGTAACTTGTTTGTGTATTAATGGTGTGACAAATACTTGATGAATCTAGTGAAGGGGTGAGATCTATAGATTAAATGTACTTAATGCGAACATTTGCTAACACTTTAAGGAGTTACGTTGTAGTGCTCAATGTTAGTGAAGGGGTGTGATCTACAGATTACAGGTGCTTAATGCTCACATTTGCTAGTGTCTCATCTAAGTTTGGAGTCACATGGATACTACAAGATATAAGACGCATGCTTTGGTGTTTCTATTGGTTCTCCGTTCCTACTGGTAGACTATTTTGATGCTGCTGCTGATTTGATTTTTCTGCTGTTGCGCTTTATTTCTTTTGTTTAGTTGAAAAAAAACTAAAAATAAATAAATAAATAAATAATAATAATAATTGAGATGGTTAGTATATTTTAAGGGGAAGCTTATTTACTTACCATCTACATGCATCACTTGAGGGGAAGCGTCTACGCGTTGCACAAGACCCCTATTAGATGAAGGGGAAGAAGATTAGTAGATGTGCAGCGGATTATTTGTGATGACATGTTTTGGCATTGTTTCTTCATACAGGTTGTTTTGTACTATCGAGAAACTGGAACTTAACATAGTCAAATTCCAGTTTAGGGGAAGATTGTTGGGAATTGCAGAATTCACGAGCAAGAATGAAGAAAGAAGAAACAATGAGGGTCTTAATAGTAATATCTAATAGTAGCTTTTCTAATAAGCTATGTTTAGGGTTTTTATGTAACCTCCCTCTACTATATAAAGAGGGAGCGTCTAGTATTTTGATCATCCCTTTCCTTCATCCCTTTCATTTCTTTTTCATAGTATTCATCTCTAATGAGAGTCTAGACACACGATTATAGCGTGTGTATATTATTAGTTGTAGCAGTTTTTATTTTCAATAAAGAAAACCTTATTAGTGATGTTGATTTTGTTATCATTATTCCGTTGTTTTCATTCAATCAATCAATATTACTTATACCCTAGTTGAGTCCGGATCTTGGTTTCAACAAACTACATTAAGAAAAACAGAATTTTCTTATAGTTATTATCAGAATGACCATGTTAAGAAAAAGGGAATTCGTTAATATCAGATTAGCTCTTATCAGACACCTTTAATATCAGAATAAAAATGATAACGAAAACGTAAATTTATTAATATCATATAAGCAATCTTCAGTTTACAATTAATATCAGAATAAAAAATGTTAAGAAATTTTTTATCAGTATAATTATACCAGAACCTTATTAACTTCTGTTTCAGACACCGTTAATATCAGAATAAAAATGAAAACGAAAACAAAAATATCTTAATATCATATTGGCAATCTTAAGTTACAATTAATATCAGAATAAAAATTTTAAGATTTTTTTGTTGTTGTTAATGTTACATTAGCTATATTCATTTAATAAAAATATTAATAAGAATGGAAATATCTTAATATCATATTAGAAAGCTTCAGTTACAATTAATATCAGAATAAGTATCTTAAGAAAAAAAATTAATTATGTTAATATCATAATAGCTATCTTCAGATTGAATTATATCAGAATAGCAATATTCTTAATATCATATTACCTATCATCAGATATCTCTAATATCAGACTAACTTTCATAAAAAAAATTCTTAAATTCGAAATTAAGAAACTTACCTTCGTTTATTTCTGCAAATCTTAAACTTGATGAAATCATTGTTTTTAGATTTTTTTTTTTTTTTTTTTTTTTTTTAGTTTATGTTTTTGTATGTTTTATTATTCAGATCTTGTAGGACCTTACTTTTATCAACCTTATCACAAACCCAACACGTTACCACTATTACTCGTAGAAACACGTTAATCACAAACACAAACTATGCGTGAAGATGAAAGGAATAAAGATGAGAAAGATGGTGACTTGATGTTAAAACCATGTATATGTGTAGAGAAAAGATGAACACAATAAGTTGTATATTCCAAAGTAAACACACACACACACACACACACACACACTCAAGCACACCCCTCAAATGAGAATTTGAGGGGTATTTATACTCTAAATACAAGATGCCCTAAAGGGCTTTCTATGGGCTCGTTTGGGCTTGGGTTGGATTACATCATACATAAGGCTAGCTTAACTAAACTAATAACCAATTAGCTTAGCCAAGTCCACGAGCCCGTTGACTATTCTATCACGATATCTAACACGCATTACAAAGTTCCTAAACGTGAATGACCATCACTTCTAATAAAACAATTAAGGCTAACAATCTCCCCCTAAGGGGTGGTCATTCAAAAGATGCTCCACTTGATTTGGTCTTTACTTTTCTCGAGCTTGAAATTTGTGCGTAGATATAGAATAGTCTTGATTCTTTGTTCCTTCATGCTTTATGATCTATTAAAGTGGTTGTCTGCCGTTGTCAACTTCGTTGGTTTGGTGTCTCCACGTCTTTCTCCTCCATGCTCACACTTCTATTTGTCTTTTGGTTACCAATGATGTGGTTCTCGAGTCTTTAAACTTTGTAGATTCTTTCACATTGACGAAGAATCATCTTTAACTTTGAGTAGCCTTTGATTTTGATGACAACTTTCATGTGTTGTTGGTATGAGCATGTGGAGAGTCTGCATGATCAATCCGCTCCGGAGCTTCCATAAGAAGAAAACATAAAACAGGTTAGTAATTAGCGGATTCCGGCACTTACAAGTTTGAATTTCGAGGGTGTTAACAGCATAGTGTGAAAAACACATCTCTAATTCTCACATAGGCCGTTCCTGAACTGGAGTCCCACAAGTGAGATAACGCGATGTACCGAAATACACCTACAGTTCAGATGAGTCGTTGAGGTACACCGAAGCATCACCCCACAACTGTAGACCGTTTGAGACACACTAAGCGTAATCCACGGGGAGTTACCGAAGTGACCTGCTGTCAGGGCTGCTTGATGTTGACCCTGGCAGGAGTTTCCATTCAATCACTGAAGATCACAGATGTGAAACTTCTCATAAATGTTCTGGCAGATTGCTAAGATCTGTGAAGGACTCGATAACGTACCACTGATGTTCTTATTGTTGAACATCAAGTGATGAAATGTCAAGTGTTCCTATGAGATCTTTTGGTGAATCTCGTGGCTCTATACTCAATAGTGCATATTGGTTTTCCTGAGCGGAGACTAGGGAGAGGGTCTCCTTCTTCAATACCAACTATCTCTAAGAGAAAGTCGATAGATTATGTAGGGTTCCCAGTGAGAATGAAACAAATTCCTTTTAAGAGGAATTGAGTGGCTAGAAGGTTTAGTGCAGTGCGTCACTGGGTCCATGACGTCTTAGTCTTTAATACCAGTGTCATATCAGTAGCAGATGAATTGAAACCGGTTTCTTCCCTAAGGTTGAATATGGAGGGCTATTTCTTTTCACCCTTTCTTTTACTTTTCTTTTTAATTCTTCAACCCCTTCTTTCTCCTTTCTCACATTACTCCTTTTTTCAATCATTCCTAAGGACTGCTAATACTAACTATTTGTGATGTCCTTGGGTAGATCCCTCCAGCTCTGGCGGATCATAGGACGAATTTCCTATCCTTAGTCACCTTATAACTCCATGACTGTCCCATGTTGCCATAAAACCATTTTTCTTGAAAATCTCTTAGAGTGTTTGGTGTTGAAAAGATGTTTGAAACACTCCAAGAGTTTCATATTTTCAGAAACACTCCCCCTTCACACGTGCTTATAAGTTTTGACAGAAATCTGCACATAGAGGGTAGAGTTCGCACTTTTTGAATTGATCGAATTTAAATGAACACGACAGATTAAAGACACGTTTACATCACTAGAGAACTAGCTTGAAATTATTACCCGTCTTGGTCAAGTCCATAGAAAGTTTCTCGAGATGGTACATTATTCCTCGTCAATTCATTGGTTTCATCTGAGTCGAGCTCATTTTGAGATTCAAACAACGATCATTAAACTTTTTGATCACATTTTAATCACGTCTCCTCCCTCTCAAAAATAGCATATTCGTGATATTTTTTATATCAACGGATTAAACAACATTTTAGAATCTTTTGGGGAGACAAACGGATTTGATTTAAGCATGAATTTGGAACATTTTAGTTTTATATTCCCCCTTTAATAAAGCATAATCAATTAAAGGGTTTTAGAGGGAGTTATCTTGAGCACAAAATATTTTGAAAGATTTTGAAAATCTTTTTGAACAATCTTGAAAAGGTGCTCAAGATGATGATGATTTCTCACCATTTTTAAATGTAGTGCACTGAAGCGTACACTTGATTTTTCTTTAAAAGCACGAGTTTTTATTTGAAAATAATCAAAAGTCATCATTTTGGTCCGGGTTTCGTACTGAAGTATACGAAAGCTATTATTGAATAAATTTTGAGAAACGACATGTTTTGGAAAAAATTTAAAGAACTCTCGCTCAAGCATCTGTACATACCCGTATCATTGTTGAATGACATTTCTAGAAACGTACAGAATATCGATTATGCGAGAGACATGTCGTGAGAAGAATATTTTTGGATTTTATATTTTCTATTGTTTTTTTATTTTTGAAAGTTTTATATTTTTATATTTTGCTTTTGTTGGTTTTTCAAATTTTGTATTTTGTTTTTCAAAAAATATTTACAGCGAAGCTTTTTGGAAAATCAATTTCAAGAAGATTCGAGAAGACGTTCTAACTCCTCAGGGGTTAGGCTTCGCATTCCAATTCGTCGAACTAAATAGTCAAACCATTCTTTTGGAAGGGCTTTAGTTAATAGATCGGCGAGTTGGTAATCAGTCTTCACGAAGAATAATTCAACAGTACCATTTTCGACGTACTCTTTGATGAAGTGGTAGCGGACACGGATATGCTTAGTCTTTGAGTGATGAACAGGATTCCATGATATGGCTATGGCACTTTTCGAGTCACAATACATAGGTATTTTATCGCAAGTAAAGCCATAATCTGTGAGTTGTGTTCTCATCCATAGAACTTGAGCACAACACGCAGATAGAGACACATACTCAGCTTCAGCGGTTGAAAGTGCAGTGCAATCTTGTTTCTTTGAAGACCAGCTTACTAACTTTTCACCCAAAAATTGTGCTCCTCCTGATGTACTTTTTGCTATAACATGATCACCTGCGTGGTCCGCATCTGAAAAGACAATTAGATCAAATCCGGATTCCTTCGGATACCAAAGTCCCATGTGAATGGATGTCTTCAGGTACCGAAAGATCCTTTTAACCTCTTTGAGGTGCAGTTCGGTAGGCTTTTCCTGAAACCGTGCTAATAAGCAAACAGCAAAATGAATATCTGGTCGACTAGCAGTAAGATACATGAGAGAACCAATCATGCTCCGATATTTCTTCGGATCAATAGGTTTCCCAAACAAATCGGCTCCAATTTTTGGTGAAGTTACCATTGGTGTTCCGACCGAGTCACAATTATCCATACCATGATTTTTCAAAATCTCAGTTGTATATTTTGCTTGATTGATAAAAATTCCACGAGGGGACTGATGTATTTGTAAACCAAGAAAGAATTTTAGTTCCCCCATCATGGACATTTCAAATTTGCTTTTCATGAGATTTTCAAAATGTTTTGAAAGATTCGGATTAGTGGACCCAAAGATGATGTCGTCCACATAAATCTGAACAATCAAAATGTCGTTTTTGCATTTTTGTGTAAACAAGGTAGGATCAACCGTTCCTTTGGTGAAATTGTTTTGGATAAGGAAAGAGGACAGTTCGTCATACCACGCTCTCGGAGCTTGCTTTAAACCATAGATTGCCTTTTTGAGTTTGTAGACGTAGGCTGGATGTTCCATGTCTATGAAGCCTTCTGGCTGACTCACGTACACTTCTTCTTTCAGAGTTCCATTCAAGAACGCGGTCTTAATGTTCATCTGATAAACCGTGATGTTTTTGTGAGCTGCATAGGCTAAGAATATCCTGACTGCTTCAAGTCTAGCTACCGGCGCGAATGACTCTTCAAAGTCTACCCCTTCCTCTTTTCTGTATCCTTTGGCCACAAGACGAGCTTTGTTGCAAATTACAGTCATTTCTTCATCCCGTTTGTTCTTCCATAACCATTTAAGATCAATGACGCGAACGTCAATGGGGAACCATTTCCTAAGAGTCATGAAGACGGTATTGGAGAAGTTCCTCCTGCATCGCTTCTATCCATGCGGGTTCTGCCATTGCCTCGCGAATGTTCTTTGGCTCTATATTGCTAATTGAGCAAAGGTAAATGCACAAGTCGCAATCGGTGGCAAGTTGACGTCTCGTCTGAATTGGCCTTGAAGGTTCACCAATAACTTGTTCAATTGGGTGGTCTTTTGTCCACTTCAGAGTAGAAGGATACCGTTGGTTAAACGTATGCGAGTTAGATGGTTCTCGTAAGCTTGAGGAAGATTCAGCTGATTCCGTAGCAAACGGGTTTTCAAATAAGTCTTCTTCTAACGTTGCATCGTTCTGGTGTTGGTTTTGCTCATCAACTGCTGGTAGAACGGGTGCAATAGCTGTAGTAGATGTAGATGATGTTGATGGAGTTGGTGCATTGTTTTCAACCGTTGTAGATGCATTTTCTGTTGGTGGTGAAGGATGATTTTGAGCGGGTGCAGCGGAATGATGGTTTGATGCATTTGTCGAAGTTCCACCATAGTATTCATCGAGCATTAACTCGAAGAAATTATCCCATTCTTGTTCTTTAGGATTGTCAAACGAAGTTGATTGAGCTCTTTGAGGTACGAGTCCTGAACTGATATGTCCAGAAGTCTGCTGGTTTAGTGCGGGTTCTAGAGCGAGTCTCTCAGAAGCCATGTGTGAAAGTTCATCAAATTTCACATTCATCGTCTCCATGATCCTCCTAGTTCTCCTGATATACACCTTGAATGCCCTCGAGTTATCTGAATATCCAATGAAGATTCCAATATCACCTTTTGCTTTTCAGTTTTCCAAGATCTTCTCTATCATTCGTAGGATAGCACAAAGCGCCAAACACGTGAAAGTAAGAGATATCAGGTTTTCTGTTGTTCACAAGCTCATATGGGGTTTTATTGAATCTTGGATGGATAAGGGATCGGTTCTGAGTGAAACAAGCAGTGGCAACAGCATCAGCCCATAGAAATAACGGTGCACTAGAATAAATTAGCATTGTGCGAGCAGCTTCCACAAGAGTACGATTTCTTCTTTCAACTACCCCATTCTGCTGTGGAGTTCTAACAACTGATGTCTGATGTGTAATTCCAACATCTTCAAAATAAGATCTTAACTCCTGATTTGTGAATTCAGTGCCGTTGTCTGTTCTTACAACCCTTACTGGAGTTAGAAGAAGTACTTGAATTCGTTTCAGAAAGGTGATGATGATGCCTGGTGTTTCATCTTTTGACCTCAGAAATCTAACCCATGTATATCTTGAATAATCATCGATGATAACAAGAATAAACTTTTTCCCATTAATGCTTTCTACTCTCATTGGGCCACATAAGTCCATGTGCAACATATGCAACTTTGCTTCCGAACTAGGTACGGATTTGGGTTTATATGATGCTCTTTTGCTTTTTCCTTGTTCGCATGATGGACATAAGTGATCCTTGGTGTATTTGAACTTTGGAAGTTCATTGACGATGTTGTCTTTGGCAAGATTGTTGATGGTGTCAAAATTGAGATGGGATAAGCGTCTGTGCCACAGCCAGGATTGTGTTCCAGGTGCTCGTGTCAAAAGACATATTGGTGATGAAGATGCCATTTGATTGATGTCGATAGCATACAAGTTTGTATCACGATTCCCTGTTAAGAGATCAGTGTCATCCGAGTTTCTAACGAAGCAAGCATTTTTCCTAAAAGCAACCTCTAAATCTGCATCACAGAACTGCCCGACTGAAAACAAATTGTATCCCAACCCTTCGACATAGTAAACCCGAGTGATTAAATAATTTCCAAAAGGTAGATCTCCATAACCCATGATAGCTGCTACATGATCATTTCCAAAACGTACGGTTCCCATGAATTTCCAGACGAAATTGATCAGCAGCTTCAGATTCCCGGTCATGTGCTTGGAGCAACCCGAGTCGACGATCCAAAGATAAATTTCGATAACCTGCCAGTAACAGAAAAAGAATAATGTGGAAACCGTTTTGATTTAGGTTCCTTTGGGTTAGAGGTAAAATCCTGATCACACTCAAAGAGGTTTTCTACAGGGAATTCTGGTTTATCACTCATTTTACCATTCTGGAGTGTGAAAGTTCTACCTGTTGGTTTCCAAATATCATACCTAAAGTATACACTTTGGTTCCTGTCAGTAGTGAAAAGCCTAAGTTTTGCAACTAGTCTTCCTACTCGTTTAGCGTAAGATCTTTTTGGGACGTTCTTCTTAACAGGCTTATCATTCACATTCTTAGAAACATAATCATCTTGAACATTAATTAAAGATTTCTTGCAAGTTAAACAAAGAGATTCAACACATTCATTAGACTTAGCAAGTTTCATAGGTTCAGTACATTCAGATGAAATGTCTTTCTTATTCAAAAGCTGTAAATTCCTAGGGTGTTCTTCTATTTTCTTCTCTTTATTCAAGCTACTACTCCTAGAGGCAGTCGAGACTCTATTGTTCCTTGTATTGCTCTTAGGCTTTTGTCTGCTGCTCCTATAGGTGCTTTCTAGTCCTGTAGAAGGTAAGGCACACGCATTAGGATTCACATTTTTATGAAAGGAGGTGGTTTCAGCTTTCCTAGTCTCTTAAGAGTGCTTTTCTAAACTTATGTCGCTTGTTCCATATGTTTTAGATGTGGAGGCAGACGCATTAGTGATACTCATCTTAAAAAGGCCAGGTGCTAAAACTTTTGGTTTCTCGATAACCGCTTTTCCTTTATTAACATTTTGATTAGGTAGGGCAGGTGGAGTGACTGGTTTTGATGAAAAATTTTTCTCATTGACTTTTGGAGGAGGCAAAGAAACAGACATTTTTGGTTTGGAACCCGGTTTGGGAACATTTGCTTTCTCCGCAGTCAATGGTTTTTTAATCACAGTATCCACTGCCTTTCCTTTTTTACTTTCCAGCTGAGCCCTCAAAAGATCATTTTTCGCTTTCATGTCATTGTAGGCACGCTCATATGACAGTTTGTCATATTTGCATTCCTCAGTTTTTCGATCAAGTTGTTAAAAATATGACACAATTTGTTTTTCAAGTTTTTCAAGAGCTTTTTCATATTTTGAAACAATTTCGGAGGTCTCAGACTGGAGTCTTTCATGATCTTCAACAGAATATGTTTGCAAAATGATGGACATAATATCAGTAGTCAGAACATCTTCGAAGAGAGAATCATTTAAATTTTCCAAAACTTTGATGTGTTCAACACTTTCATTAGCTTGCTTTACCAGGGACTTATGGTCCTTGACAAAGTCAGCTGTTTCTTTCAAAAATGCTTGTTCAAAATGAATTACCCTTGAGTTGATGTTATTCAGCTGAGGGGCAATTTGAGTTTCAAAAAACTTTTTCTGTTCATTATCAAAACTATTAAACCAGATGTTTGTTGTAATATTGGTTTTAGTTTTAACAGTCTCTTGAAGATCCGCAATTCTAGTTTTCACATTTTCTAAAATACTTCGCGCATCACTTGTGTTAAAAGGATTGTTTGAAGACATTTTTTCAATGTTCGAAAGATATTTGGAGACAACAACTGGTTTTGAAACTGATTTTGAAACATGTGTTGACACTTTGTTTGAAACACTTGGTTTGGTGGAAAACGTTGATTGAGAAACAAACGAAATGCCATTAATTTTGTTCCATTTGTTATAGTCAATTGGTTTGATTTCCGGATGTTTTTGTTTCATTCTTGATCTACTCTCCTCAGATAGTTCCAACGTTTCAAGAGAATCATGCACAATTATGGGTTCATGCAAAGGTTTTCCATTGTTTAACACATTCTAAGATTTCTGAGCTTTCTTGAGGAACGAAGAAGGGTTGTTACCAAGAGCCATTTTATGTGCAGTATGGAAAATCGGATTTACTTGATTAGAAATCATCTTGTTTGTTTTAGCGGAATGACCCGTTGTAAGAAGAAAATTGTCCAAAGATTTTATCTTTTCAATCTTATCAAGAATTTCATCAAGAAGAGAATCTTCTCGTTTTGAAAAATCAGCAATCAACTGTTTCTTCTCTTTTTCAAGATCAGAAAATAGTGCTTTTTGTTTAGAAAGTTGGTCATTTAGATCAGAAATTTCCTTGTTTAAAGATTTTATTTTCAAGTTCAAATTCACATCAAATGTGTCATACTTGAGTTGCAATTGTTTTTCTCTTAAAACAGAATCTCGATAACAAATTTCTAATTCTGATACTTTGTTTGTATGAAATTCAAAGGCTCTGGCATTCTCTTTGTAACTCTCAAGCTCAGCGGTCAATTTAGCATTCGCGGCCTTAACCTCGCGATTGACCTTACTAACTTTCTCAATTTCAATGCCACAATTATTGATTAATGATTCAAAGTAAGCACGTGTTTCCTCATCAGTCTCAGTATTTTGTGAAATACAGCCTCCACTAGGATCCACATATGGGGTTTCAGAGTTAGTATTGCTACAACTCGGATTGTCCAGGTATGTATCATAAGTAGGTGCTGGCGTCACAGAATGCTGTTCGTCATGAGTAAACACATCAAATATGACATTGTTATAGCATGGATCAATGATTGGTACCTCAGATACTGCGTTGGCGTCATAGACAGGAGGTGCGTCAGAGTCAGTGTCGTACTTAGTCTCCTGAAGATTTGCCATGAAGATGCAGTTCGCATTGATTTCCTCGAGGTCTTCCAAATCATCCACAATAGCGAAAAAGTCATTTTCCTCAGCACTTAACTGCATCCTTGCTTCTTGCTTCTGTGCTAACAGCATAGCTTTCCGAAGAAACTCAGCATTCTTCTTGTGTGGCTTAGTGGGACAGTTTCGTGCCATGTGACCCATTCCTTGACAGTTATAACACTTAACCTGATTACCCTGATTCACATTTCCATAATTCCCAACGACTGGAGCTGCAACATTCCCATTCTGATTACCCACTGCTCTATTCCCAACATTCTGACCCAACTGATTACCTTGATTCTGAACCGCCTGATTACCCATGCGAAATCCAGTAGCATATCCCTGCTGATTCCCAATAACTCCAACCATTTGTCCTTGATGACCCATATTCACACCCGGTTGTGCAACTTGCATGTTGCGAGTGTTTGATGAAATCCTTTGGTTGTTGTTAGTTGGTGTGGAATCGCGACTGCTGAATGCTTTACCCAATAAAGAAAATACTTGTCACAAAGCTTCTTCTTGTTCAGTTTCAGGATCAGTGATTCCTTGTTCCTGGTATTGTGGATACTGTTGTTGAATGACTTGTTGTTCTGGTGGATAGAATTGTTGTTGTGGTTGTGGAATGTATTGCTGCAAGTTGTTGTTGGAAGATGATGAAGCTTGTTGTTGTGTATTCACTGAAGGTTGAGTCTTTGCAATAAGTGCCAATGGATCATGATTCTTTGCCAATCTTTCTTTCCTGACTTCATTCACTTCAGCTTGGTTTTGTTTCAGAAAATCATTTGGTTGATCAAAGTTCACCTGATGTAAGTCTTTTGTTTGGTTGACAATAGTGACATATCGTCCCCATTCTTCTGGAAGATTGTTCAGGAACTTGATGTTTTGAACGATAGTTCTGGGTGCCAACTTGTTTCTGATAAGCTCATTCATCAAAGTGCAAAACCTTCCATAGTAGAATTCAATGGATTCTCCTGGAGTTGAAGTGAACTTTTTCCATTCAGTTAGCAGCTTGTTCTCCATGTCTTGTTGACCAATTTCTGTTCCATGACAAAGTCGTCTAACACGTTCCCACATATCAAAAGCAGTTTCACAACTGTCTACAGCAGCAAAGATGTCTATTGGTAAACCCAGTTGGACAATATGAATTGCCATGTCATCTGCATCGACTTGCTTCTGATCCTCTTCAGTGTATTCTGATTCATTATGAAGACGAGAGGATGGTGGGATGGGAGGTGTTGCATCAGCATTTCCAGAGACATGGACTTGTCGAGCCTTGAAGGGTCCATTCTGAATGGATTGAATCATGAGTTTCCCATTAGGTTTGGTCTTTATGTAACGAAGCATACGACTTGTCCATTGAAGATAACCACCTTTTGCCAACATAGAAGGACGGTTTTCGGCACCGGCTGCATGAATGTCTTGTTGAGTTGCCATTGATAAAGGTATGATCTGATAAAGTTGATGTTGGATCGATTCAACGATAAAGGAGTTGTGGTTGATGAAGATTAAGCTCGGTTGTTGTTTTTCTGAAAGTCATACTCGTAACCTTGGTTCTTAGGCGTAAAAAAAATTTCTCCCAAAATTTGAAATTCACTATAAAAATCAATTCTAAGGTCGTATGAAAAATTTGAGTTATGACAATTTTGACGCCAAATTTGACCCGAAAAATTTGAATTTAGGCCCAAAAATTTGAATTTTTGACCAAAATTTTCACAGTTAAACCAAAATTTGAATCTCACGTAAAAATTGAACGTTTAGTCTCCTCTAAAAATTAAATTTTACTCAAATTTTCCCGCCAAAAAACTTTTTTTCTTTTTTTTTTCTTTTTTTTTTTTTTAATTAAACTTAGGCGTAGACCGAAGAAGTTACGAGTAGGATGGCTTAGGCAAAGGATTCCTTAGGCGTAGGAAATGCTTATGCGTAAGTTTAAAGTTAGGCGTAGAAAAACTTATGCGTAAGATTTAGTTATGCGTAAGACAAGCTTAGGCGTAATAAAATACTTAAGCGTAAAGTGTTCTACGCGTAAGTCTAAGCTTATGCGTAAGATTAGGGTTTTACCCAAAAATCCTTTACACTATCACAGTGTAAAAGATATCCAAAAGTCGAAGTGTTCCACAAACTTATCCAAGTGAGGGAAGCACTGAGTAATCGTTATAGCTCGAAGAATCTGCACCAAAAGCTTATGCGTAGAAAGTTATGCGTAGACAGAGGACGTTGACTTTTCTTACGCGTAGAACTAGGGTTTTGACCTACGCGTAAAAAATTTCCAGTGATTCAAACGATTTCTCTTGCACAGTTAACCTTAAAAACACTCGAATAACACAAAAATGTTGACTTTTTTCACCCAAAGTGCTTAGAAAGCTTATGCGTAGAAATGACCAATGAACCAAATACGAGCTTAAAAATGAAGAAAAACACGTAAAGCTTCGAACTTTTTGCAAAAAACTGAAACTTTAGCACCAAATAAACCTTAAACCACAAGAATCTTGAATTTTTAAGTGCAAAAATTAAAGCTTTAAGCGTGAAAACTTTGATAACGAAGCTACGCGTAACACTACAAAAAAAACTTCAACCAAAACACTCCTAAACCATTGTTAGGCGATTGATACCAATTGTAGGACCTTACTTTTATCAACCTTATCACAAACCCAACACGTTACCACTATTACTCGTAGAAACACGTTAACCACAAACACAAACTATGCGTGAAGATGAAAGAAATAAAGATGAGAAAGATGGTGACTTGATGTTAAAACCGTGTATATGTGTAGAGAAAAGATGAACACAATAAGTTGTATATTCCAAAGTAAACACACACACACACACACTCAAGCACACCCCTCAAATGAGAATTTGAGGGGTATTTATACTCTAAATACAAGATGTCCTAAAGGGCTTTCTATGGGCTCGTTTGGGCTTGGGTTGGATTACATCATACATAAGGCTAGCTTAACTAAACTAATAACCAATTAGCTTAGCCCAAGTCCACGAGCCCGTTGACTATTCTATCACGATATCTAACACACGTTACAAAGTTCCTAAACGTGAATGACCATCACTTCTAATAAAACAATTAAGGCTAATAGATTAATTACGAAAATGCCACCGCGTTTTTTTAACGTAGATCAGATGGACGCTTGATCGTGCGGCTGACATTCATCCGTACTTAAAATTTGTAACGCACCCGATCCCTTCCCTATATATATATATATATATATATATATATATATATATATATATAGGGAAGGGATCAAGTAAGAAGAATAATTAAAATAAGAATGGTAAGAAGTAATTCTAACCACACATTTCAAATTAGGAGGGAAAATTTGAAGGAAGATGCATCCACTTTTGTAGGTGCATCTAAAATGTGTGGTTGTGGTTACTTCTTATCCTTCTCATTTTAATTATTCTTCCTATTTGATCCTAACTATATATATATATATATATATATATATATATATATATACTAGTTTCAAAACCCGTCCGACGGACGGGTATGAAAAGTTAAATGAAATGGTTAAGATCTATAATTGATGTTACCATAATCCATTAAACGACTAAAAGCAGGTAAGTACTTTAATTTGTGGTTTTTATTATTAGGATTTAGTAGAACAAATATATAGTTAAAAGCTATTAAAAGTTAAATTAAACGGTTAAGAAATATAATTTATGTTACCATAATCCATAAAACGGCTAAAAGTAGGTAACTACTTTCTAACATTTTGTTCTAAACAATATTAATCATTAACTTCTTTTACATTTGATAATATTATTAACATTTATTATTATTATTATTATTATTATTATTATTATTATTATTATTATTATTATTATTATTATTATTATTATTATTATTATTATTATTACTATTATTATTATTTTTTTTTGTTAATTATGTTTATTTAGTTATTATATATATAGGTGCTTCCAGCTGTTATTTTACCAAATTTAGATGATGTTAACGAATTTGAATTATCTGTGAATGGATTTATAGTTTTGTTTGATGTTTGTTGTGATGAGAATATGTATGTATTGTTGGGTTACAAGTGGAGTTTTTTTGTTGATACTCTTTGTTTGTTAAGTGGTAATGTTAGTGTCTTTACCAAGAATAGGGGAAAAAAGTTGTGATTATATGGTTTTGATAATGATGACATAATCCTTAGAGAGGTAGTAGTCAAAAGGGCGGCTTCTTTAAAGATGCTCCAACTACCATTTGATATCATTAATTTCTTAGTTAGAGCAGTGTTAGTGTTTTTGTTCAGAGTTATTAAATTTTATTGTTTAAATTTGATATCATTAATTTCTTAGTTTATATTATAATTATATTTTTTGTGTGTTACGTGTTTTAATTATTTTCTTGATGACGTAGTTAGTATTTATATAAGGTTTTATTTTCAATAAGTTTTTAAACGAAATTTTATAAACCAAGATACACGATTAAGATTGCTCGAGTATGTGTTTTTAGAATTCTCGTAATGTTACCATGTTTTTTTAATAAATTTTTTAAATCCTAGTTGTGGTGAGTTATTAAAGCAAAACCCTTAATGGGGTTTCTGGTTAAACACGCGACATTTAGTGGGGAAATATGTATTTCAAACAAACTAAATCTTTCTTGAAATAATTAAATCATTTAAAAAAAAACATAAATTATAATAAATAAAGTTTTTTCCTTATTTGCTAAATTGTTTGGGAATTTTTTTTGAATAACACATGGCATATATAAAAACACACCTCACAGTATATGTCTCTTACATCATACACAAAAGGTAAAATAGATCTCAAATCTAATCTTGGTTCATAGTTTGACTTCTACGATTACCCGCCTTCTTTCGCTATAGTAAAATATGTCAACAGTAACTATAAGTATATATATAAATACACTAAATACAAGTTCTTTTTAATCAATAATAATAAGGAAAATGCAAACACTTACAATTTTTGAAGGAAAATCAGAAAGCACATTGTTTCTTCAAAACAAAATCACTTGGTGCTGCTGGATGGTGTTTTGAAAGCGTTTATAAACTTTAGTTAATAGAAATCATATACTTGTAAAATGGGTCAACCCAGATTAAGTTTTATCTCTCACGGGTCAAATGGGTTAAACAGGTCGGAAGTCGTCTAATGTGTATTTTGAAACTATAAAAGGTCATCAATCACTATAACACAAAAAAATGTACTCTATAAATCAAATACCATTTAACGATAATCTAATAATCTATTCCAGAATAACATTTATAATCACATAATCTATAAAATAAATGACAAATCGAAAAAAAAATAATAAAAAAAATAAAAAAAAAGGTTTCAGGCCACCCCAACCCATCCTATTCCAACCACTAACAAAAAGTACTCATTCCCGCCCGACCACTTGTTATTATACCTAGCAACAGTGATATAGAGCAAAATAGAATGAAATAATACATATATGAAGTTGTAACTAATTACCTATTGTCTAACTGAAGATATTTTATCAAGGTAAGCTTCGTATTAGCAAAGAGAACGACTGACAATAAGATCACCACCCAGTCCTTAACAGCTCCAGCCACTCGAATTGTCAGCACACTTGTATGTTAAATTACAAAGAAAGCCGAAATATTTAAAGAAAAAAGTACAGAGCGAGTTAAGTATTAGCAATAGAGGATGAAAGTTCCACGTTCCTTGTGCATCCATCTTTGGCTTCACCAAAAAGATCCATGGAATTAGCAAACAAAGAGGGGTGCACAGCCAATCAAGATTCTGTTCACATGCACACAAATGTATAAACAGAATGGTCGTAGGAAAGGGAAAAGAATAACTTTTAAGAGGCGGCAAATCATTCACTCACAACGTGGTTCGTTGAAAATGTGTACGTCAGGTTGAACCACTAATATTTTAATCGTCCCCGTAGTTTGGTGAAAATAACGGAGATCATCTGTCATCTATACTATTTACATGATGTGCATTTTTGCTTTCACTTTTGGTCCCTCACCCGTGCCCTTTTGGGAACACAAGCAGAATTAATTGCATACTTGGGGGACCAAAAGTGAGCGAAAACAGTGCAATTAGGCGTAATCCAAATAGTATCCAGGGCAGACGATTTCCATTATTTTTTACCGAACAACAGGGATGATCTATGAAATTTACTCTTTTATTCATGACTGATAACTAATGCAGTTAATCATGATCCAAATATTTGAATAAAAAATTTTAAAAGGTTATATAGAGACTTTGGCTGATTTCAAAACTCGTTTGACTCCTACTCCAATTCTAGCTTATTTAATCTGTTTGAAATAAAACACTGCCCGAATCTATCCATTCATAATTAAATGGAGTGAAATTGCCACGTCTTATTTCTAGCTGTATAGTTAAGAGGACATTCCTGCAAGGGCCAACGTAATACATCATGGATACCGGGTTTAACTTCAGACCCTTTTTCTTAACGAATATTTTCATAAAAATAAGTCATTAGGCTTCTCCAACAACACCTCGCATCTGGTAAATAAACAGTTTTTGTTAAATATTATAGTAAAATGATTTTTTTTTAATTTTATAATAATTTTTAACAAAATTATTTTTTTTTAAGTTTTTTTTAATTGTTATAAGTGTTATAGCAAAAAAGTTTAATAAAATTAATTTTTTAAATAAACAGTTTTTAAGTGTTATGGTAAAATGATTTTTTTTTTAATTTTATAATATTTTTTTAACAAAATTTATTTTTTTTAAAAAGTTTTTTTTAATTTATTATAATAAAATTAAAATATTTTTGTAAAAATAAAATTAGAGATTTTTTTTAAAGAGTAAATTACATATATCGTCCCAGTGGTTTGTATTTTGAGAGGAAAACCGGATTTTTGCAAGGTTAACCCTCCGTTAGTCCATCATGCCAAGTTACTAAGACACTATAAACATATTATTTGATTATAAACAAACACTATAAACTGTTTTTATACTAATTTAAAACACACTAATTAAACAATCATGTTCAGAACACAATACCAAACACCCCATATTAACCAAAAGCTTATCGTTACCTTAGCTGTAATGGCGAGAACCTTTCCCCATTCATTGTCGTACCACGCAATCACCTTCACCATATCATCTTCCATAACCATGGTAAGTGATGAGTCTATAGTTGATGACACCTCGCTGCATCTGAAGTCAATAGACACAAGAGGTTCATCACACACAGACAGAATACCATTTAGCTCATTGTCTGCAGCTTCTCTGAAGGTGGCATTCACTTCCTTTGCAAAAGTCTTCTTGGAAACCTGAACCACAAGGTCCACTACAGAGACATTAGGTATGGGTACACGTAGATCGATCTCGTTGAGCTTTCCTTTCAGTGATGGTAATACAAGTGCCACGGCCTTTGTTTCACCAATTGAGGTTGGGACGATGTTTAGTGCTGCTGCTCTTGCAGGTCTAAGGTCATGGTGACTTGCGTCTAGCAGCCTCTGGTCTCCGGTGTAGGAGTGAGTAGTCGTCATTGTCCCCTGTTGGTTCAGGTTCGGGTTCAGGTTCAACGGCCTTCACCTCGTTTGAGTCCTCTTTAATAGCATTAGATAGAGCCTCTGGATGTACAAACATGAGAATACTTATATTAGACCTACTACAAAAAAATGCATATACTTGAGTTGCAACTTCAAATTGCAATAACAAATCATTCTCTCAGAAAGCACATTCAATAATAACATTATAATCAGTAAGTTCATTATAATCAGTTTGGCGCATTTATCTCGACTACCAAGACCACATTAAGTTCAATAACACTAACATTTAATGAAATGGCCTCTCACCTTAACCTCAGTGGTGCTACTAAGAATGAGTTAAATGGTCCTTGTGCATCAAATAAGGAGCATAGTCAGAGCACACAAACTGATCCAGTTTCTTTACATCTTCAGTTGTCATCTCTATACAAGTCGGATGGAACCTACAGCATAATGGAGATTTATCAAGGACTCACACATAAAATAAGCTATAACTCAGGATGTGATGGTAATTTTCCCATCCCAACAACAGTTTCATACAGGGGGTTAATTGATCATCATGTGATTGACTATCTAGTAAAGATAATTGAGTTTTTTAGCACAGTGAAAATGTTTAATCAATGCGTATTTTGCTTGTGTATATCTCTCTTACAACTTGGTTTCCATTTTTTTCATGTGTTTTAGGCAGTTCAAAGAAAAATCAGTTTGTAATTAGTGTGTTTGGTATAAAGTATAAACCCTAGCTTCTGAAAGAATGAAATTAAGGAAGGAGATGGAGGATAACATAGAAGATACAACGGATCGGATTTCACGGCTTCCCGAGTTTATCATTCATCACATCATGTCATTTTTGGACTCTCCAAAAGAGCGTGTTCGGATGAGTGTCTTGTCTAAGAATTGGTTTGTCATTACGGCTTCTTTCCCAATTTTGGATTTCAATATCCGAAAATTAGAGCAAGTCATGAAGTTATACTGCGTCCCTTTTGACCCAAGCAAAAATGGAAATGTAAGAGACAAGTTTTTCAAGTATGTTGAGTATACCACTTCCCTATTTTGCCAACAAAATGTCAGTGCACACACGTTTAACCTCGTTACTGAGCTATGTTACTCTACAGAAGTGGAATTATGCCTTGGGTTAATTTTTAAGAAAGATGTAAAGGTGTTGAAAATTAATACTTATTTTAGGCCAATTATGTGGACGCGCCCTGCTGCGATGCCAAAGTACCATTTGCCTAACCATCTCTTATATGCTTCTTCATTAACAACTTTGGACTTACGTAATTGTGAGTTGCCTTCGTCCTTGATGGTTGGTCAAGTGAGGTTCAACCCTTTGAAGTTATACCTTGAATGTCTCCATTTAGATGATGAAGCAATCAAGTATCTCACCACTAATTGCCCTCAACTTGAGGAATTAAATGTTTGTAGCCGCTTTGGTTGCAAAAGAATTTGTGTTTATGGGCATCAAAATCTTCAAAAAGTTGGGATTGACTGTTTAGTTGAGATTATAGATATTGAAGCTCCAAATCTACATGATATCTGTGTTATAAATAGCAGAAGCAGTGAGGCACCTAATATAAACTTGGCTTCATGCAAAAACCTAAAAGAATTGACTTACTATGCCTTTTCCCCCTCGAAGTCGGAAGTTTTTTCTGGCTTTTTGTCCAATATCCCCTTTATAGAAGATTTGACTTTGAGCCTTCCCGATAATTGCAAATACCTGAGGTTGTCGAGTTCTTCCTTGAGGACACTTGCACTACTAACGGAGTCTAATTTGGAAGAAATTGATATTACTACCCCCAACTTGCTTTTGTTTGAGTACTATATCCATTCAAATCTTCCAACGCTTGTGATAAGGGATTCACTGCAGCTGAAAGCACGACTTGAATGTTACCCTGAAGATGATGTTCATAGTCTATGGTTCCAGAAGCTGAGGCAATTATTGGACACGAAAACTGGTTTCAAAGTTTTAAAGCTGCAAATTTGTACGGTATTGTATTCACCTCAGCCTATCTATATAAAAATTCGTTTGTATTTTCACTTATTCCCTAGCAATGATATAGAATAATTCTAACTCTAAATTTGATCTACCAATTCTTTTTACAGGATTTCTTAGACGTTGAGGAACTAAAGATGATTCAGTCTCGACCTAATGAACTCGAGCATATTGACCTAGAACTAAGAAACATAAGAGGATTATCTGTTTATGAAGCTGTTGTGGATGCTGTACTTTGGTGTTGCTATCCTCGATCTCTAAATATAACTTCGTTGTTTCAGACCATTAATTCTGAAGAACGGCACCAAGTAGAGAAACATGTTCAGCAGTAATTTGCATGCACAACTAAGAACTTTATATATAGAAAGAACAAAATAATTTGTTTCTTTGTATTTAAGAATTGAATAGGGCGTTAAAAATGGTTCTAGAATATTCCAAACAGAACAACCTTTACAAATACCTGAGGCGTAATTGACGTCACCATTAAGAAAATGAATTTGTTTTTCTGTACACGCAAATTGTTACAAGAGTTAGTATGCTTATTAGTTGAATATATAGGGGTTCAATAGTAGTGTTTAGTTTGACTATTTAGCAAAATGCGATAATCATAAGTATTTGGAAATTACTATAACATTTTACTGCACCTTTAGCCATATCCAAGCTGTTTCACGGGCTTCCAAGCTTATTGGTACAGTTACATAAATTATGTCTTGTTTCTGCATATGTGAGGATAGACATTAAATGGAGAGATGAAATAACATTTAAATATCAAAATAAGAGCAATACCTCATCTGAGAACATGAGGTTCAGAACCTCTTTCATTATATGTGGGTCCGGAGAAGATGCTATACAAGCTGAGGAAGACCAAGTAAGCCAGATCAGCAGAAAAACTCAAGTATTAATAAGCCTAAATACAATTGAAAATGGTCATATTTTATCTGTGATTTCTACCCATTCAATATTTTGTTTCTAATGGGACATGCACAAAAATTGTTGGCTCCTGTTACCAGCCCGACCGACCTGCCTATCTTCCCATTAGTAAATGCTTACACAAAATTCTTGATCTCTATTGAACTGCATCAGTTTTTCTATATAGCATTAGTAGGGAATCGACTTCACTTCTATCAAGAAAACTTGCCTCACCCGTAAGAGCAATGATCAAAATATCAGAGTTTGAAGCCAAACCGAAGAAGATAAATTATTAGCTTTATTATTAGCCTCTTCCCGACATCTCACCTCAACCTCAATTCCAGCTTAGCATCTGCTAAATCTTTTTCAGCTTTTGAGATTTTCGCTTGCCGTGATTGTTCTTGCTTCTCCAATTCCTCCATGTCCTTATATTTCCCACTTTGGCACCATAAATATTATAAAACCATTATAAGAAAGATAAAGTTTTGATATAAACTATTTCTTCAAAACATGTAAACAAAAACAACAGAAACACTGTACCAGCTGGTTTTCTCTATCCAACATTTGCTTCCGTGATGTGTCAATATTATCTAAAAGGTCTCTCAACTTATTGCATTTGATATCATGATCCTTTTTTTCACGCTTTTGCTTACTACAGAAAAAATGTTACTGTACATTACAATTAGATGCATATTACATTACATGGACTAACTTATCAAAATATATAAATTGAAAAGTAAACATACTCAATAGGTTCTTTAGTATCATTCAACATCTTCCCTGCTTCCTCCATTTTTTTCTTTGCTTCTATCTCTTGATCTTTAGCCTCGAGATACTCAGCCTTCTTCATATCATATTTTAATCATGGCAATTTCTTCTTCATACATTCTGCCTGTGATATCATAAAAATAATATTTAATTTCCAATTTTATCAAATAATAAAAAGATATAGTTTCCAATCAAACCTTTGATAGAAGTTCATCTCGTTGGCGAACACGCTCCACATCTCTTTCTTGTTCAGCATTAAGTGCCTTTAACTGACTTAGGGCCTGTTTGTTTAGTTTTTTTATTAAGTCTTGTAAAATTAAAGTGTCTGTCTGGATATACGTTGTCTGTTTGTAGATAACTAAATGGTTGTTTGTTTTATGTGCTGAATAAAGTGTCTTAATCAGAGAAAATTACCGGTATACCCTTTTATATGAAATATGTGGGATTATAGGTTAAGAATAAGAGGGTAAATATGTAAAAGCATAATAAAGGGAATGGACTTAATTTGGAGACCCTCCACCCCATGGCTTTTTCTATGAAGTCATCTTTTTATTTTAAGCCCCAAACAAACACTCATGTAATGACTTAATACATTTACATATTTATCTATTAAGACTCTTTAAGTCCTTATCAAACACCACCTTAGTGTTTCTCTATTCTTCTCGACTGCCTGAAAAAAGATTAAAATAAAATAAAATAATAAAGTAGTATATGTAAATACCTCTTTTTGAAATGTGCATATTCAGTTAAAGAGTGCTATAATGCGCTTAACACGCTTGCTTGTTCAGATCTATGCAAATTCAACACTTGTATCAATAAGAGCACGATGCATAACGGGAAGTTGGGGATCACCTACAGCCTTCTCGGTTTCTTCTAAAAGTCTCACTGGAGATAGTTTAGCAAACTCGCACACGCGATCTTTATACCTGAAAAATCGTCTTCCTTCATTAACACCTTTTCATCAAGTTTGCCATCGTCACTACGTACCTTGTTCACATGTTCCAGTAACTTCTCTTTAGATATAACAGGAAGACAAGTTGAAACTTTGGGACTAATTGCATGTCCCTCCAATGACGAATCAAGATGATTTCGTGGCGGTGATGAGGCCCTGAATAAAAATTGCCTCTTCTTTATTGGAATATGTTCCGCCTTCTCGCTGAAGTGACACTCTAAAACCGAGACACCCAGCTGAGTCGATTGAGATTCGAACCTTATACCATAGTAGTTCGTACTGTAATTGTAAATTAAAGCTGCACCTGAAATCTCTTTAGCAAATTCGATTGCATCTTTTCTTATGGCCTCAAAAAATGGATTGGTGAAATAGAGATGGTGAGATCTGGGGTCAATAGAAGATCATATCATGTCACATGCAGTCGTCAATGCTTCTTTAGGATGATCAAAATCAGCAACTCTCCTTCTAACGAATGGCCATGCTGCAACAGACCCAACTGAGCGATTACACAAACAATATTAAAACATTTTTCTTTTCTATTTTTGTTAGACTATCATGGTAAATACATGCTTAGCTCTTGGAGAAAATATGGGTGATATACTGATATCATTTCCTTCAAGTAAGAAATTAGCTTATAACTATTTAATCTCTCGACATGCTTGATGCAACATAAAGCTCTATAACATGTAATTCTTAATAAATAAAAGACATAATTTCTAAAAGATATATATACCTGTCCATGCATCCTTCACACTTCACCATGAATTTATCGGATTATCGGGCATCTTACACTTGCAGTATCTTCATCTATCAGAAAATTAAAACCACAATTAATTTTTACTCTGTAGTTCAGAATATAGCAATTCCACAAAAAATCAAAAGTGTACTTACACAGCGACACGATCAGGCGTGAACGTACCAGTAGCAGTCTTGTATTCAAACCGACAAAAATAGTCCTCAGTAGCCATAATCACCAGCTTCTTATAATTCCTAAAAGAATGCACAATACACTTCCCTTCAATCGTACCTGCACTCTGCCAATCATAATGATCCGAAAAAAATAGCTCCTTTGCACCATGAAACGTACACCTCCCTCCCAACGATTCCTCCGGCTTGTAATACCTCCTAACCTTAACCTTCACATTACTCCTATGATCAGCCTCTAGCTTCTCCACGCTAGCAATATACGGAAGCTTGTCCAAACCAACCAGCCTCATTAATACACAATCACCGGCTGTAAGAAGTAAAAAAAAGAGTCTAAAACACCTTTCTATAAACAGAATATAGTATTTTTTTTTTTTAAGTAACACAAAGAATAAGTCCAAAGAACAACTAATAGAAAGTATGTACCATCTGGTACATAAAAAAACGTTAGTACGCTGCAAAACATATATATAAAAACTTTAAAAAAATCATCTTTACTACAGAGTACTATATATAAGATAAGATCTTTTGCAATCCCACTATACAACGTGATCAAGAAAGAAAAGTTAGAGCATGATGGGAAGCATGGTTATGCTAAGGCCACGGGCCACTTGGAACATGCGTTGATGAAGTTCATTCCAGATGCACCATCTGCAACATAATGTTTCATTACGACTCCTAGCGAAACTCCCCTACATTTGAACAAAGCTACCTGCTAAAATTCGTATATCATTTGAACAAAGTTACCTACTCGGTACTACTCTGGATAGTGAATTCATTGCCAGTGACAATCTATGATGGTGAAACAAAATAGCTTTTGTTATGTCAGATTTTCATGTATTTGGTTTTACATAAAAATATAGCAGGGTTTAATGTATTATTGACAACTACAACAGAAGGAAGCATTAATTTGGACATAAAAACCATGGTACATATAATTGTATTGTTCGATCATGATTAGTAACACGGATGTGCACCCCTTTTTCCGCCAACTGTAACAATTCATGTTAACAATAATAATAACAAATACTTACAGGGCGCTGCTGCTAATAAGGCGAATCAACAGGAAATCCAGAATCAAGAAGAAGCTCAGTCCAAGAAGCAATAGCTGTCTCATCTTCTTTCAACTATACAGGTAAGAATATCAATTGGTGTGTCATCAACATGTTTAATACTGTATAAAAACATTAAGTGAGTTTTCAAGCTATATCCTTGAGCAGAACATAAAACTTACTCGACTCAAGAGAAGTGAATGCCATAGAATACCTTATGTTACTTTCTTCTACAAAGTATATACTAAAAAGATTACATGACACTTATTATATGCACATCAGGCGCCTGGATAACAGCCTGCACATCAAATCAGAGAACAAGAAAAAAAAAATACCGTATATGTGATAATGAGATGAATGAGTGATATTAGGGTTTTGGGGGAAAAAATACTCCGTGTAATGATTGGACTAGGCTTTATTTTAAGGGTTATTTAATTACATACCTTTATCAATAATAAGCTGCAAACTAATTCCCAACAATTGTGTTGGTGCAATGGTAAACATATATGGCAGTGTTACTCATAGACCCAAGTTCGAACCTAGCTTCATCATTTTTTGAGATAATTAAAGCCGAATTTTGTCACATAAATGCCACATGTATTTAATGATGACATGGAAATATGGCTTGGCATTATGGGATGCCAAGTGGCATTTTATGTGGCATGTCTCCTCTTATATATATATAATATATACTAGTTTTCGAAGCCCGCCCAATGGGCGGGCATTACTTGTAATTATTTGTTTGTTGTTTTTTGTTAACTGAAATACATTTTTTAGAATTGTCAAACAATATTATAAAACAATTGTTTCTTTGGTTTTTAGTTGTTGGTTTTAATTTTTTTTTTTTTTTTTTTTTTTAGAATTATAAATAATTGTATGGTTTGCGTGGATGTAAATTATAAAAACATACAAACTATAAGTAACTAAGTTTAGTGTAATACATGTAAAAGATAATGAAACAATTAAATAATATAAGTATACCGGCTTTTGTAGAAACAAACCAATCTGGGACAATGTTTGGCCTTAACTTTTATTAATCGTCATAGCGAAATAAAAAAAATTGATGATCATTTTATTTATATACAAAATAAAATTTCTTTGTACACGATATTTGTTGCGAAGTTTGTGTATTAATCGTCTTTGTCGCAACAAAAAATCTTAAAACCTTTTTTCGTCTTAACTCTTGAAAGACCAACATGAAGTTGTCCGGTCTTTGTACCCAATTTGTGATAATGTTTGAGAGCCAAATATATACAGAGTTTTTCTATAGACATGAAGTAAATTTTGAGTACAAATAACATCTATGTTGTAGTAGTATTTTTTTGTTGAAAATTTCAAACACTTGGTGAACCAATTCAATATTCATCGATAATCAATATGTTACAAACTATTATTAGAACCTTTTTTTTGCCAAAAAGAGCTCAAATTTTGTTACTTTATATCTTTTTAGTGTTGGGAGGAAGAGGTACACCAAAACCATTGACTCTCGGGAAGGTGTGTCATCAATGGGTGCAGTAGTAGCTACCATGTTTTCAAGTTCGGCTTCATCTGAAGGAGCCATGACCACCATGTGTTAACAGGCATACCATGTAAGTGATGTCAAATGCTACACAATATGTAGGTCCATCTGATTCAGCCAAACCAACTCTATCCATGACGAACCAAACACATAGCTTTTGTAGATCAACATCATGCACCACCTCAATGTAATGAACTATACTTGTCAGTTATCAGGTATCAATTGTAAGATTTCAATAAAATTGGAAAGCAAGTACTAACCATCCTATCTCTCACCTAATTATGGAAATTTGTAACAAAACAATATGAGTCATTAAGATTTCCAAAAACTCAAAAAGTTAGTTTGTTTTATTTATGAGAACAAAAATGACAGCGTTTGTGCAGATAGCCAAGAACATGATCATGAGTTGAATCTGAGTTAACAGAGGACGAAAGAGAAAGGAATAGCTTAATGTAGGGTGCCAAATATTTATCCAGAACGTCGCTAAGAGTGAATATAGTACAATGAAGAAATTAACCATATATGCAGTTAAGCTAAAAATTTTGGTCAGTGCAGTACCAATACCTCCACATCACAAAAATAGAAATTGATGGAAGTATATTCCTATTAATTAAGTCAAATTTGCCAAATGTAAAATAATGAACAAACAAACAAACAAACTCTGAAGTCTGCACCTTTGTAAAAGAAAAACAATAGCACTTCCTTGTCGATCGAGCCTAGCGGTCCGACCAACTCTATGAATAAAAACATTGGGATCCTGAGGTGGGTCATATTGCAAGCAACATATTTTAATATTAGTACATAGGATACCACCAAAATTCAAAATTAATATTTTGCTAGTATCCTACCTACACTATGCAATCTACGCCTGGGATGTCAAGTCCACGTGCTGCCAAATCAGTGCACATAAGGATACCGTCCGAAAGAGACGTAAATGTTGCTATCGCTTTTTCTCTTGCTGACTAAAAAAATGATATAAATAATATGAAATCACCTCTTTCAAACATTAGCATTGCACATAGACCTTCAAGCTTAAATTTATCATGTTACCTGCTTCATCTTCCCATGTAGAGGTATTATATTTAACCCTTTTAAAAAAGCAAGACGTGGAAGTACAAATCCCCAATAATCCACCGAAGCACAAGTCATGAAGTAGCTGCAGACACAAAATTATTCACAAGTAGTGATTAAAATATATTTGGATTATTTATTTTACTAAAAACATTCGATAAATGACTGACACTATCATCTTCTTTGACTTGTTCTTATTGAAGAAGTCCACAAGCTGTGATGATTTCTTATCAGCTTCACATTTGATAAACTGCAATTCACGAAATTATAGGAACTATAAATAAACATTATCACATCAAAAGAATATTTTTATGATTTTAGCTTTTGGGTGCACACATACCTCAATATGAAGGCCTGAAGGCGTTTTTCAGGTCATGTTTCCTGATGAAGAGCCTGATGATTTTGTCTCGGCACGAACTTCAACCCTTACAGGGTTTCTTAATCCTGCTTTTGCAAGTTCTTCAACAGCCTCAGTTTGAGTAGCTTAAAAAAGACCAGTTCTGCGTAGCTTTAGTAAGCGAGATATTATAGTATTAATCTGCTTCTCAAACCCCATATCTAGTTGTCTATCCGCCTCATCCAAAATCAATATCTGTAAATGCAAAATTTATACTTAAAGGAAGTAAGTGTGTAGTATTAAGGATACAGAAAATGTGATATCCAGCTTTACCTCAAGGTTACGAAAATCCAAGATATCCATACGGTCCATTATGTCATCTAATCTACTGGGTGTGCCTATTAACAGATTAGCTCCTTCATCTTCTACTTCTATACAATGTAAAATAAATTAGCAAAACTGCATATTTTAAACCAACATGTATAACAAATAAATTTAATAAGCACACAATGTAAAGCAAAAGAGAACAAATGCATACTTTGAACCAATATAAAAGTACCTGATGGGAGGCCTTATAAATTGGAAGTATTCATTCCAAACTTTCAACCATGGTGTGGCTTCATACCTATAATTATTTAAACATATACTTAATATATTTGGAAAATTTCAAACAACCTACACTGGATTTTTTGTGATAAAAGTACCTGATGAGAGGGCTTCAAAGTTGGAAGTATCAATCTCAGCGCTTTCATGAATTAAAGGTGCTTTATAAGAGGAAGTCTGTTTTTGAAAACCTCTCTTTGGTGGTGGATTAAATGTTGTGAATCAATAAACATAACCTAAGCACTATGTATAATGTATATATAAAACACTACTAAACAAACTACCTTCTGAATAGTTTTCAACATTCAAAACATTGATCCTGGAGCTTCTCCCTGGTGTGTCACTTTCAAGCATGGAGGTTTTCTTTTGTGGAGGTTTACCTGTTGAACATACAAAAACATACATGTATACACTCTTTTAATTAATAGACAACGCATTATAATGTATATATAAAACATTACTAAAGAAATTACCTTGAGAATGATTTTCAACATTCAAACCATTGTTCCTGGCCATTCTTCTCGGTCTTGATTTTCCGGTAGGTGACATGGTCAGTGCTTGCTGACGAAGCACTTGATTCGCTTTTCTGCATAAACATGTGAAACTTATTAAGATGAGATATCGACGTATGATACGTCATAATTTTTTCATAATTCTCCCAATCGTTTAAATATACGAACATGTTTGCATACAATTTATGTGCAGGTAACATTGCAAAACATTAATCTAAACATATTAGCACAAAGCCATATCAATAAGTAAGCATAACATGTCGATCTAGAAAAGAAAAAAAATGTGAATGAAAACTCACTTGTATAGAATTTTCTGTGTTACCCTAAAAAATTCTCGATGGTAGGGTTAGGCCTTGCTCCAATAAGCATTTTGATGTATTTGTGACTTTATTCTTTTTATATGTTCGATTATAACCTTGATGCCCACGTAACCAATGTGTTCACCAAGTATATAATGTTACCTTCTTTTACCGTCACGATGTGAATAACTTAACTGCAAGAATCGGGCAAAATAATCTTTTATATTTCTGTTTACCCTCCACTGTCATAACGTCTGGCAATATTGACATACTCATTCACATTAACCTAAATAAGTGTAAAGAGAGGGACCAACCAAATAGATGAAATAAAAAGTGCTAGCAGATTGCGGCAGGGGCGTTGCCTGTATTTCTGGAGCAGTTCATGCACTGATTTTGTAAGAAATTGATTGAGTACATCACGACTGTTTTCATTTACAGAAATTGCATGTTCAACATGCTAATGTCCAGCCTTACGATTATATATTACATTTATCCAATACGTTATGATAAGAGTTTAGGTCCTAATATTTCATATACATAGTAGAGGTTCACATTACATATTTAGTATCAGGAAGTTCACGTGCAGCAGGTAGTTCACGTGCCGTTGTAGCAATATTTGACCTTCTTCTTCTCCTAGGACATGAACCCTCTTGCGAAGTACCAGTGGCTATAAGTTTGCAAGATGTGGCAGTGTCTGTTAACTGTTTGCTGCTAGTGGACGTTGCTAGAAATGTGTACTCAAGTACATTGAACCAATAAAGAAAGGGATAAACTACATACACAAAGAAAGGCTAACATGTTCTGTCCAAGACAGACGGTTGCTGAGGTAACGTATCCCCATGTGTAAACGTCGCAACCTCAGGAATACGGACAAGAGAGTTATTGACACTTGCAGCTGGGGGTGCAGATTCTAGATGGCCTACTAAGACAGTAATGGGTAAAAAATTATTTGATGAATATGAGTGTACAGTTGGAAACAAAAGCATGAAGGCACATAAACGTACTTGAATGCGTGTCGACTGATTTCCTTTTTCTACCCAATTGTCTTGCTCGCTGAGAACCTATAGCACATTCAGCAAAGTTTAGAATTGTCAAAGGTGAATGTAAAAGAGATCAGGAAAAGAAAACTGATAAAAAGAAATATACATACCTGATCTGGCACGCCCAGTTTCACATGCATACCCAACACCTCTATCGACTAGCTCACATTCCAACAACAACACATGTAATGGCAGAGCGTAGAATCAATGAAGTGCAAAAAGGATGTCGATGACCTGTTACTTAACTAACGAAGAAAATGCACCTGAGCTTGAAAGTGCCGATTACTGCGATGCTGATGCATCAGCACACACGAGAACACCAACGATGTTTATAGCATCTTCATAATCGTATGTGTAATGTTCTGCTGCGAATAGACTCTGTGTAGCATCCGCTGAATGATCCGATTGATGACGAACCGTGCCTGGCTCAAAATCCCATACAACCTCTCCTATTCCACCATTCAACATATCTGTATTTGTAGGTTGTTGTTGCTCTACTACAATTTCCAATTGAACAGGCAGAGTGTCGACAACTTCCTGAAACTCCAAATGAAACATGCACACAAACATGAGTCCTGCAACTCCAGTACATACCAGCTAACTATCCATAAGAGGCGTCTGTTCCTCATAACGCTCACCACCTTTGAAAAGAGTACCTACGTAAGATACAAAACAAACAGGCGAAAATAAAAAAGGGAACAAAAACATTAAAGCAACAAAACCGGATACGTAAAGGTTACAGTGTGACTGAACATCTGCATGTACACCCAACGATTCATCGAAACTGACCTTCCTCCTCGTCACCGGCCTGAAAGAGGGGGGAGGAATCTTATAAAACATACATTCTTAACTAAAAGCATCCTAGATGACACATAAAAAAACAACTGACAGTGGGAAAAAGCTATAAACATGCAAGTAAGAAACAAAACATTAGGGATCTGAGAAACCTACCAAAGTTGCTTTGCGTATAGAAACTTGAGTTAACTTCTGGAAGAAGAACTGGGGAGACGTAAAGACTGTAAGAGTCACAACGTGGACCAGTTATGGACTAAAAAAAGGCCTACACAACCAAAGTAAGCCCAAAACGGCAGGCCAGCAACTGGGCCACAAAGAATAGGCAATTATTATTGTAACTTAAATGAATGGAGTACATGTAGGTAGGCGATCAAATAAAGGCGGGTTTGTTGTAGCAGCCTCTGCAACAGCCGGTTGTGAGTCCATCGGATGTGCCACAACTGGTCGTACTCGGAACACACCCTGTGTTTCTGATACATCTGCAACACATGTAAATTAACAAATGCAGTTAGACCATAATAAATCACATAATAACTCGGGAAAAGGTTATTGCAGATGGAATACGTGTTTGTGAAACATGTGGTCCAGACTCATTTGTGACATTTGGATGTGAAATTTTAGTTTGCGGTCCAAATTAAAAAGATTCTGCACATGTAATAAGCAAACCATTAAAGATATGCTATTACCAAGTTGCCTATGGCTGGCATTTGTTGTTGGCACGTGTCCATACCCGAAACATCAAATACAACATTCATTCGTCTGGATGTACCTATAAAATTATGAATATGTTGAAAATCCAAAAAAAAAAGGTACCTTGAAACATCAAATAACAGACTTCGTGAGCACTGAAACAAACCTAAGAGCCGTAAAAATCCAAAAAATGGACCTTTGGTGAACTTCCCGTCCATTACACTTGAATTTACTTATTAAGTATATATATCATTCGGTGCCAAATTTATCCTAATTAACATGTCACAAACAATGTGGCACACCAATAGATTTTCCATTTGATTGGTTATTATATGCAGAAAGGAGATACAGAAAGGACCATATCATTTGGTAAGCTTCCCACCCATTCCCCTAGTTGAACAGAACCCCGAACGATAAATATTGGTCCTTTCTGTCTCTTCTTTTTTAGTGTTCTAAGGAGGATCTTTATGATAAATTTGCCACTGAGGCTCACGACTATTCAACACAATTCTTTTTTTAATGTACTAAGGAGGATCTTTAGGATAAATATTAAAATTACCTGTTGAATGTGGTGCTCGAATTTTTGGAATCGAGGTATTTATTCCTTGTACATTTGGCATGTTAAACTGCATAATCAGTTGGCCGAGCAATGTATAACTCTGCAAAGTGTGAAGGGCCTGATTACTTGGAGTTGTTTGGTCAATCAGATAAGGACATTTAAACAATTAACAGTGGTGAGAAGCATATATATGTTCGATTAACAGTAATGATACCTGAACATTAGAACGCTTAACATTCTCAACGCTTCCAATACCGTCCTACCAAAAGTTCCGAACTTCGACAACCTGTTTCCTGCAAACCAAAAGCAAAAAAAAATTCAGTACGTAATCTCACAAACGCATTAACAAAATAAAAAATGATCAAAAATCACCAAAAAGTCACTCACTGATGAAATATCAATACTATATAACATAGTAGGCTGGAATTTAAGTTTATTTGGATCTTTAAGTTTGAAGGTGTCCGGGAATGGTATGTCTTATTTATCCCTCTTTCATACAATTTTATTGAATTTATTGACTGCTTGGTTTTTTACACTAGACAGTTTCTATATAAACAAATCCTAAAAATAAAAATCTAAACCTTAAGTTTGGTTTTCTAGAACTAACGTATAAGATTTAGAAATCAATATAAACAAAACTTAAGTTATGGATTTCTATATAAACAGATCCTATATATGGCCAGGTTCAGGGTTAAAGGCATGACACATATCGTCATTGTACATAGGTCTATGCATCTCAAACTGTGGTGTCAAGTTGCAATTCATGAACAAATACTTCGTTTGAACATATTATGTTTATAAATAGCGGTTCCTTTGCAACTATATAAAAGATTACATTAAATCAAAGCCTCTAAATATATGAAATAACAGAACCTGATAACCACATAATAGTCAAAATGTTGAACCACGTTGCAAGTGTTTACCTGATTCAAAGATTGTTCTATCAGAGAGCACGCTATCTGAATCTTCTTCTGAATGCAAGCTATTCTGTTCCTCACACTCGATGCTTCGTCGACATAAGATTTCTCATTAACAACCATCCATTCTTCTTAAGAATCCCCATCCTCAGATGGATTGGAGACGTCTTCTGAATCAGAATTTAGAATGCCCTCATGATAATGAACATCTTCTTCCTTGACTGGGATATTCCGTCCTTTATTGAGATTGTTTCTTTCATCAACCACCTCCAAAAATTCTTCTAAAACCACATCCTCACAAATACTGTAAATCCTTTCTGTATCAGCTTTTAGTCCCACATGAACCTGTGACAAAAGCCTCATTAGCATACACTATTAATATACTTCTAATCACCAAACATGCCACACATTCTAAGTTGCTTAAATACATTATTAAACTACTGTATTTATGAGGTTTAAATACATTAGGCCATTGAACACCTGAAATTAAGAGCACATTGTAACAGCATAAAACTATCTCACTCGAAATTGAACCAACTAAAGATCACAAAGATTAAACCATAAGTAAAACTTTGTTTCGTGAACGATTTTGCTGTTTAAACAATAGTATGACAATGTACAACATCCAAATTATAATCATTAGATGAGATTGTGAGGGAAAAAGGATATTAGGGTTTTTGAGAAAAGAATATAATGAACCGTATAAAGAAAAAAAATATATGGTTTTTGAGTTTTTGTTTAGGATTACCTAAGTTGTAGGGATTCTCCTACATAATTGGTTGCATAGATTTATAATTTTGGATTTGCAACATATATTCCAAAAAGTCATGTTGCCTTAGTGGTAAACACACATTATATTCAACAATCCAACCAAGGTTCAATCCTTGCAAGGCTATTTTTTACAAAAAAAAATTCGAAAATAATTAAATAAAATCCGAAATTTACAAAATAACAAATTAAATTAAAATATTATTGCTTAGGTGGATTAAAAAGTTGCTTAGTTTGACAACAAATGCTTATGTGGCATGAAATTGGATTATTTGGCATTGAGGTGGCATTAATGCCAATTAATGCCAAATGCCTCCTGTCATATATAATAATATAGATATATATATATATATAGGCTTCACTCGCACCATGGTGTTATCGGGTATATCGGGTAGGGTAGAATCTGGTTTTGTAATATGAAATAGTGACCTGCAACCCGACCCGATAAGTAATCGGGTTCGGGTTATGTCGGGTTGGGTGATTCGGGTTAATCGGGTTCTTTAGTTTTTTTACCCATAAAATAAGTTACGGCTCAAAAAAAGTATATCATGAGTTAAGTAAGATTATGGCTTTAAATTTACAACATGTACAAATAACAGACAATGAAACATGGAGGCGTGTGAAAAAAGAAGCTCGAATTGAGACTCCAGTAAGCAAATAAACACATCAGTAGCCTTGGTCTAAAGAAAATAAGAAAAAAACTATAGTAGGGAAAAATTGTCAGCACGCAAATAAACCCAATGAACTATTTAGTATTAACCATAGATAACAGTGTTTGGATCTTTAGCAAAAAGGCTTGAATCTTAACAACGGATAATAACCTTTATAGATCTTAGGCATAGCTAGTGTTAGTGTTTGGATCTTTAGCAAAAAGGCTTGAATCTTAACAACGAATAATAACCTTTATAGATCTTAGGCATAGCTAGTGTTGAAAGAATATGCATAATTAACCATATATATAACAGCGTTTGGGAAGTAATATTAGCACACACAATTAAAAATGAGTTGTTAGTATTTTAAAAGTTAAGTATCCCCCGTTTAATTTTAAAAAGCTAGTGGGCTTATATAACTTTAGGAAAATTAATTTTAGAAAAATTCATCTCGGGTCTTATCGGGTTGACTCGCTAACCCGATAACAAAAATATTTCAACCCTAATCCGACCCGATAATTATGTCGGGTTATCAGATTCGGGTCACACAGCCCGATAAGGTTTTCTAACCCGATTCAACCCGACCCGATAAGCCTTATCGGGTTCGGGTTCGAGTCGGGTCAACCCGACCCTACTGACACCCCTAATGGCGTAAAGGTACGGTATGGTGGCTTGGACTTGGCGGCGTGCCACGTGGGTCTCTCGTGACCACACCTAGCCCTCTAATATGAGATCTACTAATTTTTTAACACGTGTCTCTATGAAACCAATTCTTTATTATTAAACGGTCATTCGCTTACTAGAGCATGATGCAGGTTTTACTGACCATGTTTTAATATTTATAATGTCTCGTTGTACCTATGGTCTACCCTAATGCACTAACGGGCAGTGTACCCGGTCGTGTGTAGTGTAGTATTCGGTAAAACCGAAATCGTCCCAAAATGTATGTATTAATTACTAAGTCTAGGTTACAAAACCCTATCCTCCTTCCTTAGCAGCATCACAACTTAGGCAAACCCTATGGTATTCAAGTCATGAACAGTAGCATTCAACCCCAACCATTTACCAGATTTCAGCTCCAATATCACTTCTGATCTTTCAATCAGTAACCATAACTCTAACAATAGCACACGACAAACCCAACATGCAAACCAGTAGCGTAGTATTGAGAAAGCACTAAATTATGAAGGTTTTAGATTTAAAAGCACCAATCATATCATCAAGAATCGTACAAGGAAAATAAATGATAACTTTAGAGTGACCGACCACCACGATCCAATAACTAAAGGATAAATATTATGCACCAATAATTTAATGTAGCAATGTCGAGCAAATAAAATAATGAGGATGAATTGTGGTCAATTTTATCAAGCCAAACCGACCAAAATATTCCTTAATCAATAAAGAATCACGTGTCCAACTAATGCATTCACAAATAGCCAATTGACAAATTAATTATCACATGGTGTTAGGGTTTTGGAGTATTGATCTAATGAGAAGAATTATTTAAGAAAAGAATAATAATAAAGAGATGCATTTATTTTTATGGATGCATCTAATATTTGTGGTTGTGGTTTCTTCTCATTCTCTCATATTAATTATATTTCTCATTTGATCCTACATCTTTAAAAGTGAGCAAAGTTTAAGACCACAACCCTAAAATTTGAAAGTTACCCGTTTTCTGCAGCAATATTCGACATCCTATATCTCACGATTAAAATCTCTAATTTAAGATCCCTCCAGTAAGAAGTTACCTTGATATATAGAGAAGCTTCAGCCAAAATAGCCCGATCCAGCGGTTAACGAAGGAGCTATCGTCTCTTGAAAACTGCCTTGCAGAAAGTTACCAACTTCGAATTTTCTTCTTCTTCTTCGAAAAACCTTGCGAATCCCTACGTAACTAGCTCCCCAAGCTCTTATACCAATTGTGGAGTTTGTTAGAACTCCATGGATCGTTTTGAGCATTAGGAATAACAATAAATAAGACAATACGCAGCGGATTAAACAAAACATATTGTTATTGAAACAAGGTTTTCATCATCATCATACACCATACAAGCCCCAATACTACGTGATCAAGTGTAGTACGATTACCTAAATATATTAGGGAACAACCGATCCTTGAAACTACAACCAAACCCTAGACGTCTACATCTCTAACTTGTGCACACAAATCTCTACACCCCATGTCCTCTTTATATACTAGAGGATTAGGGTTTACAAAGGAATCATAATACAATAAGGAAACTAAATATTCTTTAAGCATATCTTCAAGAATCTTTTAAAAGCTCCATCTTTTTGTAGTTTCTCTTCTTGTCACTTTAAGTCCTTCATGTTTTATTCTTCTTGTTTTATCTCATCAAATCAATAAATCCCAACAGAATAAGCTACCTAATCAACAAGCTAATCCATCAAACCTTGAAAACAACAGAGCTTATACACCAAAGAACTCACAAAATCAATTTTCAAACAATTTTAGCTTAATATGAGCTTAAAAATAAGTTGAGAAACATGACAGTTGAAACAATTTTTTATGGGTTTTAAAAGAACTACAGACCAGAACCCTACTTTTTTAACACCAAAATAAGCCACTATAAGCTATAGTAATAAGCTAAAAACTCAAAAAGGTAAAGATTATCAAACAAAGAACACATAAAACCATTTTTAAGGATTTTTTTAGTTTAAATTGAGCTTAAAAATAAGCTGAGAAAACAGAGCAACAGAGACTTTTATTTTTGACTGGCAAACTTTTAAGCTATTTCAACCACTAAACTAAACTATTAAACCAATAAGCTAACCCTTAAAACCTAAAAAAAGATTAAGACTACTACTTAATAAAAACATAAAACTACTTTGTGAAAAAATAGAAGGGGGTTGAATAGTTTACCGTTTTCTAATTTAGTTATCAAACTTTACTTGTAAAAAACTTCGATTGAGTCCTTTGTGAAATCAAACCACAACAATAGGAATCTTACTTAATAATACTATAATAAATACACTACAACAATAGAAAGTAAGTAATGAAAGTAAAGAGTAAGAGATGGAAAGATCAAACCGAGAAAACGAGATTTATAGTGGTTCGTTCACGAAGCTCAAAACACTTGGAGTATTTAATTACTTAGACAAAGGGAATTTGAATTTAACATTCTTTCCCGTTACTCCATAAAATATTACTTTTTCCCATGAGTCCCAATCATCCCAAAACTGTGTACAAAAGATATGACTCGACTTAGCAACCATGCAAGTAACTAGATAACTGAACTAAGGGTTTAGTAATGATAACAATAATGCACTAAAGGTGAGTGCAAATAAGATAGGCTAAGGCGATTTGGGTGTACATTTGAGGGTGGATTGTAAACAATGTTCTTCATTGATATTCCAGAAAACCGAAATATCACGAGAACCGCGAAAAGGATAGGCTCTGGGGTTAACTAGGGGTATCGTGTACTAAAGACGAGTACATCGCAAGGGTGTGGGGTAATTAATCGACCGATGTAGAAGAATTAATTATAATACGGGTTTCAAACAAGGGTTATCTTAATGCCTCTTATCACTTAGTTATTCCTAACTACACAAGTGTAGTCTCACTAGCGATCTCGGAATGCATCACAAAACAAGTTCTAGAATCTATTATACTACCGGTACACTCTCTAAGCATTAAAGGTGAATGCTTTTATTCCTAAAGATCTAGGGGCGGACCTCACATTTTTGGGGTGGAATTTGAGTGGTAAGCGGTTTTTGTGCTAGTCATATAACTCATATCCATGAGACGCTTTATTAAGACAAAAGTTTTAGCTCGTACATGTCATAAAAAAAAATTTAAATTGGTGCTAAAATTTCCCTAACAAATATTTCTTATAGTTTATTACACAATTTACCAAGGACAAGATAAATGATCAAGGATAAGAATAGTTTCTAAGTTCCCGTTGTATTCTCCCTCCCTACACTTAAACTGAACATTGTCCCCAATGTTCCCCGAAAGTATCAAATTTATGATAAAGGAAGGTAAGTAAAAGAGAAATAAACTAGTACTCCCCTGATTAGCTCGGTAGGATCCGTGTAAAGTTGCGGTTAAATTCTTTTTCAAGAAGAATGCATACGTGATAAGCTCCATCCAATGTTGTGTTTCTTCTTCTTGCCAATTATAATCTGCACACTTTAGAAAACAGATGAAACATTCGCGTAAAATCAGAGGTAAAACTATATATGACACAACTACACTTGGATATAATGCTTGTGGAATGGATGTTTGCAGATTTTCTGGAAAATTAAGACCTAAGAATTTCCAAAAATTTATAAGTAACACAGAAAATGAAAAAATTTGATAAGCTTTTTATGCTTGACCTGACGTCGTCAGGCTTTAATCATGACACATCAGGTTGTCATGACAGAAACTGGTTTGCTGCGTTTTCCTGGAATAATTCTGGAAAAATTATAACTTTAAAACCTAGAAAAATTCATGCAAAACATCCATTATGACTCGATACAAGCATTTGACTCTAACAAACACACATATATATCAATTTCACTAATTGTAATTCTCATGTTCATGTTCTTTTAAAAACTTATGTAATCATCCTTACACTTATCTTTTTGTAAAATACATTTATATGTAATTAAGACGAGGTTAAAGACAAAATAAAGTATTTTCACAAAATCTAACAAGAGAATAAATAACAATGAAGAATGTTAATACAAATAAACCGTAAAACCGTTTATTAATATTTTGCGATCTCTTTGTGTTTTGTTGATAACAAATATAATGTTATCTTAAGTATAATTATAAAGGATACATGTTAGTTTTGTAAAGCATTTACATATAGCCATTTAAATAAAAAAATATAGTAATTAAGCATTTGTTGTAATAGTTTATTAGGATGGGTAAAAATCATAACCCATGGACCATAACCCATGGTTCTTAAACCATACCCAAAGATACTTGATACAATGTATACTTAGATACATTGAATCTAAAGATAACCCATGGACCAACCCATGACCCATAACCAAAAAACCCATGGGCAAAGAGGAGCGTTCCACGGATCTTGTATTTAAATTGTGATCCTCATATAGGTCCTTCTCTAAGGCGAGATCACGAGCATTCTACAAGTCATCCAAGCAAGGGGTCCTTGATTGATTTGTCACTCCGCAAGATTTCTGTAGCGAAGATCTTGTATTTAAATATTTCACATATTTGTGGTGTAATAGTCGTGTTGGTTTGGTCCACCGTGTTACGGACTCGGTATCTAGCTTTGTACCGGAAAAAGTGTAAGCAACGTTGTGAAGGCTTCTCCGCCAAGTGAAGGAGTTTGTTGACATAGTGCTTGAACTCTCGAGTAGGTGACTCGGGGAGTGGAGTAGGACAAGGAATGTGTCCTTGTAGCTGAACCACTATACATCGGTTGTGTCTTTTCTTTCCCTTCGCTTTACTTTATTTACTTACTTTATCATTAGATCTATACTTTCTCCACATCCACAAGATCTCACATATCAACGAATCTAAAAGTTTTTGAAACTAATGTAAAATCGGCAAAACTATTCAACCCCCCCCCCCCTTCTAGTTTTCCACAATTGACATCAAGAGCTAAGTTTATAAAAGTTTTAAAATAAAATTGTATTTTAAAAACTTTTCGATCACTATGGGTTCTGAAAATAATAAGGAAGGGAAATCTATGCAACGACCACCACTACTTGAAACTAATGGCTTTATTTATTGGAAAAATATATTCGAAACATATGTGAAGTCTAAAGATATTGATCTTTGGTACATTATTGTTGAAGGTGATTTTGAGGCTACCTCAAATGATGATAAAGGAAATTTAGTTCACATACCTCATGATAAACTAAACGATGAAATGAAGAAAAAACTTTCTAAAAATAGTGAAGCATAAAATGGTTTTATATAATGCTTTACCGAAAAAGGAATTCGAAAGAATTTCTATGCTTAAAACCTCTAAAGAAATTTGGAATTCTTTAGTTGTAACTCATCAAGGCAACCAACAAGTTAAAAATAATAAAATTGATTTATTTGTTCAAAAATATGAACAATTTTCAATATCGGATGAGGAAACTATAGATCATTCATTTGCTAACTTTAATACTATTATTACATCTTTACAAGCACTTGATGAATCTTTTTCTAGCCGTAATCATGTTAGGAGATATCTAAGGGCACTTCCATCGAAGTGGAGATCCAAGGTGACGGCGATCGAAGAGTCAAAAGATTTGACAATTCTCACCCTCGATGAACTCATAGGCAACCTGAAAGTCTACGAGCTTGTCCTTGCTAAAGATTCCGAAGCTTCAAAGGTGAAAGAGAAACTCAAATCTCTTGCGCTTAAAGCCAAAAAGGCTACGAGCGATGAGGAGAACTCCTCTTCGAGTAGTGACGACGAAGAGTACGCGATGGCGGTAAGGGACTTTAAAAAGTTCTTTAGAAGAAAGGGAAGATACGTCAAACAACCATATGACGATAAGAAATGCTTTCGGAAAAGCAAAGAGGACGAGAATCCAAAGGATGATCGTACTTGCTTTAAATGTGGGGACCCAAACCACTTTATTAGTAAGTGTCCCAAACGGGATGATCAAAAGGCGTTCGTGAGCGGCACATGGGGAATGAGCGACGAGGAGGATGAAGAATTTGTCTCATGGCAAATGACGAGGTGTGCTTAAAGGTCGATCTAGACCCCGTTGAATGGGTCAAGGATAGCGGATGCACGAGGCACATGACCGGGAATAGGGATCTATTCTCCACATATGAATCCTTCAATGGAGGTAATGTGGTGTTTGGAAATAACAAAAGTAGAATCATCGGTAAAGGTACGATTTCTAACAAATCTCTAACCATTAACGATGTGTGTCACGTAGAAAACCTAAACTTTAACCTCTTAAGTATAGGACAAAATATGTGATAAAAAGTGCAATGTACTTTTTACCGAAACCGGTAGTAAAATACTAAAAAATGGCATTACCATAGGAAAAGGAATTAGGAAACATGGAGTCTATGTCATTAAAATCGGTAATGAACCTAAGGACAAACTATGTCTTACCTCTATGGATGATACTTCGACCTTATGGCATCGAAGATTGGGTCACGCCAACATGCGACTTCTTCAATCGCTATCATCCAAAGATCTAGTAAGAGACCTACCTAAGTTAAAATATGAACATCATTTTTGTGATGCTTGTAATGTAGGAAAACAAGCTCATTCGAGTCATAAAGCTAAAAACATGGTGTCCACAACTATGTGTCTAGAATTACTACATATGGATTTATTTGGTCCATCCGCTATCCAAAGTTATGGAGGCAACTACTATACTTTGGTCATAGTGGATGACTATTCTAGGTATACTTGGACAAAATTTTTAAAGAACAAAACGGAAACCTTTAACTATTTTGAAATATTAAGCAAAAAGATCCAAAGACAACTATGAAGTCCCATAGTGTCTATTAGGACGGATCATGGTAGGGAATTCGATAATGAAGTGCAATTCGGAGCTTTTTGTGACGCTAATGGTATTACTCACAACTGCTCGGCTCCACGCACTCCACAATCGAATGGGGTAGTAGAAAGAAAGAATAGAACCTTACAAGAAATGAGTAGAACCATGCTTAATGAACAATCCATACCTCAAAAGTTTTGGTGTAATGCCGTTGATACTTCAACGTACATACTCAATCGAGTCTTAATTAGACCAATCTTAGGAAAAACTCCATATGAGTTACTTCGAGGCAAAAAGCCTACGTTAAATCACTTTAGAGTCTTTGGTAGTAAATGTTTTATTCTTAACACTAAAGATTACCTTACAAAATTTGATCCTAAATCAACCGAATGTATCTTTTTAGGTTACTCGCCAAATAGCAAAGCTTACGTCATATTAAACAAAGAAACAATGAAGGTAGAAGAGTCATTAAATATAAAATTTGATGAAAGTCCACCCAAACCCTCTCCACCTCTTATAGATGACGAGATTATAGAAAGTGAAGCTATAGTAATAAAGAAAAAGATTAGTGAAGAAGAAGAACCTCTAAGTGATGAAATAATAAACATTAAAGAATCCAAAGATCACCCCGTAGATAAAGTCATAGGAAAACTAAATGAACGAACATTAAGGTCTCAAGTTCAAAACCTAAGTAACTTGTTTTGTTTTGTTTCAACCTTAGAACCTAAGAATACACAAGAAGCCATAAAAGATGAGAGTTGGGTAATGGCTATGCAAGAAGAACTAAATCAATTTGTTTCTAATGATGTTTAGACACTTGTCCCTCCACCTAGTAATCAAACCATAATAGGAACCAAATGGGTTTATAAAAACAAATTAGATGCAAACGGAGTCGTGTCTAGGAACAAGGCTAGACTCGTTGCTCAAGGGTATAACCAACAAGAAGGAATAGACTTTGATGAGACGTACGCCCCCGTGGCTAGATTAGAGTCTATAAGAATACTTCTTGCGTATACTTGTGCTAATGATCTAAAGCTTTATCAAATGGATGTCAAAAGTGCTTTTCTAAATGGTGTCATAAATGAATAAGTATATGTAGCTCAACCTCCGGGCTTCATTGATTTTGAAAAAACCCAAACATGTCTATAAATTAAAGAAAGCCCTTTACGGTCTTAAACAAGCTCCAAAAGCTTGGTATGATAGACTCAAGTCATTTCTAGTTAAACACAACTACACCATAGGGTTAGTTGACAACACACTTTTTACTAAGAAAAGAGAGTCACATATAATCATAGTACAAATATATGTAGATGATATTATATTCGGATCCACTTGTCAAGACATGTGTGATGATTTCTCTAAAATCATGCATGACGAGTTCGAGATGAGTATGATGGGAGAACTTAGTTTCTTTCTTGGTCTACAAATAAAACAAGTAGAAGATGGTATCTTCTTCAATCAATCTAAATACATCAAGGAGATGTTAAAGAAATTCGGTCTAGAAGAGTCAAAACCTATTAGGACTCCAATGTCATCCGACACCAAACTCACAAAAGATGAAGACGGAGAATCCGTAGATAATACTAAATATCGTGGCATGATAGGTAGTCTTATCTACCTCACGGCAAGTAGGCCGGATATCATGTTTAGTGTTCGCTTATGTGCTTGGTTTCAAGAAGACCCTAAAACATCACACCTAGAAGCCGTAAAAAGGATATTTAGATATATTAAGGGTACAACACAATTAGGATTATGGTATCCTAAGGTCACGGGAGTAGAAACAATTGTATATGCAGATTCTGACCATGCAGGTGATTACGTTGATAGAAAAAGTACAAGTGGGGTATGTACTTTCATGGGATGTTGTTTAACATCTTAGTTTTCTAAGAAACAAATGGCACTAGCTATATCAACAACCGAAGCCGAGTACGTCTTCGCGGGCAAAGCATGCCAACAAGCACTATGGATGAAACAAGCGTTAGTCGACTACGACATCCATCTAAGCGACATAGCCATCCTATGTGACAACAAAGGTGCCATCGACCTACGCAAGAATCCGGTATTGCATTCTCGCACAAAGCATATAGAGATTCGACATCACTTCTTAAGAGACAATGTTCAAAAGGGGACATCTCTATTGAGAAGGTAGCATCCGAAGACAACATAGCCGACGTCCTCACCAAACCGTTGAAGCGGGAATAATTCAACCTACTTCGTCTTGGTCTTGGTCTAATGGAACAAACGTCGTAACTTATTTGACTCTACAAGGTATGTAAACACTAGCCTTCTTCTTTCTGAGTCTAGGATTTCTATTTCACGCACAACTCACAAACAATACGGGAATTTTCAAAACCCAAGATAAGTCTTCTACTTTTAATTTTTTTTTACATATAACTACATACACATTTTTAAAGAAAATCTCTTTTCAAAATGTTTTCGAAAAAGAATGATACATTCCCGTATCAATTTCACAAAAGCAATTTCTCACATCTAGGACAAATCGCTTTTTCATTATTAATACAAAGTAAAAACCCGTTTTCATTGCATCTCATGTCTTTTGAATGCTAAAGGGAACACATAACTAATATGTGTTTTCGGGTACATTCATTTAAGCAAAAATGAATTAGGAGCATTGATAACACAATATTACGTAGTTATGTACCAAATGTGTGTTTTCGGGTTATCTCAATAGGATTTATTTTTCTCTAGTTATTTTCCTTTTCTTTTTAGAAGTCGAGAAAACCGCAACTCCAAATAGTTTGCATATAGGCACACAATAGGCAAAAATGTTTCCAAAAAGAAAATTTTGTGCTTCCTGAATCACCAGACCCATGGATCCCAGCCTTCATGCTGGACGGATCCCTCAAGGGAAGGATCCGTGGGATCCGTGAAGACAGAAGCTGTTTTTAACTTCTATTCTTTTCATTTTGGATGAAAAATCCACATTTGTTTCATTTTTGGGAGTATGCTCTTTAATGCTTGTGTTCTCATGATCACATGCCTTGAATTCATATCTAATCATTAGATTTTAATCCACATTTTGGCTCAAGCATTCATTACAATGCTTTGTTTTTCTATATATAGAACTCCCAAAATGCTTGCATAATCCATCTCATCCTCACATACACAATACACCATGTCATCCAAAAACCTTTTAGGAGAATCATCTAGTACAAACAATCATGATATCCAAACCTTTGTACTTCCACCATCCAAAATACCACAATCAAACTCTAGGATATCCGCACGGATTAGTATCCGATCTTGTTGCTTAGCAAAAACAACCTCAAATGGTTCATCCTCAACAAATAACTCACCACAAGATGCTTCCATAATAGCACCTCCCTCATCTCCAACAAGTACATCAACCTCATCACCACTCAAAGTCACTCTTTTGGAACTCCTTAAGACTCCAACAAGATCTAAACAATCTAAACAAAAAGAAATAGTCTTTTCAACACCACCCACATCTCCAAATAATATCTTTCAAAATCTTGAAACATCACCACCATTAGCTCCCATCACATTACAAGAACATCTAGGTTCTTTTCCACCACCACTTACAAATATTCCGGATGTTGATCCATATTTTCCTATTTTTCCACCACATCTTCCGCATAACACAAATCAAAACAACTCGGAAAACTTCCGCACTCATCACCCACATCACCTACATTGTGAACATTGCCAATCCACTAGGGAAATCGCAATAGAAGTTAGGGAAGAAATGCGATTCATACTCAACCTCATACTTGATCGCATCAATACCATCACTCATCAAAACCTCCATCCATAAACCTTATGCAAGCATGGACGGAATCATTACTACTATTTTCTATTTTTTTTACTTTTTCATTTGATCATTTTCAAGAACAAGTCTTGTTCTTATTTTTACATGCTTGTAGGTGGCATAAATACCACTACAATTTGTTGTTTTATTACAAGGCCTTGTTTACATACCTTGGCTCCCAATATTGATTCTCGACAATCACAAGATTATTTAAGCATGTTACCAACCTTTCTTTTTGTAGGATTTCTATTTTTCTTCACTTGATGCCCCAAACAAGGGGGAGCTACCGTCAAGGGGGAGTTAGTGATACGTGGACTATTTTTTCCACACTTTTATGTTTATTTCTTCCAATGGTTAACTTTTTGTTTCGACAAAAAGGGGGAGAAGAAGTAAAACTTTGGGGCTTTCGGGCTTTCAAAATTTACATCTATTCTTAAGTTTTACTCATCATAACATTATGTTTTGTCATCAACAAAAAGGGGGAGATTGTTAATACAAATAAACCGTAAAACCGTTTATTAATATTTTGCGATCTCTTTGTGTTTTGTTGATAACAAATATAATGTTATCTTAAGTATAATTATAAAGGATACATGTTAGTTTTGTAAAGCATTTACATATAGCCATTTAAATACAAAAATGTAGTAATTAAGCATTTGTTGTAATAGTTTATTAGGATGGGTAAAATCATAACCCATGAACCATAACCCATGGTTCTTAAACCATACCCAAAGAGACTTGATACAATGTATACTTAGATACATTGAATCTAAAGATAACCCATGGACCAACCCATGACCCATAACCAAAAAACCCATGGGCAAAGAGGAGCGTTCCACGGATCCCTAGGATTACACTAGACGAATCTCTTGTGGAAGGGATCCGTGGGAACAGTGAAGGAATTTGCCTATAAATAGAGAGCCATTTCTTCATTCTTACTTACCCCTCTTCTTACTAAATCTCTCATACACTCTCATTCTCTTCTAACATATAGATCACTTGATCTAGAGAGTTGTTCTTCTTTCTTTCCATTGTGATCCTCATATAGGTCCTTCTCTAAGGCGAGATCACGAGCATTCTACAAGTCATCCAAGCAAGGGGTCCTTGATTGATTTGTCACTCCGCAAGATTTCTGTAGCGAAGATCTTGTATTTGATATTTCACATATTTGTTGTGTAATAGTCGTGTTGGTTTGGTCCACCGTGTTACGGACTCGGTATCTAGCTTTGTACCGGAAAAAGTGTAAGCAACGTTTTGAAGGCTTCTCCGCCAAGTGAAGGAGTTTGTTGACATAGTGCTTGAACTCTCGAGTAGGTGACTCGGAGAGTGGAGTAGGGCAAGGAAGGTGTCCTTGTAGCCGAACCACTATACATCGGTTGTGTCTTTTCTTTCCCTTCGCTTTACTTTATTTACTTACTTTATCATTAAATCTATACTTTCTCCACATCCACAAGATCTCACTATCAACAAATCTAAAAGTTTTTGAAACTAACGTAAAATCGGCAAAACTATTCAACCCCCCCCCCCCCCTTCTAGTTTTCCACAAAGAAGATATATGACATACAAACAAGAAAACAATTAAGCATGGTTTGCCTTTCATGAAGCGCTTTTCTTTATTTATGAGTCTTATAGCTAGACTTGAAGTCGTACTCCTACATTGTCTCGTTTTTCATCCTTAATGAAAACTCTATCAAATTGACAAAATTCTCATCTACTTTATACCTAGGTCCTAGGGTCAAACAATCCCTATAGTAGATCCTCCTTTTCTCCCACATAAAGTTCAATCCTTTTAAACATCTTCTTCGCTCTTTTCCTCAAACGCTCTAACGTTATCTCGTTCATAAAGGGATAGAGGGCCATAACCGTTCATCTTCCAAGGCATCCTATATGTAATTTCACCGTCCCCTTCTACAAATCTAACCATTCCCTCGGACTTGTTATAGTTTAGTTTATACTTTTCAACAAACGGTTTTCCTAACACAACTTGGGACAAGCTATAGTCGATGACACATCCTATATCTTCTAGGACCATAAAATCAACTAATAAAGTAGTTGAAGGTTCCTACAAAGACGTGTACATCTTTGACCCTTCCCACAAAATTACAAATCTCACCGGGGAACTTAGGGTCCCTCCTAATCTTAAGTCGCTCATTTATTATGTCATTGTAAACAGATGATGACATCACATTGATGGGGGAGTCCGTATCTATGTAAGCGTGCTCGACATTCCTATATCCAATCATACAAGGGATCTTGATGTTCTAGGGATTTTCTCTCCTAATTTTTGGGCATATTCTAATGATGAGTGATCGAGGATTGTCGATTATGTATTGGTGGTACGCAACTTCTTCCTTAGTGGGGTAACGATTGAAATAGGCACTATTCTCCACATTCTCATTTTCATTTACTAAACCATTATCTGAACTATTACCAATCATGGAGCCAACAATCGAGGCGCTAACCGCTTTTTCAACAGCGTCCCTAATTGTACCCTCAAATACCCCACGCAATTCTTTAAGCTCATTATTTCTACTAATATTTTGGTTGCGACGATGGTTAGAGGGGTGTTGGTCAATTGGTTGTGGTTTGAGTGGAAGTGGTTTATTTGGTGGGGAATTGTTGTTTGGTGGATTATCACCTTTCATGATGAAAAGTGATAGGGTTATGAATAAAGTCACGAAGAAGGGGGATAGACTACAAGGAAGCTAAAAATGAGAAAAAAATCTTACTTGATAGGAATCAAGCAAGGGAACCTAAACGAGATAAAGATCTAACTAGCTATTTTAATCCCCAACAGCGGTGCCAAAAACTTGATGCGCATATGAAGCGCGTTCGGGGTCAAAGGAACTTCCTTTTCTTCGAGCAAGTTTTTCAACCACCTAGGCAGTGAACCTAATTGTTGTAGTGTAGTATTAGGTAAGCCTCGGGGATTGATATCGTTCTCTAAGGGAATAAGAATGCTAGCAAGAAATGTATTACGCTAAGGTGGGGGTTGAGGATGATTCTTTTTTTTATCTTTTATTGGGTTTTTAGAAAGTTAAGGGTAAAATCTCGGGGCAATAGGTTTGGGGGGTGGTACTTCTACCGATTACTCGACTATCTAATTATCTAATTACTACGGGTAGCTATGTCTATTTGATGTATGCTCGTATGATGATTAAAAATATGTTTAGGTAAATATTATTACTCCCTAGTTATCTTTTATTGATGGTTGAATTATCACACCTTATCTTAACGCGTTGTGCTTCCTAAGGTCGTAGGGTGTGCCTATGCCCTAACTCTTTGAGGTTACCTTTGGGTTTAGCCTACGAAATCCGCTAGTTCATTCATAAACTAACTTTCACAAAGATTATTCAAGCATTAAACACAACGAAAGCCTAGTTGCACTCCTAAGCCAATTACAATTAATTAAGATAAGAGACAACCTAACAATAATTAATAACTAGGTTTCATATATCTAAGCATACACAAAAGAAATTTAGCTAGACATGTTAAACAAGAAACCACACACAAAATCAATGGAAGACATAATGATACTTTGGATTAAAACACTTATCTTGATGTGTAAAATAGGGTTTGGGACCCTAAGATACTGTCCAAGTCGGACTACAAACGTTTAGGGTTTTAACTCCAAAAGTCTACCTCCTTAAATGCAGAAAAATCGAATTCTATATATAGATTTACAAGTGCGACTGTGTCGCCTTATAGGTGGGACGTCGTCAGATTGCCGTCATTAGGGTTTTCGTCTTGACCAAGTCATCGATGGGATGGCGTCACCTTAGAGTTGTGACGCCGTCAGTCTTCAAGTGGGATGTCGTCTGATTCTGGATCTGGGGCGTCTGAGATGAAAAGTCTGAATGACGCCCTTCTTCTTCAAAGCCTGACGCCGTCAGGTTGTATGAGCAAATATTCCACTGAGCCGTCTGGTGCATGTTTTTATCAAATCTGTATAGAGGGACGGCGTCGCCCTTTGGTTGGGACGTCGTCAGGTTCAATTTGAGAAGCTTGAGTGGCTTGGATCTTGACTTTTCCATTTTCTTCATGTATTCACTCCTTTTCATCCAAATATGCATTATTCGAGCATTTTGTTTCCAAGAGACCTAAAAAGTGAAAAGGAACGAAATTAAGCAGTAACGGATATATAAGTGGTCGACTAAGGGCTTAAATGACCCCTTAAAAGTGTACGTTTTAAATCCTTATCAGTAGTATGATGGGCCCTTGTGATGGTGTCAAGAGGTGTTCAAGGTAGGAGAACATGAAGTTCAATTCATCCCTAAGGTTGAAGATGAGATTTCTATTGTGATGACAACATGGACAACTTTGGCTATGTGGTTCAAGTGGGTAAAGAATGGGGTAACCCATGAGTGGTTGTGGTGATGGAGAGATGGAGGATGATGTTTTGGTGTAAGCAAACTCAAGTGGAGTTGTTGGTGATAATGTGAATGTCAATGGCAAAGGTTGAAGTGGACTAGGTGGTGGTAAGGGTGTGGTTGTCCTAGTTGTGGATGAAGACGATGAAGGTACTCTAGTGGAGATTGTTTTTGAAGGAGCATTAGGTGTGAACGTAGAGTAAGTTGAGTTGGTGGAAGGTGGTGTCTACATCTCTTCATCCTCATCTAAACTGAGATCAATGAAAGGGATCTCTTTTGGTGGTTGGATGTTAAGTTTAGGTTTCTTTGCTTGGTGAGAGATGGTTGCAATCTTGGAAGACATGGTTGGTGTGTGATGGATGATTGAAGAGGTGAAGAGGGTGAATGCATGAGAAGTGCTAAAATAGCCAAATCAAAGGCATGCAAGGTTTGTAGGTTGCTAAGGATAATAGAGTGAGATTATTTTAGAAAATTGATAATTCTCTAAGATAAGTATTACTAGCTACAAACCATGGTTCCATATTTCTTAATCAGTTGGAACAAGTTCCATTAAAGGATTCGAACCCTGGGTAACAAATTATTATAATGTCAAAATAATAATAATAATAATAATAATAATAATAATAATAATAATAATAATAATAATAATAATCGTTGTGTTCAAACACTTTCGTGAGACACTTGGCTCTTTGATATTAAAAGTATAAAAGTCGCAAGTCGCTCAGTCTATTTAGAGAAAGGCCCTAAAACATGTCTAGAAAGTATTGCCACTTCAAGCGAATGGAGCGAATCTATAATTGGCCCTTATTTTAAAGCTCATGCTTATAGTTAAATTATTTTGGAAAAAGAAAAAACAAAACAAATAAACGCAAGCTACCAAGCTGGACACTACTCATCCAAACTTGTATTTGTCACTACTAGATGAAACTCCGCACAAAGCTACGGTGTATAACGACAAATAATTATATTTGTGAAATTGTGATTGTAATTTGACCTTTGATGAAAAAGTTATGGGTTCGGTTTATGATCAATGCGAGAAAATAGTTCATGTGTTAGAAACAAAACATGATAAAAAGATTAAAATTAAACAGTATTATAATATTAATTTAGCTGTATATAGGTTATCATTTTTAATCAAGTATATAATAGTTCATCAAGTGTAATCAAAGAGGTAATTTATGCAAAACATGCATTTTACTCGATTTTAACTCATTTTAAGTTTAAAGAATGAAAATACGCTTTTTGTTATAATAAAGTAGTAGAAAAAGGGTATAGGATTACTTGGAGAGGAAGCCCACACACTCTTCTCGGACTCAAAGAAGCATCTTTTTTTTTTTTTTTTTTTATCTATACATAATTAGACGGATCAGATTTTATTTACATTCCTGCACCATTCCCAGCCTAGCCACATACCCCTCTTTTATATAGGTCTCGTTTTGGGGATCTAAGGGGAAAAAATATGGAAGAAGATCGATGTAAAAGACCTCGTTATGGGGATTTAAGGGAACAAAATATGGAAGTAGATCGACTAAGTTTGTTACCAGATTGGTTAATTATTGTGGAAATCCTTAGTCGCTTAGAATCGACAAAAGAGGCGATTAGAACAGGTATTCTCTCAAAGCGATGGTTACATCTTTGGACTTTAGTTCCTAATCTTGCTTTCGACATTCAAATCTTTCACACAGAAGATCAAGATGTTCGGCTCGATGCTTTATATTCCATTGTTGACCAAACCATAACTCAGTGCCCATTGAACATCAACAAACTCCATATCTCTATCAGATACCATTTTCGATTTGAATCGAACGTCAACAACTGGATTCATTATGCTATTAATCGCAACGTTCATGAGTTTCATTTACTTGTACCGAGATTGTATTCTCCTCTATCTCGGTTTGTGCTACCTCAATCGTTTTTCTTCGGTTCATGTTTTACTATACTTGAATTACACGAATGTATATTTAATCCAACTGGTTCCATTGCATGGAAAAACCTTAAGAGTTTGTCTATTTCACATGCGAAATTGAGTCATGATTTGATTCAAAATATATTATCCGGTAGTCCTCTTTTGGAGACTTTCAAGTTGGACTTTTGCTACGGTTTCACGCGGGTTGATATTACTTCAAAGAGTGTTAAGAACCTTGTGTTCTCTGGATTCCTTGATCTTGAACAAGGTCGACGTACTCCGCATTTTATTAAAATCAATGCTCCTTATACTTTGTCACTTGCGGTCAATGATATATTGTACCTAAAGAAGCTATCTTTGTTAAACGTCTCATCTTTAATTAAAGCCGAGTTAAATTATAAGATCGGTCAATATTTTTATGAGATTACAAGCTATCGAGAGCAAGACGAAATGCTTAATGCCTTTATACTAAGGTTACTTCATGTCAAGGAAGTTACAATTGGCAAAGCTTGTTTAGAGGTAGAATAGTCTGTAATTATGAACTACTGATCCATATATCTTTGATGCTTATTATCGTATAGTTCTCCCTAAGAACAATTACATTCTTGTTCCTTTGGCAGGCTCTTGATCGTTTGAAAGCTAAAGGTTTTACTTTTCCATCAAACATGAACAAGTCTATTGATTCAATTGAAGACGAGGACGCATAGGAACTACTGCCAGATATTTATACACCTTTAACTTTTTGTTCATGCTAGACATATGGTTACTCCGTGATGTTGTATTTTATTGATGAATTATCTTCTTTGCTCACAACCTTATGTGATATTGGTGCTAAATTTTTCGCACAAGATAAACTTGTTCGTATACATGTTATCTTATTAATTGTTAACTTTTGTGTATCAAGTACGCTCTCGCTTGGGTAAGATTGATTGTGCTTAAGCTCGGCCTTTTATAACTTTTGTGTTACCATATGTCCTGCCAACCTTTACAGGCTCGGGTATGGTAATGAGTAAAAGGTCAAATGATGACATTTCACAATGTTTATACAAGTGCATAGCCTGATATACCCATAATTTGAGCATATGCCATTATTGCCTTAATCCTGAATGACACGGGTAGTGCATTTAATAAATCTCCAACCCTCACAAACGAGTCGATAATTTTTCATAGTCTCATTCTACACACCTCAACGCCTACAAAGCATTCACGGCTACTAATTGTATTTTACGGAAGAAGAAATAAAATATAAGCAAACTATATAACAGGAATACATTAACATTGTGAAAGAGAGTGCAATATGATAATGGCAACAAATTTTATTTCACTTACAAAAAAAATAATGATTTTGAGATGACAATCGTTTCCCAAACCCAAACTTTTGTTACCCATCTCGCATTTATTCCTCATTTGAAGTTTTAAATTAATATAATCGATAAATGATAAGCATCACAAACTCCTAGCGTGCGTTTAGTTGACGGAAAACCCTCCCTCCCTTGCTTCAAAATAGAAAATACAAACATCAACTAAACGTGTTTTCTATATTTTCAAGTGTTTTGTGCAGATAAATTTCCCTTAAAATCTAATTTACAACGCTGCCTTAAGCGCAGTAACATTGTAACACACTAATATGAATCATAAGTAGAAGTCTAGAAGAAAGCAGCTAACTTGTAAAAGTATTGAAATTTCAATTGTGAAATGAGGCTCTCATGCTCCCAATACATCTTTTTATTTCATATTCCATTTTCCTTCGTGCGTCCATTCCTTTCAAGCGCACTTAGACTCGTTACGTTGTTCGACTGAACTCATTGGCTCCGCGCTCTATTCGATCGGAACTCGGTTTGTCGATGGTGGACTAAGGGCCCATTGGTTCTACCTTCTTTTCTTTGCCGGTGACAAGGGATCTCCCACTTATGAGCAAATGGCAACAACTATATTCTGCACATTAAAACATCAAACTTTAATGGTCAAAATTACATGAAAATGATGGTTATTTAGTCAACCAAAGTATATGGATCATCCTAGATTAATTAACTATGTATCAACAATCATTAGTGAATTTAGGCACATAGTCACTTACGGGCTTTACCTTTGTATTTTTTATCTTCATCTTTCACATAAATATGAGTACCATGAATCAAAAGCCGGTCGTCTACTCAAAATTCTAGCCAAAATCAGTGATTTTGGCCCACATCTAAACACAAAAAACAAAAGCAACCAAAAAAGATATATGTTAACCAAGATATTGACTACATATATAAGAGCACAAGGTATCGTGCATACGAATAATACGTTATTGGTATGCCACATCAGCGTCACGTCATCCTCTTCTAATAACACACCAATAACTAAAACACTCCTCCCTCATAACACACCAGTAACATGTTATTAGGTCCCACAGAATACCACACTAAAAATAACCACTCACTCACAATACAAAAAAAAAAAAAAAAAAAAAAAAAAAAAAAAAAAAAAAAAAAAAAGCATTTGGCGTAAGCCAGTCAAATGGCTTGGTTTCCTTTGGCTCACAATTGGCACAAGGGACGTATAGTTTGGCTCACCAATGGCGCGAAAAAATGAATATTTGGCACGTTAAATGCATCGATACCGTGTGCTCTAATTCTAATGAACTCAATAATATGAGCAAACTCACCGCCTGCAGACTTGCACTTGTTAAACCTTGAAGAGTAATATACATCACATGTCATGTTGTCATCTTGCTTCACCATTGTATCCAACATTGTAAATTATATTGGCTCCACTTATGTCATCATAGAGCTATGTGCTATCAAAACACAAAGTCTTGAATACAAAAATAGAAGACAATTGTTATGGATGATGATGACAATCTGCGGAACTTGACAAATCATCACCTGCTACATACACACTAGTATAATCTTGCTCGCTGTTCACTTTAAATGGGTTTAATAATTAGACATTTTCCTAAATATATCCGTTAAGGTTATGCTTAATTAAGAACTAACAAATACAAAAAGTAGTAGTACATCAAGTTCGCCAAGCGTAGTTATATGAAGGATGTGAGTGGTTATTATTGAGATACAAACAATATATGCATAGTACTTGGGGCTACATGTATCATTTTTCAATTCATATAGATATTAAATTATGTGCCAATCAGCAAACTTCCATACAAGAAAATTACAAATTTGAATAACTGAATATACACCATGGTGAAACATCCAAATTCACAAGACCTTTTCAGTTGAAACATCCAACACATACCTAAAATACTTGAAACAGACTACACACCGGGGTTACAGCTTAACAAGTTTTCTTGTGCTCTTTACTCAAATCTAATTTCTTTCCATGGATTATTGGATTTTATAAGTCCAAATTGCTTGTATAATCTAAGTTATTTACAGACATAAGTATGTATTATTTAGTAGTATATTTGCAGACATTATATCGACCAATAAGGTTGATATACAAGGATTGATGACCTGTCTAAATGACAGTTATTATAGGTAATTGGTTAATGTCGATTACTTTGGAAAGGCTGTGACTTTTCATGAAACGTTGCATCTTTTCATTGTGCCTATACATAACCTATATATACCTTTGTATCCTACAGATTTATATACATATTACAGTTATAGTTTTGTTTTTGTCTTTCCCTCCAAATCTTATATTCTATCCGATTTCCCACTGCACATCTATTTCATAATCAAATTACAAACATCATTTCAATAATGGTTAACACAAACCATTTCATTGAGAACAAATGGTCCTCACCACATCAGAGATCAGTTGGCCTTTCTAACATTTGGCATCAGAGCAAATCTCCTGGAAGGATCATGACCAACAAATCTCAAACTGAATTTGTCCAGAGACAAATTAAGAGAAACAGTGAGGCCTTGATAAGCAATCAAATCAGACAAGTATCCAAAGCATGCAAAGATATGCTAAGGAAGAAGATGGAGGAAATCCATGTGCATAACAACAAACTTGCACAGAAGAAGGCAATGGATGAAAGACACAAAAACTACATATGTTTCACGTGTAGACTGAGGGGACATTTGCAAGAGATTGTCCACAAGAACAAAGTCACACAAAGGCAGAAGGCCCTGGAATCATCACTCACACACCACAAATCCAAATTGCATACCCCGAATCAATTCACCTTTCTACAGATTTCATGATAGAAGGTACTGATGAACAAGATTGGAACCAGATTTGGTATGTAAGCAATAGGATTAACAGGCATGTTTGCTGCAACATGGCCCTTTTCTCAAAACTGAAGGAGAAATTTATGGTGGAAAAGAATGAAGAAGAGAAGAAACTCATCTTCATTCATGGAGAGGGAGAAGTGCAAATCAAAATAGGAACAAATGTTCTTATCATCCCTGGCGTTCATTACACTCTAGAGATCACTCTCAATATCCTCTCTGCATCACAAATGGAGGCACAAGGATTGGAACTCACTTTTAAAGGCAATAGATGCAAGCCTGTTCCAATGTTTAAAGACCCTGCAACCTGCTTCTTTGATGCAAATAGGATGAACCAGAGGCACAACGAGTACCTAGAAGGTTACTATAGAATGCTTCATGAAGACTCCAAGGAAGAACACCACAAAGGAAAAGCAGTCACTTTCACAAACAAATGCAGTATTTGTGAAGAAGATGGGCACACAGATTACATGTGTCCACAACATCCTATGACTGCAGAGGACAATGGCTTTGTCATTGTAAAAGGTGTAAATCTTCCAATCTCAATTAGATCTTTTAATGACTGCATATCTTTTTTAAATTTGCTTGAAAAAGAAAACTTGAACAGTCAAAATTGGAACACTTTTAGAAATATTTCATGGAAGCATACACTTGGTTCTATTCTGTCTATCTAAAAAGAAGTATACCAATACCATTTCCACCCAAGATTAATGGAAAAGAAATCCATTTAATGGATCTTCACATTCTGGTTGAAACACTAGGGGGATACCTTGGTGTAGATTTTTCAAATAAATTCCCTTACATTGCTGAAATTTTTGGCTTAGAAATGAAATAAGGTCAGGACATAAAAGAATGCTATAACAAATACTTGAATGTATTCATTTGCTTTTATAAAACAGCAAATGTGTCACATAATGGAGCAGAAGGACTTGCATCCAAAGGCAAAGAGATATGCCAAGATGGTCGAGATGATCAAGTGACAAAAACCTCTATGAAGGACATTCAAAAGATGGAGCATTTCGGTGTAAAACTTGAAGACACCACTGACCCTTGCCAAGAACATTACATCAGCACTCAATATGAACAGGGAACAACCAGCAGGAACATCATAGGGACCAAAGAGATCAAAGACAACAAAGATGACTTCTCAGTCATTGTCTGAAGAACAAGACAGAAAGATCACATTTGAACTTAGGGGCAAGTATTGGATTTTATAAGTCCAAATTGCTTGTATAATCTAAGTTATTTACAGACATAAGTATGTATTATTTAGTAGTATATTTGCAGACATTATATCGACCAATAAGGTTGATATACAAGGATTGATGACCTGTCTAAATGACAGTTATTATAGGTAATTGGTTAATGTCGGTTACTTTGGAAAGGCTGTGACTTTTCATGAAACGTTGCATCTTTTCATTGTGCCTATACATAACCTATATATACCTTTGTATCCTACAGATTTATATACATATTACAGTTATAGTTTTGTTTTTGTCTTTCCCTCCAAATCTTATATTCTATCCGATTTCCCACTGCACATCTATTTCATAATCAAATTACAAACATCATTTCAATAATGGTTAACACAAACCATTTCATTGAGAACAAATGGTCCTCACCACATCAGAGATCAGTTGGCCTTTCTAACATGGATTAGCTCCCTTTGCTTCGAGGTCAGAAATATCGACTGATATGCATCCACAAAAAATATAACATCACAAAGTAGAAAAAGACGAGAAGTTTCGTATATAAGCTTAACACAATTCATCCCTTTCAAGTATATTACAAGTTATGAGTCCCAACAGCAGCCTAATTACAATCAAGGGTGGAAACAGTGATTGGCTCTTCAAAATTACAAGGATTAGCAAGAAAAATAACGACTAACACATTAATGCTATATAATAGTGTTGCATGTATGAACCAATTAGATGTTTGTAACACAAATATACTAAAAGAGCCATATCATTTAATTGGAATTCCGATTTACCACCACAGCCATACAGGTAAAAACTCAGAAACTACTATCAAGAATCATGATAGGCAGCTACTTCCCATACCATTATTCATCATCGTGAACAACTAATTTACCTGATCCATTCAATAATGGGTTGTAGTAGTCGTAACCATTACAAGCGGCACCCTTCACCCTACGCACCATACCACTACAACAATCATCGCCAGACCAAACAGCTGCAGGAAGATTTGATTGTTTACTTAAAATCAAAACCAACATTATCGAGATGGATAATTAAAGAAAAAAGAGTGGACCTAGAAATGGCGGGGGGGGGGGGGGGGGGGGGGGGGGGGTCTTATCGAGTTGACCCGCAAACTTTCTGATAGCCGTTTCGGCAACTTTTGCCCCGTTCAATGCCATCTTATATGTATCATAGTTAGATAGTTTATTGACTAGGATGACACACAACCAAAATCCAACTATTTACAAATAACCAGTAAACGGGTGGAGATTGCCATCTCTAGGTACCATACTACCAATAATAAAAAAGGAGAGTAAAAAAGAACTCAGAATAAGCCTGGTAGGTTGGTTAACCTGGATAAGTCATTCGATTACGATCTGGTGGAAAGTGGAACTGTCTGTGTTGGGCAAGTTTATGGCGAAGACCTATTGAGTAAGCAACGCATTGTAGATTCTTTTATAAGAGAATGGTATAATAAATATACACAAAAAACGATTAGATTGACAATTATTTCCTCCATTAAGAAAGTCAAAAAGCTTTTCCTAATGATACATTCATTGCAATATTGGCATGTGATATTGAATACTACTAACCTTCGCAAACTTTAGCATGGAGATGTCTAAGGCGATGAGCCTCATAGATCGCTATCACTCTCACAGGATCTGTAAAATGATACAAAGTGAGAAACCCATTACATGCCAGTTGGCAACAAGATCTAAAGCTTAGGAATAACACGTTTAGCGGAATAAGAATTAGATTTAACAGCAAAGAGAGAATAAATACCTTTCGAATTTCTATATAATTCTTTCAACCTACCCAGTTTCTCTTTAAAGAGATCTGCAGAAAAAACCCAATTGTTAAAAAAGAATGTAAGTAACAAACAATCCTAATCAATGTGCAAACAACGCTTACTCTAATGCACTTAACGAACACCAGATCTTTGGTTAACCTTTCATTAGTAACTATTTTGCATAAGGTGAAATACAAAGCATTGTAGATGTATTTTTATCAGCATGAACGTTTTGGTAAAGAAAAGGCGTAGCAATTAATTCAATACATGAAAAAACGACTAACCATCCATAGTATCACATATAGATTCCAGGCAAGACAAGTATGATACTTCGTACCTAGATGAACAATAAGGAATCAAGACAGAAGACAGGGAAAATAAAAGAATAAATTAAGTTGTATCTATCTATGTACGTTAAGTTTCAGGAAAAAGTGAAAGGATATATGACCACAAGCAAACCAAAATACTAATAGTTGTAGATATTATTAAAGGTGGTACTTAGGTAAATATTTAAAGCAGGATGTTTGTGTTGGCCTGCAAAATTAAATTTTTTAATCTGGACTTTCATTTCAAAAAAATGAGTTTGAACTTGATGTGATTATAAATTCAAAAAACAAGAAGAAAAAAATTGGTGCTCTTTTTATTCAAGCAAAAGATAATTTGAAATGTGACTTCAATCAATATATTGCTACAGAACAAACAGGAAAAAACCATGCTACAGAAATAAATTATTTTTCCTGTAGTGCTACAGGCCCAAATTTAAGAGTTCAGTTCCATACTGCCGGCTCCAATTATGAGTTCAATCAGTCATTAACCAAATCAAGAAATAATCACATACCGCAAGGTTCATAATCGGTAAGTACAAACTTGCATAGAATGCTCGGACCATCAAATCTATCGCAAGCAACTTCAGCCATGTAGGTACCGCTATTTCCTTGTTGGATGACCTCTATGATCATGTAGAAGTAATAAAACTGGGGATATTTTAGGTATTTGCACTCCATAAATTCAAAATCATAGAGGTTCTTGTGTTCACCCTCCTTAACATGCAAACATCAATAAATTTGTTTATAATTAGTTACAGATAAGATTTTAAACAAAAAAAAAAAAAAAAAAGGAGGTTGAAAACATTGCTGAAGGCACCATACCTGCCTGCGGGCATAGTTAAAAGCAGCAACGGCAAAGTTACCAACCACACTAACAATCGGATGATCAGCTTCAAGTGACTTCATCTCTTCATTAACAAACTCGGGATTTATTACTTCAGCTTCACGCTGCCAATTAAACAATTGAAACATACTCAAATGTGTATAAACATTAAAACAAAAAGAGAAATTGAAAAATATCAAATACATACAGTCCCCTCATCAAACTTTCTAAACTCCAGCCAGATTTTCTGCTCATCCTTATCAGGGAAATATTATAATTTTCACAAAATCCTGCCTAGTGTTCATTTATATTTGTGGTCCATCTGTAATAGATGTTTAATTGATTGGATATGTTGATTTAACTTGTTCAACTCGGATCAGCAAGTAAAAAAACCTACAAGTTTCAGTACCTTAATTTAAAAAGAAATAAAAACAAGATTCATAGTATCACAAGAATCCATTTGGGATGGGCCTGTATCAACACTTAAAAGCACCTATCTATGGAAGAGCTGGAGCTGCCCACAACTTCAATTTCTTGTCATCGCCCATGTAGCTAATACACTGACATTCTTGTCTCCTGTAAGAAAAAACAACTCTTGGATTAGGGCGTCATTAGTAGTTTGCTAAACTCAGAAACATCAATTGCTCAATTCTTTGCTTAACGTACACAGGCCTGGTTTAGGCCTTGTAGTATGGTTAGACAAGTGTAGATACTTTCTATAAACTTCAAATTAGATTATTCTTAAAATATATATAACGGACTTCTAGACAATGGTTAGCATAATCTGTATATAAAGAAAAAGATGAAATGATACTAACCAATAAGAATAGGTTGAGGAGCCCATATGACGCTTGTGATATCACCTGCATACGTACATGAGCAAATATATATCAAGAACAAGAAGTTTGTCAAACAAAGTAAAACTGGAAATATTCTTGTATTAGAGGAAAGTCAATCCACAAGTTCAATTGATAATAGTGTCACCTGTCTATTTTAAATAAATGTTTTTTTTTTTTTTTTTTTTTCTCAATTTTTTTTTTATTATTATTATTTTTTTTACATTTAAGCGGAAAAAGGGAATGTTCTTGTTACAGAAAAGTTACCAACTACAGTATATAAAACCATAGGAATTGCACTTGTTTTGGGACAAAATTGTAGTTTTTTTGTTTGTAATACCTTCTTTCTTTCAGGAAAAAAGAACATTTTGACTGAAGTAAGCATGATGTAACATAATTACTTAATTAGATTATAAGGGAAATGACAATACCCTCATGTGCACCGTCAGCTGTGTCTAACACTTCCCCAGTTTCGAAAGATAACCATTGTAGTACGGAATTCTGAGTAACAACCAGAATCTTCCCATCAGGGGATATCGCAAGATGGTCATAATGTAATCTAGTATTTCTCGAATTTTGTGGAATCGGAATCTTCTTCAACACCCTTGATTCTGAAACATCTTCATCTGGAACTTTAAAAAAAAAAAAAACAATTTACATATTTTAGAAAAAGGATGTACAATATAACAGTTGTCATGAATAAAATAAGTCACAATAATCAAAACCACAACATATGTAGAAAATTGGTGATCAGTTATGTCCTACTTAACAATATTAAAGTTCTAATCTTAATGCAAACTATAATCTAATTCCAGCAACTTGCATCACAGACCATTATCTAGTATTATTTTAAACAGCAAGATGATTAAACGAAGAGCTAATCACAGATAAGCTTCATGGGATAATACACACCATTTATGTTCCACACTCTTAGCACGCCATCCACTGATGCACTAATGATCCCATTTGAGTCGGGTGTAAAACACAGCCATGTTACAGCACCCTGGAAAGAAATCACAACGCATGAGGAACATCAAAAAATATCAAGGAGTGCATAGAAACTTAGTCACTACTAAAGATTGAAAGAAATTTTAGAATGGAAAAGAAGTAGATGAAATTAATATATTTAAAAAGGTGCGCCGAGAAAGGGAGAGAACTGAGAGGAAGCTAGATGACCTTATGGCCTGTCAGTGATTTAACTTTCGTAGCTTTAACTTTCATAACAGCTGAACTAGCATCCAATTCATACTCTATCTTCCAAACCTGTAGCAATAGTTCACAGTATGATATTAAATACACATCACCTTAACAGTGATGCACCCTGTAAGATAACTTAAATTCTACCTATAATATAGCTGTATTTTTAAAATTTCTGCTTATCAGTCGGCCTTCGGTTCAATTAAGGCACAATCTATCATTTCATAAAAATTAAGAATACTAGAAACAAACAACTAGTTGAAGAAGTGCGCATATGTCAAAGATTGGAATTATATCCTAAAGGAAGTATAAATAAGTAAAGAATCTCATGTATAATACAAATCAATATTGAATTGCAGAATCTCATGGATGTAAAAGAGTTCCTTTTGACATTTGAACAGTGCACTTAGGATAGTCAATCAGCAAATTGTTCGTTTTACTTTATCTGTAAAGAAGAAATTTACGATTCCTAATTTGAAAGGCTACGAGAAAGGAAATATACATCAGCAACAACAAGCCTCGATGACCTTGTAAATTGTGATATCTTGTAGGACCAGAGGGTACAACTAACACAGTACCACCGAGGACTCAAGAGTCCCACAAGTATATGGTCACTAAAAGTGATACATTAGAGTTTATCTCATATAGTCTAACAGCAATTAACCCCCTTAATGCTACCATTATCAGATGCCTAATAAGAAATGGACCCGGGGTGCAAAATAAATCAGTATAATTCTAGCCCTACAATTCCTACTGTTATATGTAAGCACAATATGTAATTAACTATTTGGAAAAAAGCTAAAAATACTCTATGTACTTTTCGTGATAACTCATTATGCTTTCTCAACTTTTTTTATTGTCATTTTACTTAACATTGTTTCACTTCTGCTGTCATTATGCTTAATTAAATGTTTTTCTCATGCAAAAAGACTTAAATACCCTTCTTTTCATCTTCGCTACCCATCTATAACAATATTTCGTTCCGTTTCTGGCGATGCACAGCTGAGGCCCTAAAGGTAAAAAGGTGTAGCCATTGGTGTTACATCATTCCATTCCGTTTCTGGCGATGCAACAGAAACCGAACACATTTCCAATTATAGCGAAACTGGCTATTCTGGAAAGATAAATCCAGATGCAGCATTAGCAATCGGAAAAAGTGCAGCCATGAAAGAACTTTTAAATCTTCCTCTTGCTGAGCTGGAAAGACGTTGCAGACATAACGGATTATCTCTTGTTGGTGGTAGAGAAATGATGGTTGCACGTTTGCTTTATTTGGAAGAATCAGAAAAGCAAAGGGGTTATGAACTCAGTGACAATTTGAAGTATTCCCATCATAATCAAAGGGAAAGTAATGTGGATACGGGGCCTGTGGGATATTCAGGAAGGAATCATCAAGTGGATGATGATATGGGTGTTATGTCAAAAGGCAAAGGTTCTGCATCCATAACTGCAATGATTCCGATCCCACAAGGGGTACTATTGTCTTTTAATGTTAGAAAGAATAAGTAATTAAGCATAATGAGTCGAAAATGTAAAAAATGTGATGTATCATAATGAGTCGTAAAGCATAATGACAGCATACGTGAAACAATGTTAAGTAAAATGACAATAAAAAAAGTTGAGAAAGCATAATGAGTTATCACGAAAAGTACATAGAGTATTTTTAGCTTTTTTCCTAACTATTTTACATCTGAGACAAATAAACACCTTACATGTGAAAAGTTTTTAGCCTTTCTTTCCTACTGTTCACAACAGAATCAATAAAGTAAAATATATGTCTAATTCACAGGCAAATAGCATATGGTGTTAAAGGAACTGCATAGATTATCTCATTTTAAGGATTTATTTTGCAAATAATATCCTATAGCCAAGACGATGAAAATAAATAATTTATTTAAGCATGTCACCTTCACAGTATGCCCTAAAGTGGCTGCAGCAATATACTGCCCATCTGGAGATATTGTAGCCATGTTATTCTTGCCCTGATTTGTGTCTGCATTTCCCAACCATTTTCCAGACTTCCCTTCCAAAAGTCTAATATCCGTTCCTGTTGAAGGCAATCGAGTGACTGAAACCTTTGTCTACACTAACAGGATGCGGATTAACATGGAGTGTCACAAACTCAATATGCTACAACAAGTGTTACATGTTCACATTTTGAAGAGAAAAACCGATATGTTGAAGGCAATTAGAAGCCCAATCAAATAGGAACCAGTCTATTAGTATTTCGTTTTTCTGTGTTTTTGCACACAATGGGAAAATCACTAAGCTAGATATTTATAAAGTATGAAAGTCGCTGTGAGTGTGTGAGCCGCCAACTTAATGAAATGTCAGGAATAATGATGAAGTACGTGGACCCTACATTATACATTATTATGATTATGAAGTATCCTCTAATTTATTCGTTTGAATTTTATCTACTTTAGTATCCCTTCCATAGTTCCTTGTGATCCCCAAATCATCACATTCATTATTGTAAATGTGAGTAAATGACACTTAGCATGTCATAGGAACATACCCTCGGAACTTGAAACAAGTAGCGTATTCCCATCAACACCAGCAACTTTAGCTCCGTATAAAGTGACAATGTGCTTTTGATAATGGACCTCATGGATCTCATTCTGGAGATGGAACTTTGGGCTATCATCGCCACCTCTAGAGTTGTCTTTTCCATATATGTATAAAGGAGCTTCCTTTTCTAGCAGCAGTTTTACAACCCACAACAGCTGATGCATCGTCATCTTTACAAGCCACAACTGATGCATCGTCAACAGCTGATGCATCGTCATCAGCAATAGCAACACTTTTACAAGCCACAACAACTAATGCATCGTCATCAGCAAATGCTACTGCAGTTGGATGACATCCAGCTTTGAGAATGATGTCCATTCTTGAAGCGACACCCATATGAAATATTCGGACTACACCATCATCACATGCTGCACGTACATACAAACAACAAATAAGTCAGACAATAGCTCCAATTTTTTCGTAAAAAGTACACCACCGAGATAAACTATACTTAAAATTAATACTATATGACCAATTAAATGTGACTATTTTATTGTTTAGAAACAAATGAAAGGAAGCTACAAAGCATACTTGTTAGCTGCTAACATAAGTCAAACACTTAGACAGGAAAAAGAATTAAACAGAATGGATAGTTTGTCATAATAGCTGCTAGTCACCCACGATATCAAATGAATGATACTTGATATTCAAAATTTGCTTATTCTTAATAATTAGTTGAGCAACTGATTTGAACCGCTCCAGCTAATAATACAGAAACAAAACATGTGTGATTAAGGGAAATAACAGCAGACGTTAAGTGGTTTATAAGCAGCACATGAGGTCTCCCAACCTTATTTAGTTCATTTGGGAAAGCGTTTTTAGCATGCCCACATGGAAACTCGCCTAAAGTGTAAATCTTTCTAGTCAATAGCCTAAGAGATTACCAATTTACAAAAAAAGATGTTACAGTTTCTAAATAGTTATACTGTTTTAATTTTTATCAGTAACAAAGTTGATAACATCCAATCATAATAGTGAAGGCCGCCTTGATTAAACATGGGTGCAGAAATGAGAGATGACACGGGTGAGAAAACAAAACTGGAAAAAAGGGACATATGTGTATATTTAAGATACTTGTAACGATAATTACCAGTTGCCAATCGATATCCATCATCCGAGAAGCATATTCCATTAATGGAATTCTCTTGACCTATCAAAATTTTCAACTCTAACGGATGATGATGCTGGTCCACTTCCTGCATGCACATCCATCGTGGTATGAGTTGGGGAAAATTATTGATAAACAACTAATCTAAGACAAATCAAGAGCATCTACATACACTACAAATACACATTCACCTTCACACACATAAGCACATGCATCTAATACAACTACCCTGATGCTATCTGTTACTTAAGGAGCAACCAAGATCACATTAGAGTTTTAAAGTTATAATTTCTTCTACAACATGACGTTATACAGTGTGTCAAAATAAACCAGTGATTAGTGGAAACTTTCTAAACTTGGTAGCTTGTTTATAACCATAAGCAACCAGTTGATTCTTTATGTTGGACATCACATGAGGTAAACGACCTCAAAAAGATTAGCATTTGTGCCAAAGGAAATGTAATATTCTGGCCAAACATAAAATATTTATGCCTCACATTTTAGCTGTCAAATCTACAAGTTTGCAAACATCACAAAGGCCGTGTAATATATATACATAGGACCATGTTTGAGAGACCCGTGAGTTTTTAACAACACGATATCATGTTATGTGTATACATACATATGTACGCACATGTATACATAGGTTTATTGGTCACAATTGATCCTGATTGGAGGCGCCTTTCTGAACTTAGTAGCTTGCTCGAACCCATATGAGCATGGTGTCACCGGTGCAAGAATTGTCCATCTGAATTAGATGGTGTCACCAGTGCATCCGATTCAAACCTACAGTTGGCCTCACAAGCCGAGCATGAGTTGTTCCGGTTTCCGTTAGGCAAGACACAACTGGATAAGCCTAACATTTCTTTTGAAATTTTAGTCCTCGTCGATGACTAATTCTTAATGTGTAATTAATTTTGTGTGTGTGCGTGTGAGCGCCTAATTGTGACACATTGTCCCTTATAGGCCGAGATAGACCAATATGTAAACAAATGCTTTGTATGTACTTGATGCTATTGTGGATTTTGATTACAATGACGGAGGGGCTTCCAGAAAGGCATTGAAGTATATTACAAAGGATGGTTATATAAACCAATGCTGGGGTAAGCGTTCACACATCTTTTTCTTCTTTCTATGGAATTTTTTTCTAATAACATTCTTATTCTGCAATATTATGTATAACAAGTCAAAGTGGTGCTACCTTGATATAGAATCTGGAGTTATGAACTTTGGTCATACAATACAACTCAACGGTGAGTTTATAGCAATTCTCTAAAGGAGCTAGTGGCTTCACCCATGGGACCTTTAGCAGATGTAATATACGGATTTGGTAAGTAAAAGTGACACGTTATCGCAGAAGGATCCATGTTAATTATTGGTACAATCTAATGAAATATCTCCATTAGCACAACTAGTAATCTTGTTTATTACTCCATATATGTGATGTTCAATCTAAAGGGTCACTTATAAAAAAACAAGCTAGCTACTATGCTTATAGGAAGATGCTTCCAGTGTCTATCAATCAGCGTGTTTTCAGAAAATGCTTATATAGAAATCAACCCCCCATTAATGAATATCATACACAAAACATTGAAGCTAATCATCAAAGTGAAATTAAGATAAATAAATTAAAGGTAATACATACATACCTCAACATCGCCCCTCAAAACAGGTACCAATAAGCGGTCGATGAAATGGTAAGTCACCTTTGAGTAGCCCCCTGCTCCCCATTTTCCCCCCCACGAATTTTTGATTTCTAAGATATGCTCTTCCTCATAAAGAGACGAGGTGTCTAATCCTGTTATGATTACCGCGTGGCCCGCCTCATTCGCGATCATCTCCTCTTCATCATAATTAAATACCCGAGCCTCTTTCCCACGATCTCCAGCTCGTCTAAAAGGAGTCTCATTCCAAGCAAGAAGTGCCTCCGCGCGACCAAATCCTTCCATCCTAACCCCAGCAACTATAGGGTATTTCGGACCCCATGGCCCGAAATTCCATTTCAAAGCAGCTACAATCTTATCCCAGCCAAACACCAGCTTTAAATCTTTTAATGTATAATGATGGCCCGATTGGTAGTTAGGTAACCCTGCTATGTGTATAAATTGATAGTTACAGTGTTGCTGTAACCCCAGGTCTGGGTTAAGAAGGCACTTATAGGCATCATTAAAATTACGAACATGACGCTCAAGTAATGGTTGAGGTGAAAAATCAACCATGTAACCATACTTGATCCTAAAAGTTACTGTTAGCGCGTCGGCCAAAGCTGTTGCTAAGCAAATGCCTTCGTTATCTTGGTTGTAGATTGTTTTAAACATAAGCCGAAGTGAACACCTAAACCTACGAGGGTCTCTTTCGACTATAACAAACTCCATTTCCATGGATTTCAACTTAACCTTACTTTTTACTTCGATCGGTGTAGCTAGCCTAGGTGGTGTATTTATGATGATACTTTTCTTTCTGAGGGTTTCCTTCTTTAATGTAGTGTTATTTTTAGGGTTTCCTTCTTTAATGTAGTGTTTATTTAATTCGGGCTTGCTCTCATTGGGCTAATTCATTCCCCACTCTCAAACATACACATATATCTGGCGACTTGGAGGAAATTAAGAATGTTAGGGCTTGTTTGTTAATTTTTTGAGTAAATTACATAAATGGTCCCTGTGGTTTGTCAGAAATTTCACCTATCGTCCCTCAAACTTAAAAGTTGCATGAATGGTCCCTCTCGAGGCAAAAGAATAACATGAATGGTCCTTTTGTTAACGGGTGTTAAGTTTATTCCGTTATAATTTACACTTTAGCCCTTGTTGGTTAACGGCTGTTGCATCGTCGATCCTTTATTGTAACGGCCGTTTATAATTTAAACTTTTCGACTTTAGCTTCGTTTTTTTATCCGTTTTCGTCCGTTTTTATACGTTTTCATCCGTTTTTATTTCTCCGTTATCTCCTAACGAGATATAAAAAATTTACACCGCAACCCCCTTAGTGTTTTTAATTTGGCAAGTTTAGTCCCTACTGGGCTATATAAGCGAATGAGTTTTCCCCTCATAACCCTAATCACACACACACACACACTTATAACTTTTCCGGCGCCGCTCCTCCTTCTCCGGCCGTCGTCTCCGATCACCATCAACATCACTGCCATCATCACCTACAACCCTTCCTCATTATATCCTAACCCTAAACCTACTTTTACTCTCTCCTCTCTCCCACCCAAACGACCACCACCACGACACCGTCACCTTCATCATTAAAATAACACCAAACCCACCTCTATTTCTTGCTTGTAAACACGAATCCACCACTCACGCGCTATAAATCCACCCACACGCGCCACCACCGCCACCATTGTTGTCGTTTTTGTGTCTTGTTAAGTTAGATCTTGTGGTTGAGATAACAACCACACCGATTCACAACCACTTGTACGAGTGTGAATCGGTGTGAGTCTAAAACAAACGGGAAACGAAATAAAACTTGTTAAAACACACGTACGAGCAGTCTTGGTTTAGTCTTGAGCTTATTCGAACTTATTTACAAGCCCACGAGCTTATTTTGGTGTAATTATTGTTTGGTTTTGAGTTTTGTTGGTTTTGGGTCACGGCTACAACCAAACCACAAGTGGGTTATGGTTAAACCTTGTTATTGGTAAGGTTTTGGTTTAGATTTGGTCCGTTTGGTTAACTTGTACGCGGCGTGGTTCAAAGCTGAGACCATGTGGTCTCAGCGAGGTAAGCTTATTTTGTCCGAATGGGTTATGGTAGTATTATGGTATTGTGACTTATTGTGGTATTGTGACTTAATTGTGACTTTGACTCGAGCCATAGGAAAAATGTATCAAAACGGACGAAAACGAATAAAAACGTAAGAAAACGTTTAAAAACGGATGAAAACATATAAAAAAAAAGGACAAAAACAGATAAAAACGTATGAAAACGGACGAAAACGGAAAAAAACGTAAGAAACACGGATAAAAACGGATGAAAACGTAAGAAAAATGTATAAAAACGGACGAAAACGGATAAAAACGGATGAAAACGTATAAAAACGGACGAAAACGGATAAAAAACGAAGCTAAAGTCGAAAAGTTTAAATTATAAACGGCCGTTACAATAAAGGATCGACGATGCAACAGCCGTTAACCAACAAGGGCTAAAGTGTAAATTATAACGGAATAAACTTAACACCCGTTAACAAAAGGACCATTCATGTTATTCTTTTGCCTCGAGAGGGACCATTCATGCAACTTTTAAGTTTGAGGGACTATAGGTGAAATTTTTGACAAACCACAGGGACCATTTATGTAATTTACTCTAATTTTTTTTATTAAGGGTGTGTTTGTTTCATTAAGATGTTTTGGGTCTGAATCTGACTACCACATCTTATTGGTAAGAGGTGGCTAAAAAGTCTAAATCTGAACGAAATAATGTTGTTTGTTTTTGTATAATTGTCCGAATGATTTTAAGTGGTCGTTTTTGCAATTTGTTTATTAAACCAACGCAATGCGATAATAAGTAACTTATGTAAATATGAAACAAGACTTTTTATCATAAATATAACATAGTTAATAAACAACCAAATATATTATATAAAGTTTACAAAACGAGTAAGAGGCAGTAAGACAAGTCCCCCACCTCTTACTTAGTAAGATGTTATATGTCTAACTAGGTCTTACTCAAAAGAAAAAAAACAAACAAGCAAAACGTCTGCCCTCTTCTTACTGGTAAGAGTAAGAGGGCTAGTAAGACTTTTTTTTAAAAAAACAAACACACCCAGTCATTTTTAATTAAGAGATGACTTAATGCAGACACTTTCAGTTTTATTGCTTAATATTTTCAGTTATCTTTCTCTATTTAGTCACAAACAAACAGTTTTAATATGACTTAATGAATTCAGATTTTTTCATATTAAGTCAATTAAGTTACAAACAAACACCACCTTAAAGGATTAAGTGTGGTGAATACTTTCAATTAAGCCATTTAGGTTGCACGGATGTCACATTATTTTAACACTTAGGTAGTGTTTGATAACAACTTAATGTGTCTTAATTAAAAATAGGCAAGTTAATTAAGTCATCAAATGGATGTTTGTTTAGTGCTTAAAACTAACATGTGACTTTCTAGAAAAAGCCAAGGAGATGAGGGTCTACAAATTAAGTCATCCCTTTTTTCCTAATTTTACATGTTTAACCTCCCACTTCTTAACTTTATTTCAAATAAAAGGGTATAACAGTAATTTTTACTAATTCAGACACTTTATTCAGCACACAAAACAAACAACCATTTATTCATCTACAAACAGACATCATATATCTAGACAGACACTTTAATTTAACAGGACTTAATAAAAAAACTAAACAAACAGGCCCTTACATTTTAAAACATGTCTCACTAACTAAACACAACACAATTATTTGAGCCCTACTCACCTCCAATTTTATTTTCTTTTTCATTTTTCTAAATAATTCAAATTTCATTCATTAAAATAAATACAACTTTTATTTATAAATTGAAAAACTAAAACATAAATAATTAAAAACATAGACGTACGGAATTAAAAAAACTAAAACATGAATAGAGCTTTTATACTCTGTAATTGTTGATGAAATTCTTGCTTCTAAGCAATGCTACCCACCACTTCTTCTCTTGTTGCCCTCAAGTGGGTTGTAACACGTACATATGCTTCGGTGGTCACTAGAAGCGTATACAAACCATAACTGTTGATAGCCTGGTCGAGTGGCAATGAATGCACCCTCGTCAATTATTTTTAAATACCATAAATGATAAATTATGGAACTACACTGCTCTTGCTTGGTTTTCTTATTACATCCCCGTGATCTTCACTACTTAGTTACATACTCTTTTTGTCTTAAAATAATAATCCATGTTTCCTTTTTGGATGTACCTTTTATCACTTTATATTTTCAGTCATATTTCTCTATTAACTCATTAACAAACAATTAAGCTATAGGAAAATTGTTGCAATCCATGCACAGTGATCATTAGAGTCAAATGTCTCAATCGGCGTGTCCTCCTTAGCATGCATGCCAATACAAGAATAGGAACTTAAACCAATTCAAGTAAATCTAAATATTGAAAAGTAAAATGCAATAACGTTAAATTAATTGTTTATACGTGTGGTACAAAGTACAAACAAACATCTAAAGTTTAAGCAAAACGAGCAAAATAAAATATTCATAAATCAACCATGTCTATACTACTTATAATAGAGGAAGACACTTCCCTCCTATTTATTATTTTAAAACAACAATAAATAGAATTTTAAGCAAATACTACCTTAGAAGCATTATTTACAAGTATCTAAAGCACACATAAAATTAAAAACGCACTACTCATATAATACAATTAATACACTATTAAAAACACCCCTTCATCAAAAATATAACTTTTTAACCACAAAGTACAACATAATTAAGCTTCCACACATAAATAAACTAAAAAATAGATTTTTAAACAAATACAAGTGAATAATCATAATTTACAAGTATTTAAAGCACAAATAAAACTAAAAAAAATACTATTCAACACATACAATTAATACAATATTAAAAACAGCCCTTCACCAAAATATACAACTATTTAATCACAATTTGCAATCTAATTAAGCTTCCAAAACATAAATTTGAAATCCAGCAATCCAAAACAAAATAACATTTTTTGGCCAAAAAATTTAGTCACAGGTAGGGGTGGCAATTTTCGACACGGCACAATAAACGACATGAACCCGACACGAAGTTAAACAGGTTTGGGTTGAGGATAAACAGATTTGGGTCAAAAACGGGTCAACCCGTCTAACCCGTTTAATAAACGGGTCGTGTTTGGGTTGAGTAAATATTAACAGGTTAACCCGTGAACCCGTTCAAGTATATACGATCTTAAAAATAAAATATATAACCTGGTTTTTATGTTGGATGTGGATTAAATGTATTTTGTTATTTACTTAGTATGAGTGAATTATAATTTTATACCTTAGATATCATGAAAATTGAAGCTTATAATTCAGAAAATTGTCGCATAGTTATTTGTATGTTATTTTTATCATATTTTAGATCTTTATATCATTTGTTGCATTTAAAGTAGTTAAATCGACAAACCACCAACTTTATTCACTGCTTGACCTATTTACTTAAATGGATTAAACGGGTCACAAATGGGTTACACGTGTTATGCAGGTATGGGTTAAGGTTGAGTTTCTTGACACGATTAATAAATGGGTCGTGTTTGGGTAAAGGCTATACTAACCCGCCAACACGCGAACCCGAATAGGTTAACATGAACACGACTCGATTGCCACCCCTAGTCACAGGGTACCCGCCGCTGCATCGCGCGGGTACCCTGCTATAATATACTGATCTATGCATGATCAAACTTAATTAGAGCATTAAGTGTGGTTACATTCCGTCTTCCCAAATCAAGATCGCTTTAGCAATTCACATTTTACATTCACACGCCAAAACTAACCCTTCTATAATGACTCAAGTCGTTTGTCATTTTTTGATCCCCACCAATTTATTTTATTTTTTTCAAACAAATTAACTTTTCGTTCATCAAATAAAAATATAAATTATTGAGCACTCACACAACAAAATAGCAGCATATCGGTTGATTTCAACACTTTCATATATTTTTCATCAAAACTTAACTACATCTTTCACCACCACTTTAACTTCTCAGTTGTACTATAACTTTTCAAATCATAATATATTTACGTTTTTTATTTTGTACGCTTACATTTTAATTATCTATATACCGTTTTTAATTTATGAATAAAAGTTTTACTTGTTTTTAATAAATAAAGGCATTGTGGGTTTCTACTCCATTAACTTAGGAGATCCAATCCACCATAGACTAATCATGGCTAATAATCAGTTGAAAGGTGAGGTGATGTAATTAGTTGAAAGGTGAGGTGATGTAATTATTGTGGTTGAAAAGTAAAAGAGGGTGAGGGAACCAGGGAACTTAAATGGAGAGAGGATTTTGAAGTCGCTAAAGTGAAAGGTAAAGAGGTGTAACCATTGTGAGTAGTCAAAACCAAACGCATTTATGTATGTTCAATGGAGTATTTTTTTTTTTTTTTTCTTCTTATGTTGTCAGTACACTGTAGGTTTATTTTCAACAAAACAAAAGGGTGGCTGTATAGATAGATACGAGCTCATTGGATCATTTTTATCTTCCGATTTAAACTATCAATTTATTTTTTATATCATAGGAGAGTAATTAAATGTGGATGTGACATTGTGTAAAAAGAGTGGCTATAGGACAAGATGGCATGGTTATTATTAATCTGATGAAAGGACATGATGGGGTGAACGAGGTATGGTCTTCTCATAGCAACTTTCTCTATTCTTTTGCGCAATGATTTTATTGGGTCCTACTATTGGAACCCTCCATATGATTTGACATCATAGGGAATATTCTTTTTGTCCCCTCCTTTTTCTCAGTACAACACAGTTTTTTGTCAGTTTATGTTCCGTATTTCTGACAGTTTTAAGCGTTTGGCTTATTAAACTTTATATTTACAGTTCCGCATTTTCAGGTTTATAGCTTTTTGATATAAACAAAATTATAAAAAAAAAAAAAAAAAAAGGGATTATGTACTGGGAGGCCATCAAAGTATTAATCTTTTTATCATTTAGGCCACTCATTTATCAAAACTAACTTATAGGCCACCCATTTATGTGTTTGCTTTCATGTATACCAATTTCGAATATTTTTTTTCTTGAAAATCTTTGAAACAATGAAAATAAAACTAAATCTAACATATTACAACTATACAAATAACTATTGAAAAGTAAACTATGACTTTTTCTCATTATCTAAGTGCAACTTCATTTAGTCAAAAGCGATTTTGATAAATTAACAAATGTTTTACGTTTAAATTTCTTATTTTATTATTTTGATATGTTAAGCATAACTTTGTCTCTCAAATTGTACAAATTTTTGGCAAGAAATTAAACGAGATTGGTATAAACGAAAACAAACACATATTTGGGTGGCCCATAAGTTAGTTTAAATAAATGGGTGGCCTAAAGGAACAAAGTTTAATAGTTGGACGGCCTCCGCATACATAATCCCAAAAAAAATAAATAAATAAATAAATAAACAAAAAAACTAGGGGGGTCCTAATAAAAAAATAGGGGGTCCTAATAACTCAACCCTTTTATTGTTTTCGTTTGTACTTTTTTTTTTTAGTTTAATGTAAGCGACTTATAATAATTTAGTATAATTTAACTTTTTAACCTGTGCGGGTTATTAATAAAATAATTTTCGGATATCCTTATTTAAACTATAAGCCATAAGTCGTCGTTGCATTAGTCGTTCATAAATTTATAAACTCATGTAATCATTTCCATATCGCAATAACACGTGTTTCTCTATTTATATCTATTGTAAAAATCGGCCCAGACGGCCGATTAATCCTCGCATAGTCGCTGATCGCTCACTAAACGTCTTGATTTATCATAATCGGCCTATTTAATCGGTTTAGTCAAAGATCGCTTAAAAAGGGTCAACAAAACAATTAATCGGACAAAATCGGTCTAATTGCATTAATCGGACAAAATCACTTATAAATTGATCAACAAAATCGCTTAAGAATTGGTCAACAAACTGATTAATCTGTCATAGATCGCTTAAAAATGGTCAACAAACCGAGTAATTGTCACACCCTCGCCGGAGGCGGAAACACGAGGTGTAACGGAAGGGAACATAAGCACAAGATAATAGAACATACCAACATTAATATTTAAAAGAAAGAGTACACCATTACAATACTAGTTTAGCCGTCATCGGCAAATATATTACAAGTTTAATTCCCAAAATATTGCGTTCTATTACATAATGATTTGTAGTGACAAGTGAAAACTTCATTATGCAAGACTTGATAGAAAACGCTTACTAACGATCACCTGAAATGCATGAGAGAAAAACGGGTCAACTATGAAAATAGTTGGTGAGTAAACACGCTTAGCAAAATAAGAAAACTCGTAAGCAAAATTCAAAGCTTTCGGTCAACGAAAAAAAATAGTTCCCAAAGCAAAGGCATTGTATATCCACTCAGTTCCAAGTTCCGCCCATACAAAACTTGCAACCTGTGTGTACACAACCCATTGCACAAAATATAGCGCGTCAAGTAGTCAAATGTAAGTGGTCAGAATAGTTCACAATATAGTACCAAGTATATAATAATTTAGAGATGCTCCGAACATGGGAGACTTTGCACTGCTCCAACAAGGAAGACTCCTTTGTCACTCGACCACCTAGGCGAGAATTATTGAGAACGCTCCACCAATAAGGCGAGACTTTATAGTGATGCTCCGAACAGGGGAGACTTTGTACTGCTCCGAACAGGGGAGACTCCTTTGTCACTCAACCACCTAGGCGAGATTTATTGAGACGCTCCACCAATAAGGCGAGACTTTATAGTGATGCTCCGAACAGGGGAGACTTTGTACTGCTCCGAACAGGGGAGACTCCTTTGTCACTCAACCACCTAGGCGAGATTTATTGAGACGCTCCACCAATAAGGCGAGACTTTATAGTGATGCTCCGAACAGGGGAGACTTTGTACTGCTCCGAACAGGGGAGACTCCTTTGTCACTCAACCACCTAGGCGAGATTTTAAGGGTCATAGTATGTACGGTTCAATAAGTTCAAATAAGTAATAGGTTCGTAATTAAGTTCAAGGATTTGATTCGAGTTCACAAGTTCTAGTCAAACTAGTTAATAAAAGTAGTAAACAATTTAGCTCAAGAAAGGTTCATGCATTTCGCCCCAAAATATAGTAAAAACGGAAAAAAGGGGGGTTGTGATTACTCACTTGGTAAATTGGTGTGATGACAAAAGTGAGTACACTGAGGTATAATGTGATGCTTCAACCGGGACCTATTACGAATGATATGATATGTCATGAGTTGCAATGTAATGTTATGCATGCACTTCGTATGTTATTTATACCATTTGCGAGTTTTGAAAATAATCCTTATCGCCGAAAAATACTCTTTTGACGTCTTGACCATTCTTAAATCGCTTTACAAGTATTTACGTCAAAATGTCATCCTACAATGGTTTTATAATGTTTTATGGTGAAATTATCACTTTTCGTCGCAAAACAATGTCGTCGGAATTTCCTTGAAAGTAACAAAAATGGCTCCGAAAAACTAGTCGTAAAATGGTGTACGTCGATCGTTAGAGAACGAACTCGACGGTTTTGGAAAGTTTGTATCAATATCTAGAAGTTTCAGTTCTGGAGTTTTCGTCCAAAAGGTCTCGAACATAAAGATATTAAGGGTTAAAGATAGTGATTTTGTTGGATTGTTGTGCAGAAAATGAGTTTCGGCCAAGTTTGAACATCCGTAATTAATTTACTATAACTCCGCTTTACAAACAGCTTGTCGTTTTGAAAAATATGGCCGGTGAACTTGATTTTACTAGAAGACATTTCGTTCCAAAAAGTTTCACAACCTCGTTAAAAACAGCCGCAAACATGGTCGTTACAGCTAATGAAACACTTGTAACGTAAAAATAATATAGATTTTCAGAAAATAATAGTTACGGCAACTTTATAAAAACGGGCATATCTTTGTTGTTTCAAATCCGTTTTCTACGTATAATACGTCCTTAGCTTCGTATCGAAGTAAACTAATATATTTTTGACTAGTCGAAATAATTTGTGAAGCTTAAGGCTCGTTTTTGACCCAAACAAACTAAAAACAGCAAGCTGAATTTTCTGAAAAATGTACGTTTCGTCGTCAAACTTTAAAAATCCATAACTTCTTCGTTATAACTCCGTTTTTATCCGTTCAAAAAGCCACGGATTCGTTTTAAAGTATATTTTCTAAATATCAAAGCCAAAAGGTTGTACCAACTGTCGGTTTTTCCAGAAAATCGAAATAAGGACAGAAACTATTTTATACGTATTGAAAATATGTCGGGATCATTTTTGAAAGTAACTGATTAAATATTCAAAATAATAACTCACGCGATAACGTTTATTTAATATAAAATTTACGCGTTTAATGTGAAATGAAAAATCATGAATGAACTAATCATGATGCATATTTAATTTAAGAAATGACTGGAATTTGAGAAATGTGACATTCTTCCCATGTCAGCGGAATCATGTCCTCATGATTCGATTAACGATACTATGGTCCGAACCTCGACAAGAGTTCTAAAAGTTCATGATCGTACGAACAGTCTAAATGATCATATCAATGCCCATGCGTACAGGTTCCCCATTCAACTAAGTACGTGCCCGTGATTAGATTGGATAGGGTAAACTTGCCCAATATCGAACGTAGCTCTCAAAAGACCTTTAGGTAGTCGATTCTAATTTAATCCCACAACTCATCAAACAAGAACTGTCATGAGATTAAACTAAACCGACTTGAGTAAACTTGTCTCTTAGCTTGATTTTCGCAACTCATCAAACAAGAACTGTCACTAGATCAAGCTAGGAAACAAGTTGTTAGAAAGATAGGAATCAACATCCTTGAATGAAGTCTTTTGAAAGATCCGCTCGATATTGGATTTGCTTACACAAATCAAATCAAATCAACAAAATATATAACAACTAAGGTCGATATCAATAGGTCTCAAATTAATCAATGACGTGAACGTGGTAAAGATTGGAAGGAAGCTATGCACTCAAAATTATGTCGTACAGAAATAAGGTAGTTGTTCAAAGGAATGTACCCGTTACGCGTTGCGGGCTTCCTCGGTGCCCAGATAGAATGCTCGACCACGTGCGGGGGAAACTTCAATGTTCTGATCTTGTGGGCCTTCTATTGCCAATGCCAGGTTTGGACGATTACCTCTTGAGCGTGTGTTTCTTGCAGCCATGATCTTACAGAGGACCAAAACATCGGGTTGAGTAAACGACATTCGAACGAAGTCAGATGAGGTGCAGAATGGTGGTAATGTGTTATAGTGATCGAAACATGACAGGAACAGAGACATGCTATGTCTAACAAGTCGAAAGATGGAAAAGAGAAGATATGAACAAGGTACGGTAATGTAGACGTGAACGTAAAAACATGCCATGCATACCCACCCGACCAATGCAACTTCAGGTGACCAGACTTTAAAGACTCGACTAAACATGATTTAAAACTACCACTCTTATCATTGCATGGTTCTTCATAAATTAGACATAGTTGATCAGGCTATGTATAATTTATGAGTAACGATGCAACGATAGGACTAGCTGACTCGAATGGTGTTCAATGTTTAATAAAATAATATACAAAAAAAAATTTATTCCGGTTATAGCTGTGATTTTTATTTTTGAAAAATCGGCATTCTCTATAACCTTTGGCTCTGATACCAATCTGTCACACCCTCGCCGGAGGCGGAAACACGAGGTGTAACGGAAGGGAACATAAGCACAAGATAATAGAACATACCAACATTAATATTTAAAAGAAAGAGTACACCATTACAATACTAGTTTAGCCGTCATCGGCAAATATATTACAAGTTTAATTCCCAAAATATTGCGTTCTATTACATAATGATTTGTAGTGACAAGTGAAAACTTCATTATGCAAGACTTGATAGAAAACGCTTACTAACGATCACCTGAAATGCATGAGAGAAAAACGGGTCAACTATGAAAATAGTTGGTGAGTAAACACGCTTAGCAAAATAAGAAAACTCGTAAGCAAAATTCAAAGCTTTCGGTCAACGAAAAAAAATAGTTCCCAAAGCAAAGGCATTGTATATCCACTCAGTTCCAAGTTCCGCCCATACAAAACTTGCAACCTGTGTGTACACAACCCATTGCACAAAATATAGCGCGTCAAGTAGTCAAATGTAAGTGGTCAGAATAGTTCACAATATAGTACCAAGTATATAATAATTTAGAGATGCTCCGAACATGGGAGACTTTGCACTGCTCCAACAAGGAAGACTCCTTTGTCACTCGACCACCTAGGCGAGAATTATTGAGAACGCTCCACCAATAAGGCGAGACTTTATAGTGATGCTCCGAACAGGGGAGACTTTGTACTGCTCCGAACAGGGGAGACTCCTTTGTCACTCAACCACCTAGGCGAGATTTATTGAGACGCTCCACCAATAAGGCGAGACTTTATAGTGATGCTCCGAACAGGGGAGACTTTGTACTGCTCCGAACAGGGGAGACTCCTTTGTCACTCAACCACCTAGGCGAGATTTATTGAGACGCTCCACCAATAAGGCGAGACTTTATAGTGATGCTCCGAACAGGGGAGACTTTGTACTGCTCCGAACAGGGGAGACTCCTTTGTCACTCAACCACCTAGGCGAGATTTTAAGGGTCATAGTATGTACGGTTCAATAAGTTCAAATAAGTAATAGGTTCGTAATTAAGTTCAAGGATTTGATTCGAGTTCACAAGTTCTAGTCAAACTAGTTAATAAAAGTAGTAAACAATTTAGCTCAAGAAAGGTTCATGCATTTCGCCCCAAAATATAGTAAAAACGGAAAAAAAGGGGGGTTGTGATTACTCACTTGGTAAATTGGTGTGATGACAAAAGTGAGTACACTGAGGTATAATGTGATGCTTCAACCGGGACCTATTACGAATGATATGATATGTCATGAGTTGCAATGTAATGTTATGCATGCACTTCGTATGTTATTTATACCATTTGCGAGTTTTGAAAATAATCCTTATCGCCGAAAAATACTCTTTTGACGTCTTGACCATTCTTAAATCGCTTTACAAGTATTTACGTCAAAATGTCATCCTACAATGGTTTTATAATGTTTTATGGTGAAATTATCACTTTTCGTCGCAAAACAATGTCGTCGGAATTTCCTTGAAAGTAACAAAAATGGCTCCGAAAAACTAGTCGTAAAATGGTGTACGTCGATCGTTAGAGAACGAACTCGACGGTTTTGGAAAGTTTGTATCAATATCTAGAAGTTTCAGTTCTGGAGTTTTCGTCCAAAAGGTCTCGAACATAAAGATATTAAGGGTTAAAGATAGTGATTTTGTTGGATTGTTGTGCAGAAAATGAGTTTCGGCCAAGTTTGAACATCCGTAATTAATTTACTATAACTCCGCTTTACAAACAGCTTGTCGTTTTGAAAAATATGGCCGGTGAACTTGATTTTACTAGAAGACATTTCGTTCCAAAAAGTTTCACAACCTCGTTAAAAACAGCCGCAAACATGGTCGTTACAGCTAATGAAACACTTGTAACGTAAAAATAATATAGATTTTCAGAAAATAATAGTTACGGCAACTTTATAAAAACGGGCATATCTTTGTTGTTTCAAATCCGTTTTCTACGTATAATACGTCCTTAGCTTCGTATCGAAGTAAACTAATATATTTTTGACTAGTCGAAATAATTTGTGAAGCTTAAGGCTCGTTTTTGACCCAAACAAACTAAAAACAGCAAGCTGAATTTTCTGAAAAATGTACGTTTCGTCGTCAAACTTTAAAAATCCATAACTTCTTCGTTATAACTCCGTTTTTATCCGTTCAAAAAGCCACGGATTCGTTTTAAAGTATATTTTCTAAATATCAAGGCCAAAAGGTTGTACCAACTGTCGGTTTTTCCAGAAAATCGAAATAAGGACAGAAACTATTTTATACGTATTGAAAATATGTCGGGATCATTTTTGAAAGTAACGGATTAAATATTCAAAATAATAACTCACGCGATAACGTTTATTTAATATAAAATTTACGCGTTTAATGTGAAATGAAAAATCATGAATGAACTAATCATGATGCATATTTAATTTAAGAAATGACTGGAATTTGAGAAATGTGACATTCTTCCCATGTCAGCGGAATCATGTCCTCATGATTCGATTAACGATACTATGGTCCGAACCTCGACAAGAGTTCTAAAAGTTCATGATCGTACGAACAGTCTAAATGATCATATCAATGCCCATGCGTACAGGTTCCCCATTCAACTAAGTACGTGCCCGTGATTAGATTTGATAGGGTAAACTTGCCCAATATCGAACGTAGCTCTCAAAAGACCTTTAGGTAGTCGATTCTAATTTAATCCCACAACTCATCAAACAAGAACTATCATGAGATTAAACTAAACCGACTTGAGTAAACTTGTCTCTTAGCTTGATTTTCGCAACTCATCAAACAAGAACTGTCACTAGATCAAGCTAGGAAACAAGTTGTTAGAAAGATAGGAATCAACATCCTTGAATGAAGTCTTTTGAAAGATCCGCTCGATATTGGATTTGCTTACACAAATCAAATCAAATCAACAAAATATATAACAACTAAGGTCGATATCAATAGGTCTCAAATTAATCAATGACGTGAACGTGGTAAAGATTGGAAGGAAGCTATGCACTCAAAATTATGTCGTACAGAAATAAGGTAGTTGTTCAAAGGAATGTACCCGTTACGCGTTGCGGGCTTCCTCGGTGCCCAGATAGAATGCTCGACCACGTGCGGGGGAAACTTCAATGTTCTGATCTTGTGGGCCTTCTATTGCCAATGCCAGGTTTGGACGATTACCTCTTGAGCGTGTGTTTCTTGCAGCCATGATCTTACAGAGGACCAAAACATCGGGTTGAGTAAACGACATTCGAACGAAGTCAGATGAGGTGCAGAATGGTGGTAATGTGTTATAGTGATCGAAACATGACAGGAACAGAGACATGCTATGTCTAACAAGTCGAAAGATGGAAAAGAGAAGATATGAACAAGGTACGGTAATGTAGACGTGAACGTAAAAACATGCCATGCATACCCACCCGACCAATGCAACTTCAGGTGACCAGACTTTAAAGACTCGACTAAACATGATTTAAAACTACCACTCTTATCATTGCATGGTTCTTCATAAATTAGACATAGTTGATCAGGCTATGTATAATTTATGAGTAACGATGCAACGATAGGACTAGCTGACTCGAATGGTGTTCAATGTTTAATAAAATAATATACAAAAAAAAATTTATTCCGGTTATAGCTGTGATTTTTATTTTTGAAAAATCGGCATTCTCTATAACCTTTGGCTCTGATACCAATCTGTCACACCCTCGCCGGAGGCGGAAACACGAGGTGTAACGGAAGGGAACATAAGCACAAGATAATAGAACATACCAACATTAATATTTAAAAGAAAGAGTACACCATTACAATACTAGTTTAGCCGTCATCGGCAAATATATTACAAGTTTAATTCCCAAAATATTGCGTTCTATTACATAATGATTTGTAGTGACAAGTGAAAACTTCATTATGCAAGACTTGATAGAAAACGCTTACTAACGATCACCTGAAATGCATGAGAGAAAAACGGGTCAACTATGAAAATAGTTGGTGAGTAAACACGCTTAGCAAAATAAGAAAACTCGTAAGCAAAATTCAAAGCTTTCGGTCAACGAAAAAAAATAGTTCCCAAAGCAAAGGCATTGTATATCCACTCAGTTCCAAGTTCCGCCCATACAAAACTTGCAACCTGTGTGTACACAACCCATTGCACAAAATATAGCGCGTCAAGTAGTCAAATGTAAGTGGTCAGAATAGTTCACAATATAGTACCAAGTATATAATAATTTAGAGATGCTCCGAACATGGGAGACTTTGCACTGCTCCAACAAGGAAGACTCCTTTGTCACTCGACCACCTAGGCGAGAATTATTGAGAACGCTCCACCAATAAGGCGAGACTTTATAGTGATGCTCCGAACAGGGGAGACTTTGTACTGCTCCGAACAGGGGAGACTCCTTTGTCACTCAACCACCTAGGCGAGATTTATTGAGACGCTCCACCAATAAGGCGAGACTTTATAGTGATGCTCCGAACAGGGGAGACTTTGTACTGCTCCGAACAGGGGAGACTCCTTTGTCACTCAACCACCTAGGCGAGATTTATTGAGACGCTCCACCAATAAGGCGAGACTTTATAGTGATGCTCCGAACAGGGGAGACTTTGTACTGCTCCGAACAGGGGAGACTCCTTTGTCACTCAACCACCTAGGCGAGATTTTAAGGGTCATAGTATGTACGGTTCAATAAGTTCAAATAAGTAATAGGTTCGTAATTAAGTTCAAGGATTTGATTCGAGTTCACAAGTTCTAGTCAAACTAGTTAATAAAAGTAGTAAACAATTTAGCTCAAGAAAGGTTCATGCATTTCGCCCCAAAATATAGTAAAAACGGAAAAAAAGGGGGGTTGTGATTACTCACTTGGTAAATTGGTGTGATGACAAAAGTGAGTACACTGAGGTATAATGTGATGCTTCAACCGGGACCTATTACGAATGATATGATATGTCATGAGTTGCAATGTAATGTTATGCATGCACTTCGTATGTTATTTATACCATTTGCGAGTTTTGAAAATAATCCTTATCGCCGAAAAATACTCTTTTGACGTCTTGACCATTCTTAAATCGCTTTACAAGTATTTACGTCAAAATGTCATCCTACAATGGTTTTATAATGTTTTATGGTGAAATTATCACTTTTCGTCGCAAAACAATGTCGTCGGAATTTCCTTGAAAGTAACAAAAATGGCTCCGAAAAACTAGTCGTAAAATGGTGTACGTCGATCGTTAGAGAACGAACTCGACGGTTTTGGAAAGTTTGTATCAATATCTAGAAGTTTCAGTTCTGGAGTTTTCGTCCAAAAGGTCTCGAACATAAAGATATTAAGGGTTAAAGATAGTGATTTTGTTGGATTGTTGTGCAGAAAATGAGTTTCGGCCAAGTTTGAACATCCGTAATTAATTTACTATAACTCCGCTTTACAAACAGCTTGTCGTTTTGAAAAATATGGCCGGTGAACTTGATTTTACTAGAAGACATTTCGTTCCAAAAAGTTTCACAACCTCGTTAAAAACAGCCGCAAACATGGTCGTTACAGCTAATGAAACACTTGTAACGTAAAAATAATATAGATTTTCAGAAAATAATAGTTACGGCAACTTTATAAAAACGGGCATATCTTTGTTGTTTCAAATCCGTTTTCTACGTATAATACGTCCTTAGCTTCGTATCGAAGTAAACTAATATATTTTTGACTAGTCGAAATAATTTGTGAAGCTTAAGGCTCGTTTTTGACCCAAACAAACTAAAAACAGCAAGCTGAATTTTCTGAAAAATGTACGTTTCGTCGTCAAACTTTAAAAATCCATAACTTCTTCGTTATAACTCCGTTTTTATCCGTTCAAAAAGCCACGGATTCGTTTTAAAGTATATTTTCTAAATATCAAGGCCAAAAGGTTGTACCAACTGTCGGTTTTTCCAGAAAATCGAAATAAGGACAGAAACTATTTTATACGTATTGAAAATATGTCGGGATCATTTTTGAAAGTAACGGATTAAATATTCAAAATAATAACTCACGCGATAACGTTTATTTAATATAAAATTTACGCGTTTAATGTGAAATGAAAAATCATGAATGAACTAATCATGATGCATATTTAATTTAAGAAATGACTGGAATTTGAGAAATGTGACATTCTTCCCATGTCAGCGGAATCATGTCCTCATGATTCGATTAACGATACTATGGTCCGAACCTCGACAAGAGTTCTAAAAGTTCATGATCGTACGAACAGTCTAAATGATCATATCAATGCCCATGCGTACAGGTTCCCCATTCAACTAAGTACGTGCCCGTGATTAGATTGGATAGGGTAAACTTGCCCAATATCGAACGTAGCTCTCAAAAGACCTTTAGGTAGTCGATTCTAATTTAATCCCACAACTCATCAAACAAGAACTGTCATGAGATTAAACTAAACCGACTTGAGTAAACTTGTCTCTTAGCTTGATTTTCGCAACTCATCAAACAAGAACTGTCACTAGATCAAGCTAGGAAACAAGTTGTTAGAAAGATAGGAATCAACATCCTTGAATGAAGTCTTTTGAAAGATCCGCTCGATATTGGATTTGCTTACACAAATCAAATCAAATCAACAAAATATATAACAACTAAGGTCGATATCAATAGGTCTCAAATTAATCAATGACGTGAACGTGGTAAAGATTGGAAGGAAGCTATGCACTCAAAATTATGTCGTACAGAAATAAGGTAGTTGTTCAAAGGAATGTACCCGTTACGCGTTGCGGGCTTCCTCGGTGCCCAGATAGAATGCTCGACCACGTGCGGGGGAAACTTCAATGTTCTGATCTTGTGGGCCTTCTATTGCCAATGCCAGGTTTGGACGATTACCTCTTGAGCGTGTGTTTCTTGCAGCCATGATCTTACAGAGGACCAAAACATCGGGTTGAGTAAACGACATTCGAACGAAGTCAGATGAGGTGCAGAATGGTGGTAATGTGTTATAGTGATCGAAACATGACAGGAACAGAGACATGCTATGTCTAACAAGTCGAAAGATGGAAAAGAGAAGATATGAACAAGGTACGGTAATGTAGACGTGAACGTAAAAACATGCCATGCATACCCACCCGACCAATGCAACTTCAGGTGACCAGACTTTAAAGACTCGACTAAACATGATTTAAAACTACCACTCTTATCATTGCATGGTTCTTCATAAATTAGACATAGTTGATCAGGCTATGTATAATTTATGAGTAACGATGCAACGATAGGACTAGCTGACTCGAATGGTGTTCAATGTTTAATAAAATAATATACAAAAAAAAATTTATTCCGGTTATAGCTGTGATTTTTATTTTTGAAAAATCGGCATTCTCTATAACCTTTGGCTCTGATACCAATCTGTCACACCCTCGCCGGAGGCGGAAACACGAGGTGTAACGGAAGGGAACATAAGCACAAGATAATAGAACATACCAACATTAATATTTAAAAGAAAGAGTACACCATTACAATACTAGTTTAGCCGTCATCGGCAAATATATTACAAGTTTAATTCCCAAAATATTGCGTTCTATTACATAATGATTTGTAGTGACAAGTGAAAACTTCATTATGCAAGACTTGATAGAAAACGCTTACTAACGATCACCTGAAATGCATGAGAGAAAAACGGGTCAACTATGAAAATAGTTGGTGAGTAAACACGCTTAGCAAAATAAGAAAACTCGTAAGCAAAATTCAAAGCTTTCGGTCAACGAAAAAAAATAGTTCCCAAAGCAAAGGCATTGTATATCCACTCAGTTCCAAGTTCCGCCCATACAAAACTTGCAACCTGTGTGTACACAACCCATTGCACAAAATATAGCGCGTCAAGTAGTCAAATGTAAGTGGTCAGAATAGTTCACAATATAGTACCAAGTATATAATAATTTAGAGATGCTCCGAACATGGGAGACTTTGCACTGCTCCAACAAGGAAGACTCCTTTGTCACTCGACCACCTAGGCGAGAATTATTGAGAACGCTCCACCAATAAGGCGAGACTTTATAGTGATGCTCCGAACAGGGGAGACTTTGTACTGCTCCGAACAGGGGAGACTCCTTTGTCACTCAACCACCTAGGCGAGATTTATTGAGACGCTCCACCAATAAGGCGAGACTTTATAGTGATGCTCCGAACAGGGGAGACTTTGTACTGCTCCGAACAGGGGAGACTCCTTTGTCACTCAACCACCTAGGCGAGATTTATTGAGACGCTCCACCAATAAGGCGAGACTTTATAGTGATGCTCCGAACAGGGGAGACTTTGTACTGCTCCGAACAGGGGAGACTCCTTTGTCACTCAACCACCTAGGCGAGATTTTAAGGGTCATAGTATGTACGGTTCAATAAGTTCAAATAAGTAATAGGTTCGTAATTAAGTTCAAGGATTTGATTCGAGTTCACAAGTTCTAGTCAAACTAGTTAATAAAAGTAGTAAACAATTTAGCTCAAGAAAGGTTCATGCATTTCGCCCCAAAATATAGTAAAAACGGAAAAAAAGGGGGGTTGTGATTACTCACTTGGTAAATTGGTGTGATGACAAAAGTGGGTACACTGAGGTATAATGTGATGCTTCAACCGGGACCTATTACGAATGATATGATATGTCATGAGTTGCAATGTAATGTTATGCATGCACTTCGTATGTTATTTATACCATTTGCGAGTTTTGAAAATAATCCTTATCGCCGAAAAATACTCTTTTGACGTCTTGACCATTCTTAAATCGCTTTACAAGTATTTACGTCAAAATGTCATCCTACAATGGTTTTATAATGTTTTATGGTGAAATTATCACTTTTCGTCGCAAAACAATGTCGTCGGAATTTCCTTGAAAGTAACAAAAATGGCTCCGAAAAACTAGTCGTAAAATGGTGTACGTCGATCGTTAGAGAACGAACTCGACGGTTTTGGAAAGTTTGTATCAATATCTAGAAGTTTCAGTTCTGGAGTTTTCGTCCAAAAGGTCTCGAACATAAAGATATTAAGGGTTAAAGATAGTGATTTTGTTGGATTGTTGTGCAGAAAATGAGTTTCGGCCAAGTTTGAACATCCGTAATTAATTTACTATAACTCCGCTTTACAAACAGCTTGTCGTTTTGAAAAATATGGCCGGTGAACTTGATTTTACTAGAAGACATTTCGTTCCAAAAAGTTTCACAACCTCGTTAAAAACAGCCGCAAACATGGTCGTTACAGCTAATGAAACACTTGTAACGTAAAAATAATATAGATTTTCAGAAAATAATAGTTACGGCAACTTTATAAAAACGGGCATATCTTTGTTGTTTCAAATCCGTTTTCTACGTATAATACGTCCTTAGCTTCGTATCGAAGTAAACTAATATATTTTTGACTAGTCGAAATAATTTGTGAAGCTTAAGGCTCGTTTTTGACCCAAACAAACTAAAAACAGCAAGCTGAATTTTCTGAAAAATGTACGTTTCGTCGTCAAACTTTAAAAATCCATAACTTCTTCGTTATAACTCCGTTTTTATCCGTTCAAAAAGCCACGGATTCGTTTTAAAGTATATTTTCTAAATATCAAGGCCAAAAGGTTGTACCAACTGTCGGTTTTTCCAGAAAATCGAAATAAGGACAGAAACTATTTTATACGTATTGAAAATATGTCGGGATCATTTTTGAAAGTAACGGATTAAATATTCAAAATAATAACTCACGCGATAACGTTTATTTAATATAAAATTTACGCGTTTAATGTGAAATGAAAAATCATGAATGAACTAATCATGATGCATATTTAATTTAAGAAATGACCGGAATTTGAGAAATGTGACAGTAATATCTATGTTTGACTTTGAACTTTGAATAATTATGTATTATGTTTATATTTGAACACTTGAAATATTTGAACTTTGGTGCACTATGCTTATCTCATACATATAATATAATATAATATCTAAATTTACAATTTTGTCCATAAAAGTTCCAATCTGATTAATCTTTGATTAATTCCCGCTTAACCGATTAATCGCTAGGCCTTACCCAACCGCCTCACTAGCGCTTAACGATTTTTATAACCTTGCTATTTATATGTATTATTTCGTGCAAATACATAAGTTTAATATATATACTGATAACAATAATATATTGTTGTATTCTTTTTATAAATAAAAATATAAAGCATAAAGTATTTATTAAATGTATAAAGTTATTGAAAATGAAAAATATTAATAAGTATTTTTTTTCAAAAATTAACAACTAAAGTATTATTAAAAAACCTCCTCCACTTTTAAGTCTTGTTTTTACAAATTTGACGATTTTGATTTTTAGCACATTTTATTAATTTAGACGAAGTATATAGTTTGGCCAAATGAGGCTCTAATTTTAATTCACGCTGCTCGATTTGTCACGTGTTAAAATAAAGTAACCTGATTGGTTTAAGTTTTTTTTTAGTCGAATTATTTTGTCAAAATTGTTCTAAAAAGATGTAATTCTTTTATTTATTATATAATAGAAGATTTAAATACCAATGTTATTTTTCTCTCAATTGAATATCAAAAAGATCTTGTATTAAAGAAAATCAAAATCCGTACACATCACTCCTCGAAAGCGAGGTAAGTTCTTCAGGGAAATTGACATCCCACCTAAATCCTAAAGAGTTTGAAAACGCATAACGGGCAATCCAGTGAGCAACTTGATTTCTTCCTCGGTTAACCCATGAAAAGGATATCTGCATATTATTTGCTCATAAACGAATGTCCTTCACTAGAGCAGCTAATATTAAGTACCATAAATGATAAATTATAGAACTACATTGATCTTGCTTGGTTTTCTTATTACATCGCCGTGATCTTCACTACATACATGCCAAATAAAAAAGTAAAATAGTACGAGCAGCTTAAAAATTAAATTGTTCGAGTCATGTTGAAACTTACATGCATTGTGATTAAAAAGTGTTGTTTTGTATTCTGGGATTTGATATTACGATAATGGACATATCTTTTGACAGTAAAATATGGTCATAAAACATGGTGAAAGACAAATAGTGAATAGTAAGAATGGGATTGATAATCATGTCAAAAAGCATTGTGAGAATGGTGTTGCTGACATGACTCAGATTTTCAAATTTGATTTTTATTTACTTCTTTGTATTAGAAAAATAATTGTAGGTTAAATATAGTTATAATGCCCGCGCACGCGCGGGGTTTTTTCAATTTTTTGAATAATGTTTTTATATTTCTAAAAAAAAATAATTTAATCTTTGTTTTGTTTTGTTTATGGTTTTTAATTTTGTATTATACAATGAAGAGAGCTCGACTATGTGTAGTTATAATGCCCGTAAATGCATGAAGTTTTTTTAATTTTCTTGAACAATGTATTTTTATATATTAAAGCACTAAAATGTTGATTTTCTTGACTTAAATTTGAATAAGTTTAATGCCACCTAACTTGAATATTATGTATATGATTTAAAACATATAATATAATAAAGTATCAAAACATATGAAGAATTATCTAATTCTTGATAACACTTTATTTTGAATAAGATTTAAAACAGTCACGCTAGGTTGTAGTGAGGTTTTTGTGGAATGGTTGGAATGTGTCAAAATGTACAAAAGCAGTCCAATATGTTTTCCAATGCATATATGTAGTAAAATGTATTGTTATTTATCGCACAATTTTGTGAAATGACATGTAACTAATGAGCTTGAAAATAAACTAATGTCGCTTGATGCACGATAAGCATTTTTCAGTTTTCGAATTGGAGTTGAAGTTGATGAGCGTTTCGCTTACCTACGGCTTTTGTTACTTCTATACATACATTAACATATACACTAACAAAGAGATTAACAAAACTGAAAAATCGGCTATTCTATTTAGTTAGTTCATACCACCATCAAATGCGAGAAAATTCTATCTTGTCGTTTCTTGTTACAAAACAACCAAGTTCACCTTTACTTTCGAATATCTACACAGACCATTACAAAAAAATCTTAAGCTAATAAATCTATTCAGAATGATTAGGGGGTTTCAAAAGCTCTCGTGTTTCAGTTGTGTATTTTGCAAATTATGATATTTAGGCAATTAATACAATGTTAATTAAAAATGTCATTTTTGACTCACGAGACATCATTCACAAACTACTTTAACATAAGTCATTTCAATTTAAGCTCATCCATTTAACAAATATATCATGATTATCATTTACAATCGATAATCACTTCATTAATAATCGATAAACATATCAGTCATAAGCAACAACCTGGCGGTTCTTTTCCTATAAGCTTCAGATCATTGCCAACGGTGCCAAGTTCTCAATCCCACCCCTACCGTTCTAATGAGCATGCGTGTATCGTATAAAATCATAGATACATGTCAGTCACACAAGTGTGTTTAATGTGTAACGTCTTATGCCAATCATAATTGGCATGTTTATCAACAAAATGAATATTTTATCTGCATCTTAGTATTTAGTTTTAGTAAGAGCAAATGAGCCCCAAAGCTACCAAAGCTACAACCAATATCAAGTATTGTGCGCACCTATTTGCATCATTAACATGATTCATACCCAAGGTGTAATATAACTTAACTTTTTAGCAAAAAAAGTTGTACAAAATTGCTAATTACATATCCAAATGTTATATGGTTTATAAACAGACGTTCTAATAAAGCTAATGAAGAAAATCCAGCAACATAATAAGATCACCGTCAACTGATCAAAAGATCAACAGGCCTATACTTTTTCCTTTATTATATAAAAGATGCAGTTAAAAAAGACTATATGTCATTACTTACACCAGCTTGATGGAATTCCACATCACTACCCAGTCATATCATCTCCACAACTTGGTGGGAGTAATCTTTCACACCATCAAACATCAACCCATCATCTGAGTGGAAAGAACTTTGGTTCTCTTCCATTAGCATTAACCTAGATTAAGATTGAGTGTAAAATGTCAACAGGCATATACTTTTTTCATATGTTGAAGAATTAACTGATTTTGGGGCTAGCACTTGTTCCAATATACTCCCATGTAACGACCCAAGTTTGCTCGGTTGTTCTTTCACTCAAAGATCTTGCTTGTTCTAATTCATGAGATTGTGGCTCAATAGGGTAATCTCTCAAATAACAATGTGTGGTCAGCTCCTCTCAGCCATCTCGCCTTTCAGTTGGATATTGTTTTTCTCATTGACGTTTGAACCTTAAAGTAGCCACTGATACACTTTTCAGATGATTTCCTGTACATCAACATAGTGACAACTTACAATTTTGGTACTAATGACATTTGAACCTTAAAATTGATGGTACTAATGAGATTAGGTACTATAAGTACTAATGACATTGCATACCCATGATTGTATTTCAGTTTCATTGTAGAAGCCTTTGAGCAACGTTGGTTTCCATAAGCTCGTAAACGTTGACCCATCCTTCACCTGGCTGTTGTGGAGAATGGAAAATGACCAGTTGCATATTCCAGTAAAACTAAACCTAAGCTCCATATATCACTTTCATAACCGTAGCTGCCTCCAATAATTCTTTCTGGCTGAAAGCATATGAACAAAAACCAAAATATATCAACTTAAACTTGTGCTAAAGAGACTTTTTAATTCATTTTATAATATACTACATCATGTTCAAAAGTGTTCCAATTTAACCCGACCAGTATATAAACTACACAGTATGGCCTGAACCTGTTTTGACGATTTTGCCACCTCTAAGTAAAACCTTAACAGCTATGCTACAAAACATATATCATGTGGTTAAAGGATTACTTACAAAGTTACAGAAATATAATTATACGTGTCAACAAATGTATTAGCCAATCCAGATGTGCTTGTGAGGATTGTACTAACACCAAAATCAGTAATCTTGACTTCACCTCGGTGGTATATTAGCAGATTTGACAGTTTCAAGTCCCTGTGAATGAAATGTTTTTCGTGATGAAGATACCACAAACCTTTCTACACCTGTTTCTTCAAGTATTTTCAGAGATCGAGAGAGTATTATTGTGTTTCTTGATAGTTGATAAAGAGCTCATTACTGAAATAAAGTTTGTAAATTCCAACCTGATTACAGATGGCTGCAAGATAAGGCTCGCGAATGGAACAAACATTTTTGAGAAAATCAGCTAAAGATCCTCCATCCATATACTCCATGATTATAGAAACAACATTTTTATCATACAAAGATTGGTAACACATGACAACTTTTGTAGACTGTGACGATTGGTTGATTTTAAGTTCTTGTGCAATTCTCTTGGGGGCTGACTCTTCTACATTCATTTGAATCACCTGAATATCAAACATTCAAATGAACATGTTACCAAAAAACTTACAAAAAGTTTTATCATGACCTTTAAATAAAAAATTTCAAATTGATGTACAAAAAGTAACTGTTATTCCTCCTCCCTAAGTGAGTTTTGCATATGATTATTAGTAAAATGTCTAAAATACATATCAGTAATGAAAACGCTAGGAACCTTACCTTGATAGCTTGTCATCTGGTTATGTAATTGGGTGACTCGAGAAGCTTTGAGTTGTATTCTGCGAAAAACTGACAAGAGAAACACATATTGTGTTAAGCTCCGATAAATGTAGAGTAAAACCACATATAATATAAGCACATTGTTCCAACATTCTTCTTTGACAGTTTGACGTCATGTAAAACCTGTGGTAATCATTATTTACCTAAACATCCTTAAAGCTATTACCAAAACTCCAGCAACAACACTTATGGTCCTCAAACAATGCAAATTCATCATACATCAATCAAAGTGTATTCATCACTAAGATAAACTATTTTATATCCTTAAAAAACAATTATGATATGTCAAGTCTGTGTAAACATTACCTGCTGCAACAGATGTTCTTAACTCGAGTATGGTGACCACCGAACCACTATGTCCATGTTCTTTTTCCAATCATCAGCAGAAGATCGCGACATCATTCCCCACTCTTCTTCTCTTTTCTCAAAATCAATCTAAATTCAACATAAACAAAACATTTGAGTAACATCATACATAGTTAATCAAAAATGGTAAGTAAATCCATAGTCATATGCAACTTCTATCGTAGAAAAATAAAAAGAAAAGATTCCTAATATAACAATTGAAGTACAAACATACAAACTATGTAGTAACATCAAATTTTAACTCCAAAATACATTTAAAACAAAACAAACACCACTAAACATATGATCCTAAGTTTACAACTTTTACACAATAAGCATGAAAAAAATATAACAAATCATACTTTTAAGAATTATATCTCAAAAACATAATCATACAAATCGGTGTAATCAAAGCATTAAATAACTAAGATTATCGTAAAAGATTCGAGCTTCAAAAATTCATATCAGTTCAGAAGAAATCAACAAAAGTAAACTAAACAAAGACAAAAGACTAATCGGCTTAAAATCATACTTCGGTAGGTTGAAACTGAATTATGGGTGCACTTGTTTGAGATTGTCTGATGTTGATGTAAGGTTTTGTTTGTAGCCGCAGTTTGTAGTTTTCTGGTGTAGTTATGTCCAGCTGGGGATGTATCGAACGTCCACCGAATTCCAAGTGCATAGACATAGCACTTTATTTGAACAAACCAATGATGGTAATAATATTACTTCAGTAGTAAATCTATTAACTTTTAATAAATAGTATAACATAGATAAAAGGAGCACAAAACATGAATTCGGTAAAATAAATAAGCAACTTGTTTCAGTATCATAGCAACCACCAATCTTTTTTTTACCATAGGAAATTAGCAATAGCCGTGTAGCAATGAAATCAAATAACTAAACTCCTCAAGTGATTTTCCACAATTTTGGACAATAAATACCCATTATACAAACCTGATTTTTATAAGAGTTATAATTATAATTAAAACCTGATTTTCGACTTAGAGTCAATTATATACGCTTATCGAATTCATAGTCCCAAAATTAACAAACATGTATTCTTAAATCAATGCATTCAAAATAGAAAATTACTTGTTAATAAAAATCGCAAACAATACTTGTTAATAGAAATTGAAAAAAAAAACTATGTCATGTGAAAATCGAATAAATTACAAAAAAAACATCTGATTCGTTACAAAATTTATCAAAAACAAACACAAATTAAGGGAAAAAGAGGAAACTACCTTGAACTCGGTGATGAATTAATTCAAATAAAAACTTGGTTCGTTGCTTAATAGTTAATATCTTGGATTCACATGGAATAAAATCCACAAATACTAAAGAATAAGAAAAGCGAGTAGATCTTCAACTAAGCGTAGGTTTTTCTCAAAGGGTATTGAGTTTTACCGTATGTTTTTGTTTTGTTTTGTTTTGTTTTATGTTAAGGTACAGCGATTCCTTTTGAAATTTTCATTCGGGTCTACAACTATTGAATATTAACCCGTAAGTCCATGTGTATCTTTTGCTTTTTATGTACATCCGAATTTTTTACCGAATTTTTTTTAATTTTTTGACAAATATGGAAATATTTAGACTTTTTAATTAAAAATACTTAAAACAAATAAATAATAATTAAAAAATATTACTAAATAAGGTATGATTTGATTTTTTTGAAATGAAAAATTCCCACTAGGGATTTTGTTTTATTATATAAAAGATTATATCTTTTAAACAAATAATCTTACGGTAAATTCTTGTAAAGACATATACGCGTACATTTATTAAAAGTAAGTAAAATATAGTTTAAATAATGTGTTCTTTTTTATTTGTAACAGTGACAGAACCGTGACACAAAGTGAATGAAAAAAGGGATGTGATATATATACCCTTCTTATGTTGTCACATTAAGGAGTTTTGGTCAAATCGTATTTCCCGCGATGCACACCGTACAAGCCAGTGATGCACCTAATCATTGGATACCCTCCCTATGGGAGGGTGTAAATAACTTGTCACATGAAAAAATTGGGCGGAGGTGGTGATTTTACTATTGTCTGGTACACTTTTAAGAAACTAAACGATACTACAAACAAAATTTTAAAGGACCAAGTACATTTAAAAAAAAAAGTCAAGAATTTTTAACAAAACTAACTCTACGACACATCGACACAACAATGCATGGGTGTTACGAGACCCGCCCTGGTTTATACTATATAAATTAACACATGGAATCAAAAGCCTGTTATAGTACTTTGTAAGCACATACGATTAGTTACTAACGAGAAATTAAGCTACTATGTGTTGCGTTATAAGGCATAGTAATGTGTTTGTGTGGTGTGTTTGAGTGTGTTTTCGTTTTTGTGTTTTGTTTTTGGTTGCCGGTGGAGCCGTCCAATATGATTTTATTGTTTCCCGAATCAAAGTTTCTCCGAAATAGTAAAAACTTCAACTCGGGGAAACTTTAATTCGGTAAAGAATATAACTGCTTATTATAACAGAATATTTCGGTAAATATCAATTTCATAGCTACTAGCTGTGCATTTGTCTATTCTTTTGCATAATGATTTTATTTTTTCCTTTTGTTCTTTTTTCCTTGTTTTCATTTCAAAGATCATTTTGTAATGCATCCTACATTGAAAGAGCACCAATGTAATTAGTGATTTATATAAATTCAAGTTATATTTTTAGAAATTTATTTTAACAATAAGCAGTTATATTTTTACATGTCATAGTAACAATTTTGTTTTTTTGCATTTGTAAATACTTTCGAATTACATTATTTTTATAATTAACAATGACAAGATATTCTCAGAAAAAAGAAAAAAAAAATAGTCGTAGTGTTACCTCTTCTTCATTCTTTGTTTATTCTCGAAAGAACCAATCGAATTATTTAATTAAAGAGATTTATGATTTTTCTTTTTGAATTACTATTTTTAATGTTTGTGTATGCATGAGTTTGAGATTTAAGTACAACTAATACTTATATTTTGATTAAATTCATTCGACATGTACTTATAATTCATGTTTTCATTTGATGACACACAAAAATGTGAACTTAATTTGTGATTGGGATTGTGCGGAAACATGAGTGTTACTCATTTTCGATCTTTTGACCAAAGCATACCTTATTCTTCTCATTAAGTTTTTAGATATGAGTCATATTTAGTTTAACATTTTAGTTTAATGTACGAGACTTATAATAATTTAGTCGTATTTAACTTTTTAACCTGTGCGGGTTATTAATACAATTATTTTCGGATATCCTTATTTAAACTATAAGCCATAAGTTGTCGCTGCATTAGTCGTTCATAAATGTATAAACTCGTGTAATCATTTACATGTCGCAATAACATGTGTTTCTCTATTTATATGTATTATTTCGTGCAAATACATAAGTTTAATATCTACCTATTATATAAGTAGAAGAGCAATTTTGACTGTAGAGCCTTCAGAAAAAGACACGTCAGCATCTGTAGAGCCCTTGAAAAAAAGGCACGTCAGCGTCCAGTATTTAGCTAATGTTCTATGTCAACTTGCTTCAAGCAACCTTCACTCTACGGTCATTCTGCTTGCAACAACCACCATAAAGGACAACCCCTACTCTATTGCACCTACTAGAGTTACCAACTACTTCCACTTTCACTCCCTCACGCCATCCATTTCAACAATCCCCATCCTCATCTACATCAATCAGGTAACTTTTCTATCTCTTCATCTAATTCATCCCAACATTTTCATCTATATTGTGAAATTGTTTTGACTGATGCTCATCAGTCATCACTTTACATAATACTCTTTATTTTTAGTGCATTAGTTTTTGATTGTTAAATTTTACTTATCGGCTCAAAATCTCGATTTAAACATAAAATGTATATATCTTCATTTCACGCTCCACCTGTCATTATATCTTCAATGTTTTTGTTCATGATCACATCTCAGTTTTTTTTTTTTTTTTTCTTTTTTTTTTTGATGAAACAGGCAATAGCAGGATTGACGATGTTAATCTTTAAGTTTCATTCATTTCAGCCCCAAGGTTTGTTTGCTTTTTATATACAGCTCTTGTTATCTTGATAAAAGTTGAGATTTATGATTGGGAAAAATATATGAAACACATCTCAAGCTATTTAGTGCGTGCATGTTTAGGTAAGCTTATTTGAGAGGCTCGATAATTTTTTTTGTATTCAAAAAGCTTTAAAGTACTTTGAAGGTGTTCGGGTAAGCTTATTTGTGTGAGCCTTAATTTTTTTGCTGGGAAAGAAGCTGATAAGCATAAGCCTCTCGAATGGGGTTCTAGAGGATGTATAAGCTATTAAGCTTAAGTTTACCCAAACACCCCCATATCAGAGCTTCTGTTAAGTTTAAGATATATGAAAACAATAAAATCATGTAGACACCACAGAGTACATTGCGGAAGACTTAGAATCATAACAATAATTAATTAACTGAAAGAATGCGCAACGTACCTCTTGCAATTTGGCAGATCTCTTCAATGGATGTGACAAAGTGGTTTAACGAGTTATCCCTTACCGTTTTATAACTCAAACATGTAAGAATAGTGTCTTACTACCACGTTCTTATACACACGAATTAACAAATGAATTAAAAGATTTCTAGATCTACAAAACCTTGTTTTAGAAAAACAAAACCAAACACCTTATGAAAAGGCTTGGCCGAATTTTGCAAGAGAAAGACAAGAAAAAGATTAGGTTAATGTGTGTGCACAAAAGCTATGAAAAACATTAACCCTAGCCTTTGTTTATATAGTGTTACAAAATCTTTGGGAACAAGTTAGGGTTTGGGTTGTGTAAACCCATCCCATGGCCAGCCACATACATGCCCTAAGGGATACCCAAATCTTTTCCATTTTAATATTTTTCACTACTAGTCCTTCTCTTTACACTTAACGGTCGTTAGTTATTTTCCGTTAAATACTTAACGATCGTTAGTCGAGTTTTGTATAATAATTAATCGTAACCAATTAACATTAATTATTAACTTTAATTCTCATTCGTAATGTGTGCAATCCCGTGGTCACGAGTTCGAATCCGGACATTCAATATATACATTTCCAACAGCTTCATGATCATGTCTCAAGAGCTTAAAGATTTGAATGAGATAAAACCTTTTATATGATTTCACTCCATAACATGGACTAACTCGAACAGCTTAAAGATTTGAATGGGAAATTTATCCGATATCTAACCAAGGATTTTAAGTAAATAGTTGAGACTTAGAGAATATGCCACGCTGCTCACATGATCGGGTATGTAAATCTTTATTTGTTTTAAATTCATATCAGTATCGTATAATCAAGAACACCTTATGTAAGATTGTTAGCTTTTTATGTAAATGAGTTTCACATGAGAATTGGTTCTCATAATGAACATCAGTTCTAACTATGAAAATTGTTTTCGTTATTGCTATATTGACAAGATTATCAATTCTTCCGTGCCGTAAATGGAACTCTTGTTACAATAATGAGTTAATCATGTGCAGACTTTATGTAAGTTGTTGTCGTGTGATAACTATGTCACTCGATATCAGAGCTACATGGATCATGTGCAGATTGTGTGATAGGTAATGCCACTAGAAAGACGACATTTACCTCCCAATTCGATACTTACTGAAGATCTTTATAGGCATTCCTCACTAGTAGTATCTTTCCTTTCCGTGTCATAATTAAAGATTACCATATGTAAGAATGTTAGCTAAGTTGTATAAGATGAAGTATATTGATCTAAGAGTATTAATATCAGATTTGTAGTTCTATATTGGGCATGTGTAAACTTTTTTTTGAGAAGAGTACAAGTCACTTTTATACTTTAAAGAAATCAAACGTTTGCATTCGTGGGTTGTGCAAAGTACAACCATCAAGTGTTCCTAAAAGTATATTATAAAGGGACACCCGCTCTCTCGCTCCATACCATCTCTATATGTTATAAAACATAGAGTAAATTGCAAAAATCGTCCCTAAACTTTGGCCAAATTGCACGTTTCGTCCCAAAACTTTGGAAAGTGCAAATATCGTCCCTGTGGGGAAACTTTGGGGCAGAAATCGTCCCTGGCTTCAGACGGCGTTAACACCAAACCCACGTGCGTTGCACACGAGGACCTTTTGGACTTTTTACATCAAACCCACCCTTTTTGTTTCTCGTTTCCCACCAAATTCACATCCCCAGTTCCCCACACAGTTGACTTTGAAAAACCCTAAAACCTAAATTACTCTTTATCCTAAAACTTTGATTGAATCAAAATTGAGTCCCTAAACTTGAAAACTAACAAAATTGAATTATGGTTACCGGATTACAAGTTTGGTACTTTAGACAGGATGGGAGTGCATTTGATCCACACGGTGTTTATGGTAAGAAAATGTTACCAAGTAAGAAACAAGTTTTTTTTTAAGAAAAGTGTATTATGCTAATTGTTGTTGTTGTTTTGTTTGTTTAATAAACAGCGGGGCATCCAGAAGTGTTTTCAATGAAGCTTTTTCATGGTGGAACTTTCACACCATCACCAAATCGTAGGTATTTTGGGGGTAAAATACAGTTTATTGATTTGTTAGATATTGAACAATTTACAATTGACATAATACATTCAATAGTGAAAACGTGGAAATATGATCCAAGGGACATAATGTATTATCACTTTAGGATACCAAATAAGAGTTTAGACTTTGGACTAAGGGCATTGGCTTCAGATGATGATATTATTAACCTGTCCAAATTTGTAAAAGATAATAAGGTTATTGAAGTTTTCATTGAACATGGTGAAACCATAGTTTAGTTATTTGACATAAAATGGGGGTTTTATGGATGCTAAACCACTACCACACTTTCAAGGTGGTACTTTTTCGAAGTAACTTTTGTGAAGACCTACGGGGCGACAAATAATTTGTTTGTTTTGTTGTTGTTGTTAATCGTATTATGTGAAAAGAATTTTTTTTTGAACAAAGAATGAACCAT